>CM067320.1:17826431-18406431 GCA_034231615.1 Meghimatium bilineatum
GTAAAGTAACTGACAGTTTTCAGGTAAAAACTGGTGTATGACAGAGTGTGCCACATGTACCCTACATACAAATCACCATACAACAGTAAACCCCTATAGGTGGCCCTACAGACAAGCCACCAATATAATAATAAACCCCTATTAAATGACATTGCTGTATAAGAGACTTTTCCTCTCTTGGAAGGCCACAGCACTTCATCTGTACAAATACATTTTTTACTTCCTAAGTGTATCAGGATTCTTCTCCAAGCATTGCACACAGAACAGAGTAGATATTTTCTTGGTATGCAATGAGTTCTAGGAAAACCTTCGCATTGCATAAAAGAATTCAAGAGCACTGATAATTCCTGGATCTAAACAAACACATGAATTCTAAAACTATAATAATACATATATACAAATTGCCAGTAACACATTTGACACTCAGAAAATGAATGAAGAAAACTGCATCACTATTCTGAATCTGTAACTAAAAAATAATATTTGTATATGCAGTTTCATCTTTACTAAGAAGTTATATTGTGGGAACATATATATAATAAGACAGGCAATGTACAATTTATGCTTCTACAAAGTTGAATTGTATATCACAGATAGATGCAAACACATTAAGTGATAATAAATGATTTTACTTCATATTGAGGTGATAAGTGCTGGTTATCATCAGTGCACACCAGATACGTCCATGGGTGTTACAATCTCCGTCTCAATAAATCCATCAGAGTGTAGCAGCTCGCATACTTCACAATATTCCATTACAGATAGATGCAAACACAAAAGTAAAACCAAATACTTTTACTTTAGATTATTCCATTACAGATAGATGCAAACACAAAAGTAAAACCAAATACTTTTACTTTAGATTATTCCATTACTAAGATGCAAACACAAAAGTAAAACCAAATACTTTTACTTTAGATTATTCCATTACAGATAGATGAAACACAAAAGTAAAACCAAATACTTTTACTTTAGATTATTCCATTACAGATAGATGTAAACACAAAAGTAAAAGCAAATACTTTTACTTTAGATTATTCCATTACAGATAGATGCAAACACAAAAGTAAAAGCAAATACTTTTACTTTAGATTATTCCATTACAGATAGATGCAAACACAAAAGTAAAACCAAATACTTTTACTTTAGATTATTCCATTACTAAGATGCAAACACAAAAGTAAAACCAAATACTTTTACTTTAGATTATTCCATTACTAAGATGCAAACAGTGGTGAACCAAATACTTTTACTTTAGATTATTCCATTACAAATAGATGCAAACAGTGGTGAAACCAAATACTTTTACTTTAGATTATTCCATTACTAAGATGCAAACAGTGGTGAAACCAAATACTTTACTTTAGATTATTCCATTACAGATAGATGCAAACACAAAAGTGAAACTAAATGAGTTTAATTTTTCATGTTGATTCATTACAGATTGAAACATCACAGCTTGTGTATCATTAAAAGTTAGTTGCATATCCCATTTGGGACTTGTCTCTTATGTTGTTAATAAGTTCAGTTGGTGATATTCTTTCTTAATCTTCCTGGATCTCGTCTCCCCTTGAATCATTCTGGTGGCTACTAAATGTTCAAGATTAAATTCTAATCAAATCCTTTATATATATATACATTATATGCATGCATCAATTTATAATGGATTTATATAATACACATTCCTATTAAACTTGTTAACAAAATTGCATTATTTTATTAATTAATTTTCTAACAAAATATGTTTCAAAGTTATCTCACAACTAATATATACCGGTACTCGTACTTGTAATAAGCAAATAACTTTACAACTAATATATAATAATATGAGTAGGCAATAATAGTAGTTATTTTATTTATGGAATTCAGACTTATGCTGTCCTGAAGAGAGCCCCTGATAACATGGTATAGTTAAGACATATGATTGAATTAGTTTCACAAGACTTTGGAAGTCTAAACTAATGATGGTGACATAATGACATACAGTAATTAAGACTTCTACAGAATATCAGGATTATGACATTCTAAACACTGAAAAGAATTTTAAAATTTCACAACTACTCACTCTTGTTATATCTATAACAAAATATTACTAAAACTCATAAATCTTAATAGAAAAAAGGTTATGACTTATGTACATACATCTTTAACAAAATTCAACAAACCATTCTCTTTAGACTACGAACTGATCAAAAAAGACTGAGAAGTCATGTTTACAAAAAGCTCAAAATTGAAGAGAATTCAACATTGCTAACCAGAATATTTTACAGAAACAAAATATTTCCAGAAATATTTTACAAAATAACATTCTAAGAACTGAATAAATTAACAAGCTGTTATAGAGGTTTTCTCACTGGAGTTAGAATGATTAGAAAAAGTAGTTCCACACAAAACTTAATGATGAGAGAAATAAAAAATACATTGATATTACAAAAAAAACATTAGTTGAATATCCTATTCAGGACACAGTTATCAACCCAGAACTTTTTGGCTGTATTGATTTTCTAGACAACAGAAATATGTTCAGTAGTTTGCCACTGCTTTCTGAACAGTCCGGAAGCACAATAGTCTGTGGCAGGGTTTGAACTCGGTACCTTGGCTGTCACAGATGCGCTTTGTACTTTGCCGCCAAAGAGCGATTGATATTACCGGGTATCTTAAATAAAAACATGTAATAACATCCAAATGATATATATATAAATATAAAGAAGATAGTCCAGTTTGGGTTTTCCATATTAGACCTGCAGAAGCAGAGCTACACCTCCTAAAACCCATTTGCTGGGTTTCTCCTTAGATTTCAGGTTGAAGGTCCACACAAATGTTGGACCTCTGGTCTTGGTCTTGTAAACAGGGCAACCATAAACATTTCTTACATCTTGGCGGTCAACAGGAATGGCCTTGATGAAGATGATTGGCATGGCTGGGGCGAGTTCTTTAAGACGAGCCTCCCCAATCATTCCAGTCTGCATATCCCATCGTGCACCTTCCATAAAAAGTCCATGAACATAAGCACCCTCGCGTGGTGGCCCTGCCATGTCTTCACGTGATTTCTTGGTAACATCACACTGCAAACACATACGGTCAAGTGGCCACTCATTCTGAGGAATCAATAACAATATTAATTAGCAAAAATGTAATAAAAATATATAAAGACTTCAATTTTTGTCCTCCAATATACCTCATGGAATGATGGAATGATTGTTACTGTTTTATTGGATGACGAGAAGAATATGTATATATATATATATATATATATATATATATATATATATATATATATATATATATATATATATATATATATATATATATATATATATATATATATATATATATATATATATATATATATATATATATATATATATATATATATATATATATATATGAAATAATTTGTGTTTTTAATGTATACATTATAGGCCCTAATTAATTTTTAAAACTAATTGTAAAATAATAACAGTAATATTTTTCTAAATAAATTTGTGATAACCACAATCTGTCCATTTTTGTTTTAAAGTATATATATTATATGATAATTTTAATATATTCAGAAATACTATTTCTTGTCCTCATGATAGATGTGAAAATCTAAAAAACATTAATTCTGTCCAAATGCAAAAATTATTCCATAGCAAATGAGTTAACAAACTAAGGAAATGGTATGCATAATCCAATTTTAACAAACTAAGCTAACCTTTCTGGCCATCTGCTGCATAATAGCAGTAAGAAAACTTTGAGGGTTGAAGAAGCCACCAAGCCATACAGCAGCTGGAAGCTGGAAATCAGATGTCCAAGTTTCCAATTCCTTAACTCTCTGGATAAGATCAGCATACCATGCAGCTAGGTTGAACAAGGAGGGGTAGGCCCGTCTAGCCCAGTTTGCTGGTATGTTGTCCAAATACAAGCTGTTACTGAGGTCCTCCATGTCTGCTGTGATAGTTAGCTCACCCTAGGGAACCAAACACAAATTAACTTTAATACAAAGCATAATCATTATTTATGACGTCTCACTGTCTTCAGTTTTTGGTATTTATGGTACCCGGTATTTATTTTTATTATTTCGCTATTACTGTGATTGGCAATATGCAACATTTAGACACAACAATTATTTATCTTTAAAATTCTTATAAAGACTAGACTTATATTTATGTGCAAAACAAAATGTGTTAACTTCACATGGACCACTGTTGAATGTTGTTATTTAATAAGTTTCTTCTATTCTATCTCTGTAAGATACTTCAACATCCATTAGTCAGATAAAATACCAAAAAGTGAGGTGCTGATGAAATCTAAATCTTTAAGTATACACACAATGCTTATGAAGGCAGACAAGCTGAGGTCATTTGGATCTGATGAAATGTTCATCTTTCAACACACAGTGATGCAAGACAGTCCAGCTTGAGTATTGGAGGGGTGGCCAATGCAACAGTCACGAAATAGGTAGATGTCAAGATGAATAGTAAGAGTCAAAAAGATAACATATTGAGTACAATGAGAGGGCAGCACAGTACCAGAGGGCAGCACTACATGCTAACAGAAAGGGAAAACATTTAAAGGAAATCAGAATTAGTGTGGTTCAGTTTGAGAACAAGCTTCTAGTCCCCTATGCTCATAACCAGTCAGGTTTAACTCTACCGTAAATGTTTTTCTATATCACTATACCAGGCCACAGATATAATGGCCAACCATGGTGCAAATAACACAGCTTCAATGTACTTAAAGCTCCCCTGCGGGAATCACACAAACATTTGTGACGGTTATCAGAGAGCGAACATAGCAGAAGATAGATAGATCATTGATAGACAGGAAGTTGACATTGGGTAAGGGTTCTTGAGACTAAGGGGAATTGAACCAGTCCGTTCAATGGCACCAAATCGCCTAGCAACTATTTAACACACGTTCTTCCGTACTTGACTAACCGCATCTCCAATAAAAGATGCGATTTCGTCAAGCCATTTAAACCATGCACACAAAGTCACCAGAACGGACCGATCAACACAAGGACTACTACAAAAACAACAAACATCCCATACAGGGATTGAAATATCCTCAGTAACAACAAACATATAACATAATATCCGTATTAGTTGTACAAGGGCCGATAGGTCTTCTTGTAAACATGGATAACATATATAGACAATACAATTAAGCTTCGAATAATTGTTTATACAAGTAAATTTAAGTAGGAAGCCAGAGGACAATTGACATTGGGTAAGGGTAAGCATTGAAACTGCTTCCCAATCACCTACTAAAATACTGATGATACATCCATGCTGAGATTTGGGGAATATGATATTAAATGTAGTTCTAGTAGAACTGGATGCCTGCAGAGAAGAACGAGGAGTGTGTTGAACCAGCAAGCCATAGGGACCATTGGGAAGCATAATCTTTGACAAGTTTGAAAAGGCTGAGCACCTATATGACTTCACTTAGTGCAATTGTGTTGGTTCAAAACCAATAATATATTGTAAAATAATAATATAAGTATATCCTGTATCATTACCACCAAGTACCGTCGCAGCAATGAAGATTGACTGCAATAGACCACCAACATCCCTTGTCTCTTGTTTTGCTGGTGCACTCTGCTAGACTGTAACCTGTCCATCTTGTGATGTTACTCTGTCACTTGTATCTCTGTCTACCTCTTGCTCGCCTCCCTTCGACTTTACCCTCAAGTAATATCTTCAACATGTATAGGACATAGCTATTCATCTACTATTGAACTTTTATACAATACTAACACATCCAATCGTATCACAAGTACAATTTGATTGATTGGCTTTTGAACCACGAGCAAATTCTGAAATGTGTTTAATGGGGTGGGCCACTAACCACTCTACCACGAATAACCAAATAATAATAGTTATTGTCAACCAATAACTGCCATATATCTCACCTTTAGACCCAAATCAAGCTCTTTGAGGGAGCGTCGGATCTCAGAAGTAAGCATATTCATACGTTCACATTCTTGGAAGGCAACAACAACATATGGGGTCCTCTCTTCCGGTGGCACTTTACCCATAATCTCCAACATATTAAACTCTTCTGGAAGCTTCTCCATAATATCATCAAGTATGGCTTTTACCTGGATTAGGAAAGAATTGTGATATGTTAATAATAACTAAGACTTACAAACAAATAAATAGACCAACATGTACCGTAAAGGTTTAAGAAAAACAAAGATGTCACATGGATTCATGATAAAAATAATTATAAGAAGATAATTATTTACAAGTTTCCAGATTAGGACCATGTCATTTTGACACAGGCCCACAGATAGATGGCGAGGTATGGATGATTCAAACTATTTTTATCTCATGGTACAAAAACCTTTTTTTGTAAAAAACAAATTTTTACAGACTGTGTCTGATTTGGAGGCACTTAAACAGACCCCCACCCCGTATGAAAATCAAGATATCATCTACATAGCAAGAGCAGTGCACAATATTATCTCTACATATTCAATCAGTGTGACCATGCAATGGATCCTAGGATATAGTGATCTAGCAGGAAATGAAACAGCAAACTAGCAAAGAGATGCTTCAAAATAACAAAAGCAAAAACCTTAAAGTATGAGAATGTCAAACACAATAACAAACAACCACAAGGAAATCTGGCTAACCAGACAGAAAATTGGGCAAACTGGTCGATATGTATTTAGTAAAATGACATGACCAAAGGACAATGACAACATAAAGAAACGCTGCAGGATAAATTAATCCCTTATCTTTCAGTTTCAAACAGGACTAGTAAAATTCAATAGCCATTTAAACTGTATCAGACCCAAGAAATTACCCATACAACATCACAACAAAATGATCAAAAGCCTTCTTAATGACTGCTCTTCCCTCTCAACTGCTAGGAAAAACTTTTAAGACACCCTTAACAGTAACTAACTCACTGTATGGATAAATAAATTCTTCTTCTTCTTCTGTGTTTGTTCTCAAACTCCTGCAGATCAGCAGGATGTAGTCTGGAGAACGGAATGCGTTGTGTCATAGTTTACAACATTGCTGCGATATCTGCGCCTTTCAGCCTGACACATCCGACTTCAGCATGGCTTTGGGTCACTGACCCTATATGGGATGGGACAGCCAGCTCCATCCCATAACCTCTTTAGTCGCCTTGTACGACATGCGTGGAAGGTAAACAGTGTTGCTATTCTTTGCTCCCCTTTCGGGCCCCGACAACACACAGGCATAAGTCAACTTTAAAAGACCTGTAGTGTTTTAAGAATGGTATTGAGATGACAAGAGTATAACTACTCAGTAACAATTGGATATCAATGACAACAACAATAAATTTTATTTTTAAAAATAAATTAAAACTATCTTAATATAATTACTATAATTTGATAATTCTTTGTTGCATATTTTAAAATATATATGCTTAATATAGTATAATTTAAATTTATTTAGAAGTAGTTCTTATTCCTGTGATGGATATATAAATATTTCTTAAAAATTCTGCATTACACAATATAATTATGCAGCAAAACAGTTAATTATACCTTAATTTCATAACCTGCAAAGCCTAGTGTAAGGTAGCATTAAAATTAATTGAATAATGACCTTATTGTAGCACTGACCTTTTCTTCTCGACTGACACCTGTGCCTGCACCAGCTCCAGCAGTTTGTGGCTGCATTTCAAACACTGTTCTAAACAAATTCTCTGAAGTCTTGGTCAAGAACTCTATTTCAGCATTTGGATGAAGTCCATACAAGTATGGTGATTCAGGTGGTAGGCTTTCATCAATATAGGCATGGTAACCCTTGTAGTCAGTGTTAGGTGGAATTGGAAAATTAGGGGCTAGGAAAAGCTCTCCATCAAGCTTTAAAAAATATCAAAGAAATAGTTTAATCACATTGTTATTTATTACTAAGAAACCAAATGCAAAGGTAATTGGTAATGTTCTATAAAGAGACACAAAAAATTAATTGGTATAAAAAAATTATAGGCAATCAAGATTTATATGATATATAATAAGAAGAATAAAACATTTAGAAACCACTGGAAAGGACTGGATAAAAAGAAGCTGAATAAGACAAAGAAAGTAGTTGCTGGAAGAGTTGTCATCACAGTATGGGTGAAAGTCACTGATAGAGCTTTTTAACAACACCAGAGACAGAAAATTGTGAAGAAACATGATTGCTTGCACCACTCGAAATGGTACTTTATTGATTGCTTAATATATTGACAATACTAATAATTGAAGCACATCCTGTATAGGATACTGCTATTCAACTATTCTTTGATTCATAAGCATCAATAACACATCTAATTACATCACTAGTACAATATGGGTGATCAGATTTAGAACCACAACTAATTTCGGCGGAGTTGTGTTTATGAGATGACCCACTAGCCATCCTACTACCAAGCCGACACATATCAAAATAGTTAATATAAAAATCAGGTTTGTTATAAATATCTTTGAAATAGCTAAGCAAGAAACATAAATTGAGATTCTTACCATATCTGCATGCATGTACACTTCCAGATATGTACGACACAGTGTCCTGTCCCAGTCATCTGTTATGTGTCCACCATACATGATTTCTCCAAACAGGTAACGGAGATCTTCCCATGGTACCTGTGAAATCACACACAAATCAGTAATGACTTATGGCTAATGCTAATTTCTTTTGAAATCATATGAGAGTAGACCACTTTAGGTTTTATTTATTGTATTACCCAACAAACATTTTAAGTCTAAGATGAAAGCATTACACCTTGGTGATCATGACTCAATCATTGAACCAGACACGTCTGCATACCAGATGAGTGTCTTCCAAAGCGACTATTCTATTGTGAACTGTGTGTAGGTAAGCATTCAAGTAGAGGTCAGAACAATTGTTTAATAGACTACTTGAAGACATCTCTCAAGTATTGCAGGATTGACCCAAGCTCTTGGGAAACCACAGCTCTTAGCCATTTAGCCTAGCTTGTCAGATCAGTGCGGATATTAAGAACTTTTAACAGAGTAAAACACTGTGGGCAATTCAAAAAGAAAAGAACCCAAGGAGAGATCTGACTATTTTTCATGATCTCAAGACCTACTACTCATGCTGCAACAAATTTTTCAAAGGCCAGATTGAAATCATCAGCCATCTAAGGACTCGCATAACAGAGTTTGTAAGTTGTGTATCAATATTTGCTTACAAATGTTGATTTAAAATTTCAGATGTCATGAAACAAAATTAAATATACAAAATACAAATCTAATAGTAACAACTTTTGACAAAAAATTTCACAAAAGAATTTATAAAGTTTTAACTACATTAATTCATTTAAAATAGTAGACAAAATAAGTTCCTGAAGCAGACAAAAGATGTTTAAGTTTATATTTTATATTGAAAAGATAAACAAAGATTAATTACTAATTAGTCTCTTACTTTGGCATTAGCCTCCAAGTAGTTGTATAACACATTTACACTGATTGTCAAATCTCCTGTGTTATAGGGATAGACCCTGTTCCATCCCTGAGGTCCAAACTTACGTCTCTCACATACAACAGCATGGAAGTAGCAGAGTGCAAACAATATGGATTTGAATTCACTTTCACGAGCACACATCTCAAGTGTATCCTAGATTTAAAAACATTTCATGAAAAACAAGTGGTAAATTATTAAATGTAGGCCTACATTAAAACAATGCATACATAAGTGTGGAAAAGCATAGTTTAAAAAAATAATAAAATAAGTAAAACAGATCTTTTGAGATCTATTATTCTATTCCATTTTTCAGTTTCAAAATGCTCTTACGGTACGTTATTTTAATGTGAATACAGAATATACTATAGTCCATTCATAAATTCATGCCACAATTGTTTTCAAATATCTCTGATCATCAAAACATTTCTGATGAGTCAAGTTCTTACTTTACAGCATCATTAGGTACTGTCTCTGCATTGAAGATTTGCTGCAATGGAATAAAATCATACCTGTCTCTTGCTTGGTGGTGCACTATGCTAGACTGTATTCTGTCCACTTCATGATGTTTCACTCCCATATATCTTGGACTACCTCTTGTTTACTGGTCCTCGACTCTATATTCAAGTAATGTCTTCAACATGGTGTCATGTCTTTTAATATACCCAAAATATTTTGTTTGATTTTATTTCTATCTATTGTCTTTTCTGTATTTGCTGTTTGGAGTCACAGTATTAAATGACAATACATTTTTGGGCTATGTTACATTTGGTCGTGAGATATGCAGTAATATTGTGATGTCTCAGGACATTGATAACTCCTTCAATCCACTTTTTCTTGATATTCCTCTGTTTCTTGTTGTTTCCATTCTCATCGTGTATGCTACACCAAAGTCAGATGTGTCAGGCAATTGACAAATAAAGCAAATAAAATTGTGACACAAAGCATTTATGTTCTCTGGACTATGTCCTGCTGAAAATCTAGTAGGCACATCCTGTTACAAGAGAGATTTGATGGGAGTTTGATAACGAAAAAAGATAATTGTATGCTTGTGCAGCTGGCCAATATGGGTTCATTCTCATTAAATGGCTGAACCATTTTAGTCTGTTTTTGAATATATTTGATTACATGCATTGTTCTAATAGTTCTTCGTTCCTCACATAATCTCTTCTTTCCTCATTTCATTTTAATTTCTTTTAATATTTCTTTTAAATGTAGTGTTGTCAGAACTTCTATGTTTGTTTTCTTCTTTTTCCATTAAGTTCTCCCTACTTTTCTATATATCTAGATAACAAATTCTGTTTTTTTAAACTGTTTATTCATTATCCATGTTTCCTAGCCATAGTTTAGAGTAGGCCTATATGTGGCATTTAACAATTCTCCTTTTTAGTTTGTTGGGAAAATATGAATAACAAAATTGTCAAAGAAAATTCATAATTGAAAAGTGGAGGCACACGACTACCACAGTATCCTTCACAGAAAATAAAGAAGTAGAAACTTGAAATGGAAAATAAAAGAATTCACAAAACCATAGAATTAAAATAAGATCATATCATGTGCCATCTCCAAGCAAATGTTGCCTGCAATGGATCTCCAAAATGTTTTGTATTGTAATCTATCTCTTGATTCTTCCCTCTCACTTATAAACAAATAAGGATATCCTTGAAAAATTACAAAGGAAAAGAGAATTGCTAAGAAATATAAAAACATGACAAATACAATATTTTGATATATTCCTTAGCAATTCTCTTTTCCTTTGTAATTTTTCCAGGATATTCTTATTTTTTTAAAAATTTTCTGTAAAATTTTACAATTTCTTCTGTATACCCACATCTCAAAGACATTAAACATTTTTTAAATGTGAGCTGATAAAAAAATGAAATATGTACTATAGGCCTACATATCTAATACTGAAATTGCATATAAAGTATGCCTGCTAAACAAGAAAATATAATATTAAAAACTAGAAACTCATAAATATTAAATATAGATTAAATTACCTGGTTAAAGTTGTCCAAAGCTTTGTGCAAATTAGCATACATGCCCGTGGGTGGTTCATTAGTTATTTTGATAGCAGATTCCAATATTCCTTGAGGAATAATATGGGCATCAGGACTTCCAGCTGGCTCAGCACTGATAAATAAACGGTAGTTCTCATTACTGTCCATAGAAAATTCCTCAATTTTCTTCTCAAGTCTTGACAGCCATTTCGCTACAAGATGGACATTCTGGGGAAGTATATAATCAAGATACCAAAATCGTATACAATGCTTATCATCTGCAGACATTCTTGAATGCCAGTTATCATTTATTTTTACCACAATTTAGTGATGTACATCAATAGTTAAAGCTTTATGTAAATACATAATGCATTAAATATTGACTGCTTAGGCTTGTCAACTGTATGTAAACACAAATCCATTTTTCTAACATTTCTTATTGTTCTACATCTGGGGTTTAGCCTTGAAGGTGAGGCACATTCTCTCAACCTGGCAACTTGGTTTATATTAGATCCACATTTCTGATGTTAATCATAATTTGTACACAAACATTGTTGCACAAGTATTATTTATTTCTCAACACTAATATGGAGGGAAACACAAATTGTAGATATAGAGCTATTTAACAGAAAGACTGGCATATTGTGTACATTTATAAGTATGACATTGTGATATAGAAATGCACTAGAAAAATGATTCTGGATTATTGTATAATGTTTTAATGTCAATTTTGGAGACTAATTTATATCAGTAGTCCCTAATACTTATCTTCATTCAGTAGTATCTTCATTCCAACTTTGTGCTACCAATGTTAAACATGGTCCTTAACAATAAAACATAATAGACAACTGGTTACAACAGATATGAGATGTCTGAGAAAAGCCACAGGAGTGAACAGAAGACACAGAATTAGAAACGATGTCATAAGAGTGGGTGTGTTACATAAGAGAAAGAGTGGGTGTCATATCAATTCTACAATACATACAAAACCAACAGATACAATGGTTTGGCCATCTGGAAAAAATGCTGTGTGATTCATTAGTTTATAAAGCATATTTGAAGAGAGGAGAAGCAGAAAGAAGAGCCAAGGGTAGACCTAGAGTATGCTGGATCGACAACATCAAAGAGACATTACACGAACATCAAATAACATTATCTGAAGCTGCCAGAAAAGCGAGAACAAGAACATTGTATCTCCCTCGACACCCTTAAAGGGTAAAAGAGGAAGGAAAGAAGAAGAAGAAGAGTCCCCAATACATTCAAATCCCATTATAATAACTTGGACTGACAAAATATGTATGTAATAACAGAAATTCGCTATACACAGTACAAGCAATAAAGAATAAATATAATTGGAGATTTTTAAGGTGTTGTTAAATAGGAAAATTTGTTATAAAAGGATGCGC
Organism: Meghimatium bilineatum; assembly: GCA_034231615.1. Lineage (NCBI taxonomy): Eukaryota > Metazoa > Mollusca > Gastropoda > Stylommatophora > Philomycidae > Meghimatium > Meghimatium bilineatum. Next base: position 17,839,272 of record CM067320.1, read on the forward strand.
TATATACGGATTCCATTGTATGCTGAAACATGTAGGCCTATTATAAATATGACTTATTGACGTCTCAGATGAATCATATTTTAAGTCTAAACAGCTTACTTTTAATTTATTATTTTGTAATATATCTAACATATATAAATATTGTCTAGGAAGAATTGAAGTCAAACAAGCAAATAAGAGAAGATCCCAAACAGCAATGTTTCTACAACAATAAGAAGAAAGCAGTGAACTTAAATCAAACACCTACTAAGAATGAATGAAAACAGACTGCCACTACAAGCATTAAAATTAGTTAGTTAGTAATTAGTTAGTTATTCCTCTAGGGCCTAGTGCTACCAGAAATGGTTAACAAACTCAGAGTTACTGTATTAAAATTGTGCATGCTAAAATATCTTGGCAGTTCAAAAATCGATACGGGTAGGAAAAGTCAATGTATGGCCAAAAGCATAATAATAATAATAATAATAATAATAATAATAATAATAATAATAATAATAATAATAATAATAATAAAATCCATAATCTCTCAGGGTTTCCGGGGTGTCACACTGGATACATCAGCACAAAAAGCTCTCCAAACAACTCTATCCTCAACCATTTGAAGGAGTGTACAAACAAATAATGCGCAGAAAAAGCTTATAATAGATTAAACTAAATATTCCTACATTTAAGACAGTCATAAAATATATTTTTCAAATGACGCTACATCATTAATACTACAGTTTCCACACTGCTACTTTCTGTTTAAAAAATTAATCAGGGCACAATTGATTGTTAAACAATTTAATGATTTTAGTCAAATTGTTATGATTGTCCTATAGCAGAGAATATAAAATGTAAGCTTATTTATTTGTCATTTTTTATGATTTTGGCAAATATTTTTTTGTTTCACATTCTTTGCATATTAAAATCTTTAATTTGTCTACAAATTTCTACCTGTGCATCGACTCTATGTTGAGATGGTTAATGCTCCTATGTCTGCTTCTTTGATCAATCACTATGCATCCATTTCAATATTGATAATGTACAAAGCGGCTTGTTTCAGGTCACTGTGGGTCCCCCATAATTTGATTGTAAAGACATTCCTATGGGCCAGACTCACTCTATGAATACAGTGGGACAGTCCTGTAGTATATTTTTTGGTGTCTATGTTGTTGCTGCAGTGTTGCTGATGCTGATTTGATGAAAGTGTGCGTTTAGATGGAAGTATCCCGTTCTCAGATGAAATATTGTGACTTGTTTATTTATGTTCAATTTTTTAATGCTATCTTGTTTAGGTCTATGTTTTTATTTAGTTCTCCACTAGTTTTTATTTCTCTCCACTGAAGTCGCATATATTGTTTTAGCAGAGACCATTTCCATGAAACTTTGAGGTATGTGAGACTGAGGGAGGCTACCTCTCATTTTTGCTAATTCATCTGCTTTTTAATTTTCAGGGATTCCACAGTGAGCTGGTATCCAGGGTAAACTAATGTAGTTTTTCTTGATAATTCATAGATATTTTGTCTGATGTGAATGAGTTTTGTATTGTATGTTGAATCACTGAATAATGCATTTCTTTTGGGATATTGACCTTTTATATTAATGACAATACCATACTCCTAAGAGTTGCATCTTTGTTCTCTGGGAGAGTAATTTAGATTTAGGAAGCTTTTCTCAGTTTGGGACATGGGTCACTTGTATCTGCTCCAGCAAGCAAAACTAATTATTGAGCATGCTGCGGTGATATGACTGCTCTATAGATCAACATTTTCTTAAGAAGACATAGATCAAGAGTAATAAATCATGCACCTAACATGGATAAGTTGCACAGTATAAACATTAGATAACAAACCTGCAAGACAACCCAGTGACCCTCTTTTGCAGCCACATTCATGGCCTGCTCAGCTACAATCTCTTGACCTTGACCCAGTGAAATGTTGTGAAAGTTGTTGTTGTCTGTGCTAAACTTCATCTTCTTCCCAAGACTTTCCACATCCTTAAGAGGATCAACACCAGGGGAAAGAATGAAGAAGATGGGTGTGGCTGGTCCAGATTCTTCAAAGGACTTGGCAAACTCAAGAGCTCTACCCTCCACATACTTGGTACCCAACATCTCCTCAATGAAATTACTGTAAATTATAAAACAAACAAACAAACAAGTCAGAATAATCAAAGTGATGTTAAATTAACAAAAGAGTTCTATTTTAAATTAAATGATAATGCTTTGTAGGAATTTGAAAAATAAAATATGAGAATTGCTGTGCAAAAATGAAAATATAAACCCATCAGTGTCTGGAACAACATAAATCACTGGAAATGTAAGGGTTACAGTAACACAAGGCAAATATAGGTTTGCAGTGAAACAGAAATAGGTTAAAGGTTAAGGAAAGACACCATTGTTACAGAGGATGTGGGATAGGAGATACTCAAGTCACTGAGAAATGTTTAATTTACCCTCTTGCTTCCTACTTGAACTTACTTGTATAAGCTATTATTTTCAGCAATATTGTCTCTATGTTATTTATGTTTACAAGAAGACATATTGGCCCTTGTAGTACGAATATGGATGTTATATGTTTGCGTTACTGAGGATACTTCAATACTTGTACAGGATGTTCGTTGTTGTTGTTGTAAAAGTCAATGTCTCGAATGGTCCATTCTCAGTGACTTGAGTAGACAGTTTTAATGTCTTGACCGTAGTCGTAACCTTCGATAACAGTTACCATGTTGTTCAGACAGGCCGACATTGTGCTTGAACTAGTTATGGGCACGGCGTGGGTGGGCAGAACAACAAAGAAACCTGCCGCAAGGGCCAGAGTCGTGCCCTGATGTCGACGTCTGTTTCGGCGGCATTGGACTCGAAACACCATCGAGTCGAATGGCTGCTGGAACAGAGGGCGGAGCACTTATGGGAATGCCCCACGTGCTGTGATGCCGGTTTTCTAATCAAGAATCAAGAATGTCTTGACAAAATCGCATATTTTTTGGAGATGCGGTTAGTCAAGTACGGAAAAATCCATTTACTCAAGTTGCTTGGCGATTTGGTGCCGGTTAGAACGGACTAGTTCAATTCCTGGTAGTCTCGAGAATTTTTAATTTATCCTCTTGCTTCCTACTTGAATTTACATTATGATTTAAAATGTGATTGTAATATATATGCCTTTTACCTGATTCATCTGACCTTAGCATATTTTGTACTCCAATTTCTCCAATTTTCTGTTCACTGACAAAAGCATATTTGTAGAGAAAGCTAATCTGAATGAATATAGCTTCTATTTTTCTTGTATGTGTCAGGAATTGTGTATAAAACTTTTAACACAACTAAATATATTTGTTTCAATAACAATGCTGGAATAATGTCTTCTGACATTGTCTCAACTTTCAGAAAATGTTACAACAATTTGAACTCACGTAATAGCATATGTCATTCTGTCAGGTCTGAGTGCTCGCATCATGCAGAGTTTCTGTAGGGATGTCTTATTTTTCCACTCCTGTGGGAACTTCTCCTTCTCTGGACATTCACTCTCTACAAACTTCTTCCAACGTTTTGCAGATCCTTCTATGTCCCGGTCAAGATTACGGAATTCTTCCATGGATGAAAGTGCCTGGTAATAAGAACAATAACCCATGGTTAAATAATGAATCTTCCTTACCACAAAAATGTAATAAATTACTAAAGAGAAAGTTTTTTATTTTAAATGAAAGACACAATATATAGATACCTACTTTTATTCCTCCCCATGAGTTGTTATTCAAGAAATCCACTGGTGTAGTCAGGTTTGGAACAAATGGAAATCGTAGCAAGAAGTCTAGCTCTATTGGGTTCAATTGATTGTTCATAAGGAGGATCTTTAGACATGTAAAGAGAAAATACAAGTAATTTGTAATTTATATATATGTTATTTTGTAAAATTATAATTTGAAATTGGGAAGGTGTAAGTCTAAATTCTCTCAAAGCTATAGAATCAAAAGTTTAATTACAATATAATATTAATTAAAATTGCAATTATAATTATCATTCAAGATTTTTTTATAATTAGGCTATACAATTTCTAAAGTTGTGACAACTTAAAACATTTACAGAAATATTTATATGAATTAAAAATGAAAGAATGCAAATGTGGGTTTATAAAATAAACAGATTGAATGACTTTATTTAAATGCTTGCAATGACTAAACAAAATTATAATAAACACAACAATTATTTTCAACTAACCAGGAAAGTCATCTGTGTGCCAAAGATGAGTTTATCTTTCTCAAAAAGACCTCTTGTGGTGTAAACATACACAGAGTATGTAATGCAATCAATAAGGTTGACAACTCTTTGCTTCAGTTCCTCAGCTGGCTCAGCTCTGTCGATAGCTTTGTCAAACACAACACTGAAGGCCTAAATAACAGATATTGAAATTAATGAAGTCATTAAATAATTTTATTGTCATAAAATATAAGACTAGATACATGAAATGATTGAGGGGACTAATACTATGAACAATTCAAGCTTCTTAACATTAGAGGTTTTGAAATTTCAGAAATTATGTGCGCAGATGACACCACTCTTATGTCAAGAACTTCATGTCTTGAACACGTGATAGTGTCAGTAAAACATCAAATTGTGCCATGTCAGCAAGGCTCAAAATATTTTCTTCAATGCAAAGAAGAACAAAATTAATGCATATCAACAGAAGTGGACTCACACCTACAAAACTATTGACATCAAGCTAGAAAATGTCAGTACCTTTGAATATCTCTGGTCAAACATTAACAACACAAGAGACATTCAGCAGAGATCAGAAAGATATTAATAATGGCCTTACAAAAAACAACATAGATGAAATATATATGGTAAGGGACAGGAAGGAAAACAAAGTTTCAAATATTAAGAAGTTCTATTTCCCAGTGGCAGCATATGAATATGAAACTAACTATGATATCTACAATGGAAATGAAAATATTAGCATTTGAAATGATGTTATACAGAAAGATCAAAAGATCTTATATAGATCCAACAAGGATCCAACATAGACATCCACAAAGATTTGAACATATGGAAAGATTTGTTCCTATTTAAAATTTATTTAAAAAAAAGTAAGTTAACATATTTTAAGCATATAAAAATACACAATGGATTAGAAAGATTAATCCTGAAGTGAAAAATTAATGGAAAGAGAAAGAGTGGCAGTCCAAGGTGTTAATGTACATAAATAAATTGAGGATCTTTGAATTTGACATTGGAAGAAACTGAACAGCTTGTGAAAAACTGAGAGGCTTCAATGGCAGAATTCTGAAAAAAGTCACATAAAAACAAAAGAAGATGACAACAGTAGATAATTTAATTACCAAAATATCAGTTGGATAATGAAAAATAGTAGAAAAAAATGGCCTATAAGTCCAGGATACAAATTCACAGCTGAAATTTAGTAAATAAGACAATGTCAAATAAACTACATAACATCTTATCTGAACAGCAGACACTAACCTTGAGAGAGAATTGATACATTGGGTTGATCTTATACAAATCATTCATAACAAAGTATAGCAATGATGCCCTAGATGCAGCCATTCTGTAGTTCTCACGAGCATTGTTTATCTCCACTTCAGTGACTTTTGCTTCAGCAGCTTTGACCTCAATTTCAGCTGCTGTTCTTTTAGTGGTCTCCAAATTCTCTACAAGAGCATAGTCCCCAAGAAAATTACCCTCTGCAGCAGACAGGCGAGCCAACAGATTGTCCTCAAGTCCTAGAACAAATTTAAACCTATTAAATAATACAGATTTTATGTTTCATAAACTAATATACTTGTACACTGATATATTCACATAGTACCCAAGCATTGTCAGGCTCTATGGTGGTGTGGTACAGTACATGTCTGTGAGAGATAAGGTACCAGGTTCAAAACTGCTGCAGGAAATTGTGCATCCAGACCATTCAGAAAGCAATGTCAAACTAGTGAACATATTTATATTGCCTAGAAAATCAATCAAGTGCCATGCTGAGTGGCATAGGTGATCATGCTTCTCCACAACTCTGTCTTTGTGTGTTGTTAATAAGTTCAGTTGGTGACTTCTTTTTGTGCCACAGTGAAAACACCCAGAAATTTCTGTCTTTGTCTTCCTGTCTCTTCTTCCTTTTTCTTTCCGATGATTACTAAATGTTAAAGTTTTACTTTTCTCATAACATGCTCTACAAATCTTGATTGTCTGTTTCTAATTTTTGCTATAATTTGTCATTTTACCCCAGCATCTCTGAGAACTTCTACATTAGTTTTCTTGGCTGTCCATGGAATTTTCATTATTCTTATTAAAAGCAACATCTCAGTTGCCTCCAGCTTATCTTGGGCACTTTTGTTTACTGTCCATGCTTCACTTCCTTAAAGAAGGATTGGTTCAATATAACATCCTAGCACTCAAACTCCTGTATGCATTGATATTAAATATAATGTTTCTCATTTTTGCAATATTGATTTGGTCTGTGCTATCCTGTTCTTGATCTCATTTGATCACCTGCCATCTGATGTTAAAATGGTGCAAAGATACCAAATTAAGCCAAGTATTGTAGCATAGGAGTAATATCATTGCTATTGTTTATAAAGTCATTCACTTCAAAGAAACATTTCAAGGTAATATTTATATTTTAAAGAATTGGTAGAATATCCTATTCAGAATGTAGCCATCAGCCCAGTATTTTTTTTTACTACAGTAGTAATTTTGTTGGCAAAATGCATATTCAGTAGTTTCCCATTATTGTGTGAAGACTCCAGATGCACAACTGCCTGCAGCATAAATTAAACCTGGTACATTAGCAGTCTCACTCTGTACATATCCACCACACAGCTGAACATACTGATATAAAAATATTACAAAACAAACCTGTATTTTGATTTTATATTTATCAATATTCAGACATCAACTTTGCTTATGTAACAAAAAATTCAAAAATGTGTATCTTATAAATAGTTTGTGTTAGCAAAGCAGGATACTACTTATATAAGTTAAACATTCTTTGCAAAACTTTGTATAATGTGCTCACAAACTCTTTGACATTTAAAAAATAGTTCATAAAAATATAAAGCATAACATGCAACCTTTCAGAGTAATCTTGAATTCATTTTGTTGTCGTGTTAGGTCAGATTTAAGTTTCTCCAGATCTGGTCTCTCTTTGGATACTACGGCACCCAGAAGTTGATCTTCAAGACCATCTCTGAAAACAAAGAATTACCAAGCAAGACTTTAAAATAGAAGTTAAAAGAAATAATCATTTTTTGATTTTATAAGTTACTGCATGATATGAATATAATGGAAAGAGAGAAATATGAGAGAAAGATGGCTAGATATAGAAAGACTCAAGTGCACTAAAAAGCCAAGAACATTGATGAAAAACTGATGGTATAATGAAGAAATAAAATAGAAAGGCAAATGCCTGTGTTGCTAGGCCTGAAAGGGAGAAAAAAATAATGACACCATCATCTACCATACATGATGTCTGTAAGAGATGACTAAATAGGTTTTGAAAATTAATTGCCTGTTCCATGTCAAAAAAGTTTGAAGTAGTCCAGAAGCCATGTTTAAGTCAGATGTGTCAGGCAGAAAGGTGCAGATATTGTAGTCAAGCTGTAAACCATGACACAATGCATTCTTATTTCTGGACTATATTCTACTAATTTTCAGGAGCTTGAGAACGAACAAAGAAAAATAAATTAAAAAATCTTACAAAAATTAATAAATACAAATTAGAAGTAATGAGAACAATAAATAATTGGTAGAACTGACATACATTTAGGGACCTATGTCACAAAAGATGTTACAAAAATAAAATTATGAAACTGAACCAAAATTGTGCATACCTAGTAACTGTAAAGTTGATCAAGGTAGTCTGAGCTTGCATCTCAGGTTTATAGTGAGGGTTAGCAAGTTTAGTTTGCAGAATCAGTCTGAAGTCCTTGTGGTACTCAACCTCCTTGTCTCCCATCTGGAGAAGAAAATATTAAATATTCCCAATAACTGACAATGTGTCACTAAAGATAAGAGTAATTTGAAGTAAATGATAAATGAACTGACAGTCTAATGGTTGGAGTGCAATGAAAAGGCTGGTTCCCAATTTAGGTATATTCCATTCAAAATGTTTGTTTTTGATCTGCAGCCACTTCTTCTGCCACTATATAAATAATATACTATACTAATATTTTCAGATCAAGGCTGTTTGATATCATATAAGCTCATAATATTGGATAGGATTATACAGTCATTAACTGAGTTCTGGAATCTCATTTTCACCAAGTGTTAAATGGATGCAATTGTGCTAAATTTTGGTAACTTACGACATTTCTAAATACATTTGTTGATTTTTTTTTTTATATATGTTAAACAGATGCATTAGAGAATGCAACCTCAACTACTCCCTTTTGATTTCAAACCATAAGTATTACTAAGATAATGACATGTTAAAATTAAATTAATATAAAATATTTTGTTCATTAAAATAGTCTTTACAAATATTATAAGTCAGCCCCATTTTAGACTTACTTTAATGTAACGTCCCTTTTTGATAGTGTTACGACCAAGCAGTGGGTCAAGGACTGGATCAACACTTTCCTCAATATTCTCAAGCAATACAACATCACCAGACATGACTGCTCTTTCAATAGCTTCCAAGTAGCCTTTTGTACCCAAACGTATAATCTTCATAAAATAAACAACAAAGAAGAAAACAGTTTCAATGAGGTCAATAATTCAAAGATATTATAAGTCCGAGTTAATAAGTTGAAAAGATTATGTAACTTTTATAATAAAAAATGGTTCATTACGGGAATCAGTGGCCAAATTTTAACGAAACAAATAATATATTATTTAACGAAATGAACTTTCACTAAAGATGCATAAACCACTGCATCCATTGTTCTGTGCACAATGCACTGAGAGCCCCCTGGATGACCCTGGAGGGTATGGGGGGGGGAAGCTCTCAGTTCATTTCATGCAGATAGATTCATTGGCAGCAGAAGTTTCTTTTTAATCTCTGAGTCACAGGAGCTGTATGAAATTATGCATAATATTAGAAAGTTGAAATGTGGACACATGATGTGGAGACTTATTCCTGTAATGAACCTAAAAACTGATGGAAAGAAGCAAAAACGAACAGAGCAAGCAAGAATTTGAACAAAAGACATAAATGGATACTATATCATCATCAAACCCACAACACAAAAATCATGCCCATCTGTCTCAGTTCCTTGTTTAAGTGTGAGAAATATTCATGTTGCAGTCTTTAATATTATCAATTTAAACCTTTTTTCTCCCTCCCATTCTTCTATCACCTGTAACTGGTCCCTTCAGAATAGATTTGGATAAGAAATCTTGCCTCATTATGTGATCAAACTATACAAGATTGCAATGTTTCACCACCGGCAATACTATATATACACTGACAAAGTGGGATATGTAGGGTCATTGGTACAAATAAAATGGTGACTCAATGCATCTCCATTCTCTGGACTATATACTGCTGGAAATCTAGGACCATTGTCCTGCTACAGGAGAGAGCCAGGGGGGAATTTGAGAATACATTCTAACAAAGAGCAACAACTGTATACATTAATAGTATAGTGAGGTAGGTTTTATTTTGGGAAACAAAAATAAAAATAATGATTTTGGCCCTAAGACCTTCTTGACCCCAAGAGAAATTTAAAGAGATAATAAGGTAAATGGAAACAAATTACAAGCAGCGAACAAGATGGAAAAGAATGTTATACTTTTTAAAGACCTGTGCTTCCAAAAGCAAAATAAGGATTATTAGTATTCATATAATTATTATACGGCTAAAAAAAAAAGGAACACTGATCTGTAAGAACAGGACCTCTGTAATGTATTTTAGCCCAAACACCAGTGTGATGCAGCCGGTTCCTGTCTTTTTTATCTGAAATTCAATGAGCTGCTGCCATTGAGTGGACTGTAGAGGATGCAGATGCAAATCGATTCCTGAGGTGACACATTCCATCCATATGTGCATGTTCAGGAACAAGTTATTTGTGCAGGGAGGCCCAAATTCTTAGTCCACTCCATTAACTCCAACCATCATCTAAACACTGTTTTTCCCTGTCTGAATCATGATAAATGTGTTACTCAGTATAAAAATGGATAAGCATGAGGATAGGCTTGTGATTTCATTCTTTTTCATATTGTTCATATCAGATGACATTGGTTATCTTGTATTTCCATAGTCTTGTTTCATGTGGTGGCAATCATTTTGAATACAGATGTTCCCTCATGCCACAATACCAGGTTGTCAAGCTCTCTTGATCTTCCCCTATCCCTTGTGCTCTTCAGCTTGCCTGTTGTCATAATATGTTCTATCTTTTCTCTTCTCATGTGTCCAAAAAGTGGCACTGTCTCTTTCTGATGCGAGTAAGCAGCTCTTTCTTTGATTGAACTTATATAGTTCAAGATATCTTCATTACACTATATATCTGTCAATGGTGTTCTTAATACTCTTCTATAAAACCACATCTCTGTTGTATATATAATATTTTCCCTATTCTACAAATTGTCCAAGACTCACTTCTGTAAAACAGAAATGGTTCTATAAAACTTCTAATAACTCACTTAACTCAATTGATAAAGATATATTACATAGAATATTCTTCATCTTGTAAAATGTTGCCTTTGCTTGGGAAAATCTATATTATGACTTCTTTAATCCCTTGGCAGTGGAGAGTAAATAGGTCGAATTGTAACTGTAATGAGGAAAGATTTTAAGGTTTGTTGAATTTTTTTTTCCCAAACCAATTTGTCCACCGCATTATCACGTTTGATAATTTGAGTGTATTATTAATGTATACTCTAATTTATGAATTTACAATTCAGAGTTGACAGGGGCAAATTGTGGCAGATAATAGTAGACTACAGAATACATGGACAATTACTAGACAACATAAGAGCACTATATAAAAACTCATGAAGTATAATAAGAGAAACAAAGGACTCACAGAACCATTCGAAACAATGGGAGTTAGAAGACAGTGATGTGTACTATAACGACTGCTGTTTGTTACATACATGGACAGGACAGCGAAAGAAGCATAAGCAAGAAGTTATCACAATATCTCAGAAACATCAAGAGACCTAGGTAACTCTCTGCACGATCTACTCTTCGCAGATGATCAAGGTCTAATGCAGTGGAATCCCGTTTTAACAACTTGGTCCGAGCCAATGAAATATTATGTAATAACAGAAATTTGCTATATACAATATATGAAATAAAAAATAAAAATAATTGGGGATTTTGAAAAGTGTTGTTAAATAGGGAAATTTATTATAAATGAATTTGTTATAATAGGATTCAGAACAGTAATCACAGAGCATACCCCCTACTATTTCCTGTTCAATTTTTAAGAATTTTATGAATCTAGTCATATTGTGAAAAGAGGAGAAATGCAACAGCTCAACAGCGGAGAGTAGCTAGAAAGTCATGGATTGACCAAAATCCATCTACAGTGGTCATTCCATGTCCGTATTGTCCAAGGTCATTTACAGCTCGAATAGGGCTTATTAGCCATCTGCCAACTATTAGACATGGACATAATTTTAACTGAATTTTCAAAAATGGATGTAACAAATGGCCATTATCACTTGTGATGGATGAACACACATTGTTTGTAACACATGTCGGCCTATACAATTAACAATTGCTATCTTCTATTTATGTTATTGCATTCCACACCTTTTGTGGATTTTATCTGACATTTCTGTTTATTTATCTTCTTCTGTCCACTTTCTCAAAATTTTGGTGCATCATTCTTACTACATATTTTACTGTGAAAGAGTGCTGAGAGGCTTTCTATGGGCTGTAAAAATAAAGGCTGCTTGCCATAGCATATGCCGTGACATGTACAAGAAGGATTTTTATTGTACCTCTGAAAGAAAAAATTCTGTCCTAACCGTGGATTGAACCTGGGAACTCAAGGGTCATGAAGCATAACAAGATGTAATCCAGATAGCCGAATTCATTTTGTCGTGATTTACAGCTGCATTGTAATATTTGTGTCTTTTGACCTGAAAAATCAGACTTAAGCATGACTTTTGGATTTGGATAACTTTGAATTATAGATGGGACAGCCAACTCCACTCACAAACCTCCTTAGTCTTATAACATTTATGGCATGTCACAGCGTTTCTATTCTCTGCTCCTCTTTTGGACCCAGACCAAACATAGACACACATGGTTATTATAGAATATTTATTGAGCTTTACTTGTGTAAGAAAAGAGATAGAACACAAAATGACTGAAGGGCAATGATCAACTAATTAGTATTAAAAATATAAATCAGAGATACAATTCCAACCTTGAGATCAGCTCCAAATTTGGTCTTGATCCACTTGACACCCTGCAGCTGTGGGTCAATCATCAATGGCCATCTTTCACAGTTGGTTAAAATGGTGGCATTTTCTGTAGACATGCGATCACCTGGCAGACCCTCATTGTTCCAGGATGCAACCAAGGCATCATCAGTGAGCAAAGTCAGGGGATCTAAACCCTCTGAGACAGGAATAGGATTCTTAAGCCCCTTCAGGAAAGGTAGCCAGTGATTATCCATCAGATCTAGTCTGTAAATCTGTTGTCAAAAAAGATCACATTGAAAGAAAATATCATTTTACAAATTTAATGATACTGTTTACTACATTTGTTTTCATCCCCAATGAATTGCAAGCAACTTGTTCTTACTTCTTACCTAGGTGTCAACTAGTACGGATTTTCGCTACTAATATGGATTTCTGACCATACCCCCCCCCCCCAATAACAGAAAATTATTAACTTTTTAAATTAAAATTTTTGTTAAAAACAGGTAACATGGTGTTAAATTTCTTAGTAATTATTACTACCCGGTAATGTGGATGTTACTATCTCACACGCTCATATTAAAAGAAATAAAAACTTGTTTAAAACTTTAGTGGGGTTTTTTTTGGTGCTAAATATGGGCGTTTTTATTGAAATAATGAGTTGACAGCTATGTTCTTATGGGGGGAGCTGTGGGATGGTTTCTCATAACTTTCTTTCAGACCCCGGAGACTTCAGCTTTCAGTTTAGGGCAATGCCAATTTGAGAAGCCTTCTATTGAGATGGCATATGTTTGATGCAGAACTCTCATAAGTTTTTAACATTCATTATAAACTAAACACCAGCATGATTTTTGTTACATACTGGAATTATAAAACATCTTGAAAAAAAGTACCTAATATTCAATTTTCACTCTAAAAGTCAAATTTTTACCAGTAACTATTATCATTTGAGAAAGTTACACATTCTTTCCAAATACAAGCATGTTAACACATTTACAGCAATAAATAACATAAAGGCAATCTAACAACACAATTCTCACCTTAGTGAAGCAACCAACATATGACACAAATGCTGTAATCAAGAGCACATCTCCAGGCAGTGTCTTTTCATTTTCTCGAAAATTAGCAATAGCATCAGCCCACCTGACATTTTCTGATGCCAGCCCACCAACAAGACGATTTGCCAATTCAATAGTTTTGGCAGTGGTATCAGCTTCAAGTTGACAACGAAGCTTCTCTGCTGTAGCTTCTTCAAACTCAGCTTGACATCTGTAGATTATATATATATATATATATGAATGATAGTTAATAACTAAAGCATATCTTATATAGGCTATTGCTTATGAACTTTCATCAATTGTTGCATTTTTAAAATAACACAATAAACTGCCATTCACGTCATCTCATATGAGGTGAATACTGAGGGTTATATAATGTTGATTAACCCAACATTCTGTAAACAGTTAAAGTTGGTAACAAAATACCACACTGAAGTCCAATGTGTTAAGCCAAAAGTTACATATATCAGAGCAAGCTGTAAACCACAACACAGATTGTTCTCTGACTACATCCTTCTAATTGACTGAAACTTAAGAATGAAAGCAGGTTAGTTTATTTTTCCACAATTTGTTATAAAGACTGAAATATATTTGTCTATTTATTTTAACACTTTAACTGCTGCATTGTTCTCAGTAACGGATCCCAGATGTGCTAAATTTTTCCCAAAATAACTTTCTCCCTGTGCTAATTACTTTACTTGAGCAACACAAAAAAGGGATCATTCAAGGTTCTGACTATATTGTCACCAGAAAAAATATATACTGCATGGTTGACGCATACTGGCACTGAGAGATTTCAGAGTGAAATTGTTTTTAGTGATTAGGGGATAGACAAACAGGGGTTAACTCGTCAATAGCAGTAAGCTAGAGAAATGAGTAAACTCATTTGTAGCAGCTAAAGAGTTAAATATCAAACTCTCTGACTTATGAAGCTAAAAGAACCACTTGTATGAACACAAGACACAGTTGCATGTTTTCCATACAATAAAAAATGTACTCACTTTGCAAGTGTCTCTTCCAGTTCAGTCACCTTGTTTTTAATGATTCGAAGCTTCTCTCTTGCTGCAGCAAGTTCAGCATTTGCTTGATTCAAGGCAATGCGTTTAGGCTCCACAGTACAGTACACTTCATAATACCTGACAATGTTGATAGCCCATGAGCAAAGACCTATTAGATCAGATAGATATATATGGTAAACATATGAAGAGAGCTATCAACTCACAGCTAAAGAGATTATTTCATCGTCATCTTCATATTTCTAATTTAGATCCCAATGTCAGATGTACCCAGTTTCCAATTTTGTCAGATTTGTTTGTAAAGTGGTCATGTTATCAGACTTGTAAAGGACCAAGCTAATGCTCTGAATGCATGTAGGAAGACTTCATGAAAATATTGTCAAAGTGTCAAGTTGAGTGTTGAAAAATGGTGCAATTTTAACCACAACAATTTACATGTATATTTTCATGTCTCAATGAATATGGTGAATTAAATTGTGAATATAATTCACAATACCAAAAAGAAAACTATGCCTGTTTGGTCATATAAAGAGACACAACTGTTGAGAAAGACAAAATAATAGAGGGAAGTCCCTGGGAATAGGAGAAAGAGCAGACCAAGATGACGATGGATTGACAACATTAAAGATAACATGATTACATTGCTAGAAAATGCAAGCCACATCGCCCAAGACAGAGAGAGTTTCAGAGAGTTCATTGGGAAGACAATGTTCTGGAATGAATACGTCACATGACACAACAGAGTACACCATCATGGCAGGAGACAGGGAATGTTGGAGGTCCACAGCAGCGAATCTTAACTACAGAGATGGCACCTAAGGATGATGAATAAATAGACCAGATTTTAATCATGTCTGCTACCTTCAGATTTTATAGAAGATTTCTACTTTCTAATGAAAAAAAGTAACATGGTATTGATGCAACACATAATGATTTATTTACATTAGTTTCATTTGTACCTGCAGCAGCAAATGATTTACTCCGGATGAACTCAGGCTCAAATTCTGGATCTGCAAGGTAAGGCTGAATGGTCTTCAAACAGTTCTCATGAATATTATCCTTGTCATAGTTTATGAGATTGTCAAGGAATTGATCAATCTGAATGAGAAGAATGCAAGCAAAAGATTAACTGCAGACTATATATACAAATTTAATTTAAATATATTTTAAAAACAAAATCTTAACAAATTTAGAGGACTATTGGTAATATGAAGGAGACATGACATAATAGCTTTAAGCATAGCTGAATTGACAAAGATGTATAATATTCTTTTTGTCAAAGAACATATTGACTGTATCATAAGAAGAAAAGAAAAAGACAATGAAGATAATAAAGAGGTATTATAGTAACAATCAGCAGTTGCATGAGAGTAATGATAACAATAGTTACCAGATAAGAGTTAGGAATTGTAGTAGTGTATAACTTGCCTATAAATAAATGATTTATGAACAAATATTTTTCTGCTTAACTCTTCTAAACACTTTAAAGAGAATACCTTGTTCATAATGCTAGCCTTTGCAGATTTCCATGACTTATCTTTAGGCACCTTGCCACCTGGTGACAGTAAACACATGACAGCGGCTGTAACATTTGTTACTGCTCCTGGAGGGGAACCAAAAGACTTCAGCTCTGTCAAGTTGTTCTGGAATACAAAAGGTCACTTCCTAAAATATAACTAGAGATTTGATCATTATATAAGAACTGGGCTGGAACTGGAAAGATATACTCACACTGGTCCTAGCACGTGATGCTTGTATTCAAGGTAACCAGAATAGGTGCTTGGCCTATGCTTTCAGAATGTCATGAAGAGTCAATGATGGTATACACCATTTATGCTTTGGTTATGCTCAGTGAGAGATCTGATGATGGTGTTCCACTTTTGCAAGCAAAGATAGTATCGCATTGAAGAAAGTCACATTAGGTTTGGTGTTTGTGAGTCCTTAGATCTAATACTTGTGCAGCGAGTGAAAACAGTCTCCTTTCATTTTTGCCTCTTTTGAATCATCTGCAGGTGTTCTACTTGGTTCAAAGCTGTTAATACATACACTGATCTGATATGTTAGGCTACATGGTGAAAAGCTGTGGTTTCCCAAGAACTTGGGTCAATCTTGCAGAAATCTAGCACATAATTTAGTCTTTGCTGTTGCTCTTAATTAAGTGAAGGGCAGACACTTTCAAGAGTTGTAAATACCTCAAAGTTGATTGTCAAAGTACTAGAGTTTTCACTATTATGCAGTTAATTAAAACTTTCGCCATGTTATACATAATTGGAGTCTCCATTACAACATGGGTCACTAGAGCATTCATTATCATATTATATCTTTCATACATACATCATACATAATTATAACTTTCTAGTTCTTTGACTGCAATGGATTACCAACTTCTTCTGTCTCTTGTCTTGGTAATGCACTCTGTCCATCTCATAATGTATCATAGCCTACATCTTGCTCTCCACCCCTCTTCTTCTAAAGTTTGATATTATGAAAAAGTTTAAAGACACAACAAATATGTTCTACAATTGAGATATGTTTATGAAGGGAGAAATAATTCAATAATGTTTGTGCAAGAATTCATTGTTAATAGAAAATTAATCTTTCCCCAGTCTCACCTTATTTAAAGTATTTAAAGCTTCCTTGGCAGCTTCAAGTGCAGGCTCTGCTTTAGCAAGATCATTCTGACATTCTTTGGCTTTGACCTCCACTTCTGCATTGATCTGAACAACCTTTTTCTCTTCCTCATCAGCAATGGTCTTTTCTTTTGTCACCTTCTCTGTTTCTGCTCCAACAATCTGGATAAGTTTGTTGGCATCCTCGTTCTTTATGGCCAATTCCACCTCTTGAGATGCTAATTTGGCTTTGAGGTCATCCACCTGAAAAATTATACATAGTGTGTCTTCACAAGTTTTGTTACAAATCACTTGCCATGTTGCCAAGGAAAAATAAGCAGAAAATCATAACAACACTATAATCTGACAAGCATGTCATGAAGATGATTACGGTGGGTTGGGTGTGGGGATACCTACGACATTCAGTAGAATATACAAATAACCCAAAAATGCTATACTGAAGTTGGATGTGTTGGGCTGAAAGGAATAGATATAACCTCCAAGCAGTAATCCATGACAAATCACACTCCATTGAGTGCTCATAAGATCTTGTTTGATATTCATAGTCACCAATATCTTGTTTTTATTATCTCTAGGTTACATACTACTGAATGGCAGGAGTTTGAGAGAATAAATGAAGAAGAAAATTTAATAAAGCCAGATACAGTAGTCTTCTGATTTTTTTCTTTACTTAATTCTTGAGAGCTATACTTATTAATTAAACAAAAACAATTATTATGAACTGCTTAAAACTAGCTATCTATAACTAGCTAGAACAAGATCAGGAATTTTGTATTCTTTAAATCTTCTGGGTAACATAAATATATTTTTCATACTGAATTGTTTAAGAAGCAAATTTTTAAAAAATATTTAAGAAACAAAAACGTTTTAGATTCATCACCCACCTGAGATGCTGTGCTGCGAAGTTTCTCCAAGCCATTCTCAAGACGAATTATACTAGCTTGAAGCTCACGGTTCTTTTTGGTGAGCAAGTTCTGGTACAAAGTAATTTGTTCCAAGAAGGACTTTGGTGTTGTGTAATTGTAACGTCGTTCATTAGTCAAGAACTGCTGTGATACTTCATTGACAGATTTGTGTACATAGGACATGAAATGTGAGATGGATTCTCTCACTTCAGGCTGTGAAGAATATTGAAATAAATGAGACAACTTCTGCAACATGTTCTTGTTTTATCTTGTGTGGAAACTATTAGATCTAAGCCAAGTATATTTCACCAATTTTTCAAAAATGCGTATACGTGTGTGTGTATGTATATGGCTCTCTGCCGGTGTGGTATAGAACATGTCTGTGATGGCCAATGTACCAAGTTCAAATCTCGTCACAAGCAATTGTGCATCTTGACTGTTCAGAAAGCAATGGCAAACCACTGAGCATATTTATATAGCCTAGAAAATCACTACAGTCAAAAAATGCTGGGTTGATAACTGCATCATGAATAAGATATGTTACCAATTTTTTTTCTATATTCATGCACATCCATGGGGCTGCAGATGTGACTTTGTAAAGGAGTTAATTTTAAATAGATTTAATAAAAACATCTTTGATCAGTAGATATCTCTGTTGTTTACTTTGTACAACAAAGTTGTTGAAGCTTACAACAAACAGTTGTAGAAGAGAATACATCAGTTCCTAGTTGAGATATACAGATGAAAATGAAGATAGACAAGACATAAACTCAGAAAAAAAAGCCAGAAACATAGCTAGAAATTATAATTAACTGGAAATCATAGGGTGAAAAACCAGTTGGAAGGCCATAAGACACATGGTGAAGAATTATAGAAGAGGAATCAAGATAAAATGAGCCTCCTGAGCAGAGTTGAAGCAGACAGTGCATACAATAAATGACTGAAAAACTAGTTATGGCTATATGTTTCATGGGAAACTGAAAAAAAATTAGAAGAAGAAATAATTAGAATTATGAAAAAAAACACCTAACAAATGATATGTCTACATATTTTATTATTTAAAGTGAACAGTTCTTTAGAGGCGAGAAATTCCACAATATACTCAGCAGACACAGGGGCCATCTCCGGAAATGGCAACAAAGGGTTTAGTGAATTGATAGAGTGAACAGTGGCATAGTGTCAACAGACACCAAAATGCTCCTCGTCCCCTCCCATGATTAAACAACTTGTAGGACAGACATTGCATCAGCAAGAAACACCATCTGTTGGCATTGACTTGTTGTGTTTATAATTATTTCTGCAGCAAGCACACACAAATGCATAGTTATAAATATTACAGTAAGATAATAGGTTAATTTTTTGTGTGAAAGTTATCCATTCTTTGTGCCAAAATGTTTTAGCGTACGAAACCCTTAAGAGTGGAAATATTCATTGGCTGCTTAAGGCCTGGCCTTTGATCTTGTAATATAAAATGTATTGTGCTTTCAGATGCTGGCTTCAAACCAATCATATGCTTAGAAATTATTTATGATGATGTTAGTTCACAGAACTTAAGCGAAAATTCCCTATCTGTACTGAACATTTTTGCAGAAAAGAAGAGCATATGCATGGAGCTGCATTAATAACAATTCATGCTATGATACTGAAAGTGAAAGATAAGTATTCAATTTTTAATGCAAATCTAGACACAGTTCCATCAGTATTCCTAAATACAGTGTAATATACACTCATTAGGGCTATACCTGTCAACCATTCATCACATGTGTCAGCTTATATGAAATTTCTTTTTTTATACAGAAAATACTGATATTTTAATGTATATGGTTTTATTGAACTCTAGTATAAATTTTTGCAAAAATGGGAACAGGTATAGTTTGTTACATACATGTGTGTTCCCAGTGGCAGCCTATAGCTGTGAAACATGGACAATAAACAACACTTCAGCTAAGAGAATAGAGGCTTTTGAAATGAAGTGCTATAGTAGATTCTTGAGAGTATCATGGACAGCAAGAAAGACCAACCACGATCTGCTAAGCAAAATCAACATTCAAGAAGGCTAGCTTTAAACACCATATTAAGAAGAAAGTTAGGATTTTTAAGCCATGTGAAGAGACAAGATGGCATGGAAAAAGTGTTGTTGGAGGGGATGATAGAAGGCGGTAGAGGCAAAGGTTGACAGAGACATCGCTGGACAAGAGATATGGAATACATGCACCTGTTACTAAAAGAGGCTGGACGACTTACCAGAGACTGCAGGGATTTCAGGAGATTCATAAGGAAGACTACATTCTGGAAACAATATGTCACATGACAGGCTTAATTCAAGTTTTAGCAGTTTTGGGGCCAAATTCCTAATGATATAGATTTCTGATAACTGAAAGAAATAGGCTATGACATATCTCACCAATAAAAATGTTTTTCCAAACCAATCTTTGGGCACATGTGATACATGGATAGATTATGAACTAAATAAGATTTTCGTTTTATCAATACTGTTTCAAGTCTATTGCAACCATTCATTCATATCACAGACTCAAGATAACATAATGAAAAAGAACAACCCCTTAGTCTGAACTTCTCCCTCTTTAGGAAATTAGAAAATGACATTTAGTACTAGGAACTTAGCCAAAAGACGTGTTAACCACCTCTCCCCCCCCCCATTTTATGTAAAAGCGCTATAAAAATCTAATTGAAAAAAAAAAGAATTTTTAATGAAAATGGTTGAATGACTTTTATTTTAAGGTTTAAGCCCCCACCCTACTGAAGACATATCTATGGCCCTAAATAAGAAATATATGTCCACTTACCACCAAAAGCTCGACATCTTCTAGAAATCTGGCACTTACAGACTTGAGAGCCTCTTCTGGCCACTCATGGAACCAGTCTATTGATGTACAATTGACAACAGCTGGAAACTTGCGGCTACGTACTCTGAGAGTGGATCCAACAGGAGAGAAGCAAAGTACAACCTGTTGCAGAACATTGCCAGGTTAATCACTCACATTATTTCTGAAAATGTTTACTACATACTATGAGCAAATTTATTGAACTCTTTCAGGATGGAATTATTCCCAGGGTTTGAACGTAATTAATTTTAGGCTAAATTTTTGGACCACAACATGAATTAGGCGCAACCTTCCTGAAGACAAAGTATTAGCTATGGAAGGTCATATAAGGTATCAAAAGAAATATAATTTAATGTGGAATCCATATGCAATATAAGAATATAAGAATTGCAACAACAAAATACAAAAAAATAATTTTTTCCCCAAAAAGGATTCCTGCTGCAGTAGAGAATATTACGTAATTGTAAACTAATGTGCTAAAGGTTAAAAAAATGTGTGTACTCAAATGTTTATCATAATCAGATTATAATTCAAGATCATTATCAAAACTATTGTCGAAACTATCACATAATATGTTCTGAAATATTTCCTTAGCTTGAGTATCTGTTAAGCATTGAAGTCTAGATGTTATTATCACTAATAATAACAATCAGCTGTTAAATTTCAGAATGTAAACACAACTTATTATGTGAAGAAAAAAACGCAATAAAAACACTCTGATCTGTAACAGAAATTATATATTTGTCAACATAGATCAATTCTTAAAAGGAAGTGTCACAAATAGGAACATCTATTTGAATTTATGGAAGTTAATTAGTCATATTAGAAATTTTGAATGAAAATGTCACTATTGGCAACTCCTCAGCATGAAGATTATCCAAAATAGTGATATTAATTTTAATCAATATTAATGGCAAACCATTAATCAATATTAATGGCAAACACTAATCAATATTGATGACAAACAATCAATATTAATGACAAGCCATTAATCAATATTAAATTACGCAATCTTAATGGCTTGCTGAGACAAGGGTTTAAAATGTTTCAGCATTAATGTTATAAAGAATGATTTAACATTTAATAATATGGCAATTGGCTGATACAATGTTTTGTTATCTGATGCTACTGCTGAGCATAAAGTAAATATTATTCATCGGTTATAAAACAAAAGATGATAATAATTGAGTTTTTACTAGCGCTGAACTTTGTTCAAAGTATGGAAGAGTTGCGCCATTCATCGACCACACGCTCTGTTCCTGATTCAACCATCATCAATTAATATAGACACACATGCATATATGTATGCAAGTACACACACACACCAAAAACTTATACATAGGAAAAAATTAAACAGATGACAAATAGAATATCTATACTAACTCTTTAGTACCAATGTTAAACATAGATAACACTAAAAGATATACTATTTGAAAGTCTGCGGCTACTTCATAGAAAATGAAATGATAACTTAAAGTAGCAAGGAAGTGTGTGGTAACAAAACTGTAGTATACAGACATAAAAAAAATTATTAAAGGAACTGGATAAATTATCTTTAAAGCCTATATAAAATTTCAGTAAGTTATTTTTTGCACCACTAACAAATTATTTTCATACCTTCAATACTAATCACATAAATAAACACAAAATTACCTTAACTCATGTAAATCATACATAGTTGCCTTTGACCATAATATCACACACATTTGCTTTGGTCATGTCTCTAAATGTGTGCCTACCTGGACTCATAGTTTTTAAATAATTGTCTGATCAAAATTTTTTTAGTATTTTGTGACGTCACTGCCGGTTCATTTTCTATTTATGAAATGGCTGTCGTATCGATACCTTCGAATGATAAGGAAGCAACACAGCTTCTGTCTCCCTTGAGATACAGATGTATAGAGTTTAGGAGGAGGGGAGGGCTAGGGTTAGAATTAGAACTAACCCTACATCTAACAACTCCCCCCCCCTATTCCTGCTAAATTCTAGGATCATCCATTCTCCTCTGATGCGCATTTGTGGCATAAAATCATGGTCATAATCAGTTTTTTTCTTCCTTTTAGATACATATGTATACATTTTAGGAAGTTTGGTGGGTTTCTAGGATTAGAACTAAATCAAAGCCTACCTCTAACACCCCCCCCCCCAACTCTAGGGCCATCCCTTCTACTCCTATGCATATTCGTGGCATTAAATTGTGACATAATTTCATTTAATTTCTGCTAATATTAGCCATATTGTTTTTTCTGGCAACATGGTCTGTTAATGATTTAAATTTTTTACAGCACATTAACTGTGCACACAATAACACACTGGGAATGAACGTGTGCATAATATCTAACTTCGCCCACATTCCGTAAACAGGAGAAATATATGGCAGGCACGCACTCTTGGAAAGAACCTTTTCTTTTAGTACCAGACTAAAAGATACTAATTTGCTTTCAACAAGAGGTTAATATCACACCACATTACCTTTAGCACAAGTAAAATCACATTTATCTTTCAACACGTAATAAATTCACATCAATTTACCTTCAATACACGCCTGACTCGATCAATAAAAAATCTCCAGCAGTTTTCTCTTGTGTCCTCCATACCAAGACCTTTGACCTCATTTCTGACACCACTTATTACTTCTTCCACTTCATCATCTCCAAAGAGATCTGGGATCTCACCAGAAGCAAGCAGATCATTAATTAACACAAGGAACCTTTCTTCTGACACCTGGGCATCAGTCATTAGGAACATTATTCCTACACCTGTGATAAGAGATAATCGTTTTTAAAACTAACAAAGAATTAAAACAAAAAATATTTAAAAACTAAAATATTTATTAATTTGTATTATATAAATATTAATGGAAATAGAAATATATATACAATACATTGCAAAATAAAGCTCAGCATAAATAAACAAGCATAGGGCCTATATGATGAGTAGATAACATACATTAAGGAACAGAAGAGAAAGAAGACAAAAGGAATTGAAAGAAAAGGAGAATCTATAATATTGTTTTATAATATAATCTCTTTCATTTTTTGCTCTGTTCATTCTTATTTTCATCCTTAATTTTTTAATAAGAACTTTTAGTCAGCTATATTTTTTCATCTCTGTTAATCTATTTTATGAACTGCAAACAACCTAATAAGTTTCTGCTGTTTGCTAATATCTGTAAGAAAAGTGGAAGAACATTGAGAGTGAAAAGAAAGGGAATGTTTCACTTTTCAATTCAACAAAAATTATTAGTTTCCATTCATTTGCAAGGTAAAATATTGAAATTGTCATGAGTTTTTCAATTTCATCTGTTCTGTATCTTTATGAAAAGTGAGATTGAAATATAAAGTTTATATGGTTTAGCAAATAAAAAAAGGAAAGAAGAAGATGCAGAAAGATGATAAAATATAAAAAAACCTAGAATTTAAAAAAAAATCATTGAAATAGAACAATCTAAGAATATATATATTATTAATGTAGCCATACTTAAAAGCAGCAAACTAAAATTATTTATATTTTAATAAAGAACATTAACTTCACATAACAACAAGTGATTGCACAAGCATTATAAATAAGAAAATAAGAACAATTTCTACAAATAAGATACCATCACAATAACAAAGTTCATAGCAAGTTCTATTTAAGATGTAGCAATGAACACCCAAGTGGTTTTGGATGTAGTGATTGTCTAGGCTAGAGGTTCTCAATGTGGGCCATATATCCCCTGGGGGTCTTGAAAACTAGAATGGGGACCATGGAGACAAATTTTTAAAGGTCATAAAAATAAAAAGAGACCATATAATTGTTTAGGGGGCCACAGGAAGGTGACCATGTGAATGATAATTAATGAGGTACAAAGTAACATGCCTTTAAGAAAGTCAAACAATTATTTTTTTTAAACTGGGGAAGGGGGAGGTTACAGACAAAATATTTCCCCAATATAGTGCCATGGGTAAAAAAATATTGAAACCCACTAGTCTAGGCAATATTCAGAAGGTTGCCATTGCTTTCGAAATGATTCAGGTGTACAATTTTCTTCAGCTCAAAATTCAGCCATACACATACAAATTAAGAAATTATAATGGAAATTCTCACCAATCATTCAGTGCTTATGCATTGCTATTTTCTTTTGTAAGAAAGAAATCTTAGTACCAATGACTATTTACCATAATGTAATAAAAATGATCCTAATAAGCAAACAAGAAATACTATTCTCACAATCAGCAAAGTATTGAGTGTTTTATTGCACAAGACCTACAATTGATAAAGAACATCTATTGGCCATAAACAGCAGCTATAATAAATTGTAATAAATTACGAATTTTTGAACAAGATTTGTGGTTCTACAGAAGATAGTGTTTGTTCCAAGAACAACTAAAAAGTAATGAGAAGATGCTATAAAAAGCAAATGCACAGAAATCAAAGAAGCATCATGTTATTGATGGGGTCTTTGTTACCTCTAATATTTTATGGTAGTGTGTCCTGATATAACCTAATTGGACTTTGTCCGCTGGTTGAAAGGGGCACGCCTCTCCAAAAGAGAGGCAAACTCATTAACTACCATCAAAGAAGCATAAAAAAGAAGCTGTCCATTATTAGGAGATGAGGAGTATAGAACATTATGACAACTTGTAAGATTCCTGGGAAGAAAGACAGACAAAGACAAAGAGAAAAGAATCTAGAAAGTCTGATGAAATGATATGGAAAAGATCCAACAGTGGATCAGATAGCAAAAACTAGTAATAGGGAGCTAGGAAATCCATGATCATCACCAACTGGCATGCTACTTGCTGATGATGAATTATACAAACCTTTAAGACCAGCCTTTCTGTACAAACCGGCCAAGTCCAATTTGAGATCAGGGATTGCATAACCTTTTCTTAGCGTGATCTGACACAAAAAACACATATATTGGGTCATAAATCTTTTCAATACCAAAAAGCATACCACATATATCACATTTTTTTGGTTGTTCAACAATAAAAAATTGACTTTGCCCTGTCTCACTTATCTTTTCCACTGCGGTGTATTTATTCTGTATTGCAATGGTGTATTGTTCATTCATTTCTTTATTTGAATCGAGCATTGTCAGCTCTAGATTTTGGTATTTCTTGAGGCTCTTTTTAATTTCTTTAATTTTATTTTAAATTTTGCTATTACTGGAACATGGTCACTATTACAACCTGCTCCAGGTCTTATATTGACAGACAGCAAGCTGTTTCATAATTGCTTGCATATTAGTATGTAGTCAATTTGATTGCAATAGTTATTTCCTGACTTCTCCATGTTCAAAGACATCTAGGGTGTTGCTGAAAGATGTTTCCAATTATCATGTTTTGGACTCGTTGATCATTCAATAAGTTTCTTCTATCATTTTTCTCTCAGAGTCCATATCCAATGGTGGCATCTTCATCTCTTTTCTCTCCAACCTTGGCATTAAAATCTCCAATAGTTATTTCTCACTTATAAATTGTTCTATAGCCGCTGTTTGTAAAAAGTATCATTCTTCTTCTGTACTATCTATTTCCATTAGACTTTAGATAATGTTAAAACAAAAACATTAACTTTTTTTGTCTAGCAACTTGCCCATATTTGCTGTTTCAAACCTGTTCTGCACTAGAATAAAATTCAAGCCAATATTAGATACTGCTGCAATATTTCTGTATTGAAATAAATATTGCAAAAACAATAAATACAAACATATACAATAAAAATTATACTTTGTTGATCATATTCTTTTGTGTTCATTCTCAAACTCCTTCTAGTTAGTAGAATGTGGTCCAGAGAGCAGAATGCATTGTGTCATGGTTTACAGCTTAGCTGTGATATCTGTGTCTTTTCTCTTTAGTGTTCATTCTGAAACTCCAGCTGGATTTCTTGTGTAGCAGGACAATGGTCCTACTAGATCTTCAGTAGATTGTATCCCAGAGAATAGAAACATGTTGTGTCATAATTTTATGTGCGTAAATGGCCCAACACATCTGCCTGCTCTTAACATAATTGACTTTAGAATGGCATTTTTAGTTACTTTGAATTTCTATGGGATGGAATAGCCAATCCTATGCCAAAACATCTTTGTTGTCTCAAATAATAAGCATTGCATGTCACAGTATTAACATATTTTGTACTCCTTTCTGGCTCCAGAAACTCTCTTGACAAATACTAATATTATCCAAATTCTACTTACCTGAAAGACCTCAAGTCCACTGATAGAAGCAGCCAAACGAGATAGAGACTGTTTGCCACTTCCACCCACACCAATAAGGAGAGCATTTCCTCGAGGGGATTCCAGAATACGGTTAATGCGACATATATGGGACATGGCATCCTCAAACAGAACAAGATTCATTGCAGCATTCAACTCATTGTAGCTGTCCAAAGCTTCTACTAAGACCTTATTCACATCTTTCCAGGTATCCACTGGAAGGTACTTGGGGTCTCCTATTCCCTGGGCAAAGTGGCTGTAGATAATAGGTAGCTTGAATACCACTTCCTCTGGGAGATCCTATACAAGAAATGTTTTTCAAATTTATGGTTACAGCTCAAATGAGAACAGAAATGGATAATGAAGGACTATTTATGAGGATGATATTTGAGAATAAAAATGAATAATGATGGACTATTTATGGGGATGATATTTGAGGGAAAAAATGGATCTTCTTATTCTTCTGCGTTTGTTCTCAAACTCCTGCAGATTAGCAGGATGTAGTCATGGTTTACAGCATTGCTGCAATAGCTGCGCCTTTCGGCTTGACACATCCGACTTCAGCATGGATGTGGGTCACTGACCCTATATGGGATGGTACAGCCAATTCCATCCCATAACTTCCTTAGTCGCCTCGTACGACATGCATGGGAGGTAAACAGTGTTGCTATTCTTTGCGACAACACACAGGCGAAAAAAATGGATAATGAAGGACTATTTATGGGGACATTCAAGTTGAGGTTGAAAAAGGTTGAAAACTGGAGACCAATTTGAAGTACAAGGCAGGAACTGTTACCACACTCTATATGGTAGAAGCAAATTCACACAAAACTACCATCTAATAACAACAACACTAATGCATGAACTGACTTAACCTTGAGCTGAGAAAGTAGTAATGTGACTGAACACAATGGTCTTGTGCACCTAAGAAAGTAATTGGTAAAACTAATGAATGACTCAGAATACGTGTATACAGACCACAAAAAGGTTGACTCTCTATCATGCAATAAGACAAATTAGTCATACATATCTGGCACGTCTGTGCAGACAAGATGCATCTACTAAATAATGACATTGGGATATTTAAAGGAAACAGACTAAAAGGAAGACAATTATGACTTGGCAGGGCAGAGGATATTATAAAATTGTATGTGCGTTAGCGGATACAGAACATGGGGAATAGTGGGAATGTGTGTTTGCTTTTCAAGTTTAAATGTAGTTATCACACTTGTCAGAAAAAGTGACAATTATCTGCCAGTGCTTTTGGAATCAGAGGTCTAGACCATCATTAGTAAGAATTTCTCAGATGAAAATATTATCTACACTGATTGGTAGTGACTCTGCATGCATTATTAGAACTCAAAAGAGATGAATTTTATGTTTCTACAACAATAAGAAGAAAATGGTGGACTTATATTGGACTTGTACTTAGAATACATTGAAATAGACTGTCACTACAAGCATTAAAATTGATACCAGAGTGCAAAAAAAAGAGAGGAAGACCAAGAGAGACTCGTGGCAGAACAACAATCAAAGATTGTATGACTATGGATCTCAACAACATACAAAAACGATACACAGTATCATCACATTGTTAAAATTGGCAATCACTGGTTTGTACTATATTCAGTACTGAAGGAATTTATATAGATGAATTTACTTACGAATATGTTTAAGATGCTCCTGTATTGAGGCTAATAATTTTACATAAAAAATACTCAAAACATTTTGAAACTAGAATTAGTGTCTGAATTCCCATACAGTTCATGGAATTCATCCTCTGTCATGAGAACATCATTACCTGTATTCATATTGTTTATCATCTTCAGCTTCCCTTAACATTGATGACATCATGATCCTCAAAGATTACATAACCTCGATTCTGCCCATCAAATTACTGATCAAACACTTTTTGAAATACAGAACAAATCAGTTTTAATGGAATAATCCAGCCACACTTCTTTCTATGATCATCACAATATCAACATTTTTCAAGTTGACATCCATTAAATCCATTTTAGCATAAACATGTCTTTGAATTATGAATTTTTAAAGAAGAATGTAAGAGTAAATCAGGATTGCATACTTTCCCCAGTACTTTTTAACATGTATCTTGAATATATAATGCAGGATGCATAAGATCTCCAGACATCAATAACTACTATTGGTGTTAGGTCACTTTGTAACTTATGCTGGTGATATTGATCTCTTGGCTGGTTCCAAATCTGAACTCCAAGAACTCACCTCAAAGTTTGAAGATGATAGTCAGAAATATGACAGATATTAGCATTGATAAAAGCAAGATATTGGTGACTAGTGATACTAAGCAAGATCTCACGAATATTCATTTAAACAGTCACAAACTTGAAGAAGTTACCACCTTCAAATATCTTGGGTCCCAAATATCAGATGATGGCAACTCAGGAAATAAGATTAAGCTAAGACTCAAGATGGCAATGGCTGCCATGGTAAGGTTGAGTATGATTTGAAAAAGTAAGATCAGTATTGATGTAAAGAACAATCTATTCAGATCATCTGTGCTAAGCATACTTTTGTATGGATGTGAAGGTTTGATACTCAATGCAGAGAATGAAGGATTTAAGCTTTTGAAAACAAGTGCTACAGATGTTTGTTAAGAATTAGCTATATAGTACACAAGACAAATATATTCATCTGGAAGAAAATTTATAAAACTTGCAATTTATCAAGAACCACTTTTGGCAGTGATGAAACGGCATAAACTTGTGTGGTTTGGATATGTAATGAGACACAACTCACTTTCTAAAATTATTTTGCAAGAAACAGTCAAGGGTAAAAGGAAAATAGAACAAAGAAAATCTTGGATTGATAACATTACAGAATGGTCTGGGCATTATTTTTCTACACTCCTCCGAATGGCTGAGGATAGAGATGTTTGGAGAACCTTTCATGCTGATGAATACAGTGTAGTACCCTTATGACCCTAAGTTATGGGTCTTATTATTATTAAACATGTCCTTAAATTATTTATTAATACAGACATCGAGCAACAACAAGAATGAGAAAAAGTCCCCAGATATTAACATATTAGAGCCTCAACAACTTCCCCTGACTGTATTGTTTCTGTGATTTCTCTGCGCAAAGTACATTTTTCACTGTCAACTACATTTTCAAAAAGTAGCAAGTTTTCTTTGCATTATCATTGTTGATCATTTTACATAATTTTAAATTAGCTTAGGCCTATATATGGACTTAACTTTTATCAGTTTTATTATAGAGAAGTAACAGACTTGACAGAAGTAACACAAATAAGTTCATATACCGTAATATACAATAACTATAATTATTCAAGCTGAAGAATGTTTATGATTAAACTGTTGTAGCAGAGAACTGAAAAAGATGGTTATAAAAACTTTATGTGCAGAGAAACATTTGAAACTGTGGCTGGAACTGCCAAATAAGTGCCACCAATACTTTTAGATAGCTTCAACTGAAAGAGATTGGGCACCTCAAGATATGTTTTGATTTTGTAAGTGTTCATTCTATTCAGCATCCTAAACATTTTAAAAGGAAAAATGTTATTTTGAGAGATAAATGTATACTCTATGTAGACAGTAAAGGAGGACAGAGAGAGAGAGAAAAAGAGTGAGAAAGACATGACAAAGGACATAACTGATGTGTGCATATGAGCACTAGCAGAACTTTTACATAATTACCTCAAAAGATTTCTTGACAATATCCTTCTTCAGTTTATCAAAAGACTCTATATCGCTCTCATCAACTAGCTTGTCTCTGTAAACTCTCTCAGCCTCATGGAGCCAGAGTCGCACAAGATCTGACGGGGTTTTACAACAATCACCTTGAGCAAACAGGATGCCCTGAGATTTTCAAGAATATGTAGTTTATTAATAAGCTTCATTAAAAAACATAGCTTCAGTAGATGTAAAAGTTTTAAGCAGAAATAAAACAAAATGGATCATAAATAGGTAATTTGTATTCTTCTTCTTCTTTCGTTCACTTGAAACATGTCTATATCTGTGAGTAATTGATATAAAAATGTTATTGTTGTTTGTCCATCACATGATGATGATGACCATTTGTTTCATCCACTTTATGAAATTCAGTTATGTCCTTGACTATGAGTATGTAGATGGCTAATAAGCCTTATTAATCTACCTGTGATTTTCTCGCTACTCTCCACTGTTGAGCTTCTGCATTTCTTCTATTTTCACAAGAGATATGTGCCTTTTTTACCATAGAGCATAGTGTAGATCTATTTTGTGCAACGTCTTCACATATATTTTGGCTTATTTCAAGGCTTTCAGCAAGTTCTTTTACGAGTCTGTATTGCTTCTTTTAGCCACCTTGAGAACATATGCCATTTTACAACTCACTGTAGAGAAGTATCTATGGTAGATATCTGGCACAAGTACAACATGACCAGTCCAGAGAATCTGCATCATAATAGTGTCAATGCTAAAGATACCAGTTCTGTCAAGGACAGTGTATCCAGAATCTTGTCTTGCTGATGTTCATAACTTTAATGAATATTAATTTTGGGTATATACAAAATTATATTATGTATATAATTTGTGCAACAATCAACCTATAACTTTTCACTGTAGTTATTTTCTAGACAATATTTAATATTAAACAGGTTGCCACCATTTTCTGTATGGTTCAGTGCACAAATACCTGCAGAAAAAATTGAGTCTGGTACCTTGGACACTCAAGGTGAGCTCTGTAA
The DNA here is from genome assembly GCA_034231615.1 of Meghimatium bilineatum. Taxonomy (NCBI): domain Eukaryota; kingdom Metazoa; phylum Mollusca; class Gastropoda; order Stylommatophora; family Philomycidae; genus Meghimatium; species Meghimatium bilineatum. The sequence continues at coordinate 17,870,959 of CM067320.1, forward strand.
CCTTCCATCACAAAGCATTTATATATAAACTTCATGAAAACAGATAATATGAAGCACTAGTTTTACGACATGAATTAAAGAAGAACACAAAATATTATTCCTATGGTCCATGTCGTGCGGAGTTGGTTATCATGTCCCTCCACAGCCTTCTATTTCATGTGCTGTCAATCATTTCTGATGTTCTTTCATGCTACAATGCTAGGTAATCAAGCATCTTCTCTCTTACTTGGAAACACACAATAAAACACAATAAACACAACAAAAAACATACAATTAAACTTTATAGCTTAAGAAATTAAACTTTATAGCTTAAGATAGAAACATATAAGTGTAAAAAAACAGTAGATAAATCTGTGCACATACAAACAAGCATATATATTTTGCACAACCTGGAATATGTTTGACATGTCCCTGAGGTTAAAGACATAGTGAAACTTGATTGCAGTTGGTAGGAATGTTGTTGTCATCTTTGCTTGCAGTGTCAAAGCTCCACTGACCAGATTTGTGGCAAACTTTTGCACGGGTCCAAGAAAATTACATTGGGCCATATGCTGTGACAAGATACTCGTGTATATTGTGATGAGAGCATCTTGGCTTGGAAAGCTCATGGCAAACACACAGAAGTGGCGCTGTGGAAAACAATGTTAATTATTATTCATCACTGCAAAAATGGTAATAAAGTAAAGATGTTATAGTATATCCTGCTACTGGGATGTGAGGTAAATTCTACTCCACAGTACAAAGCCTCAGAATTCTTTGAGACGAGAGGTCAAGTACTCTCTCTCACTGTGTTTACCTTTTCCAATTATATGAGATGGGCACCCATATGAAAAACTTGGTTGAATGAAAAATGAATATCCTGGGATTTAAATTAAGTATCTGTGGATAAGTCAGTGAGGCATTGGCTGAGTTAATATTTGGATGATAAGTGAGTGAGGTATTGGCAGAGTTATCTCACTTTTCAAAATATCATGATGATGGTCTTTTTCAAATTATAGATATTTTTCTATGTTTCTGAGTATATTTGACTTCCTAATTAAAAAAATGGCACCAGTTTGTCTCTATCAGATGTAGCTGCTTAGGCATTCCATCATCCATTCTCACACAGATAGTGCTCTCTACAATGCTCAAATCTTGAAAGCCAAGAGCAGGATAAAGAACGTTCTAATCAGAGAGTTTTGCAAAAGATATTGCAACTACTACCCACTCAGAGGTGGAACTGTACAACTGACTGCCTTTTCTGACGCCTGCTGTGAATTTTGACTAACAATAAGCGAAAATCTCAAGTCAAGCAGTCACAATTTTTCATCCAAGGTGATGAGATTGAGGTAGTTGACCACTTTACATATTTATTATATTCTTTAGGGTCTGGGAAACAGAACACTAAACTCCTGGTTTACTAGACTTGTGTCCATAGCACCCCTACCAATGGCAGTGAAACATGGTCAACCTATTAGCACCAGGAGAGACGGTTAAACAGTTTTCATATGCAGTGTCTGCACAGAATACTTTGGATTAGGTGGCAGGAAAAAGTCACTAACACAGAGATATTAGAAAGAAGAGGTAATACTACAGTATTTTACATGCCCATTTTGTGTAGGCTGAGATGCTGGGACATACTAGGAGGATTGAATATGGCAAAATACTGAAGAATCTCCTTTATGGAGAAATACAGTTAGGATAAAAAATTTTTGGGGCTAACCTCTACTTTAATGCAAAGATGTATGCAAACAGGTTATGCATGATACAGGCATTGCTATGGTATCATGAGAATAGGATGTCACGAATCATTATGCATGGAGAGGAAAGATCATAAATTGTATATAGGCAAATGAGAAAGTGATAGCAGATAATTCATGGACTGTACACCTGAGAAGACACACAACACATGATGACACAAGAGGTTATTTGCACATGCTGTGGAAGATTCTTTGTGTCTCTGATTGGTCTTGTGAGCTATATCCGTCATCGCCATTGATTATACATTTTAATTCTTATAGCTTCTTCTTCTTCTTTCGTTCACTTGAAACATGTCTATATCTGTAATTCTGTCTCCTGAATAAAACTCACTGTCTTTTGCAGTTCATACAGTGTCCCATAGAGCTTTGATTCCAGTGTTGTTTCCTCTGGCCAATGTGTCTGCCTCAGCGTTTCATGCTCAGAACACTCATGAAGTATATGTTTGGTACTCTGTGCTGCCTGTCCACATGTACATATGGCAGTGTTGCCAATTTTGAACTTTGTATATATGTGACTGCGGAGTCGGTTGTGTCCTGTTCTGAGACGTAGAATTATAACTTGTTCTGATCTGTTCTTATAGCTAAAACATAATAATATGGAAAGATAAGATGATGTCAGTCAACAAAGATGACACTGGGGATGAACATTTTGGAGGGCACGGGGGAGTGGTGGTCGGCCAGCGTGGGACAGGTGCTGTCAGCAGAAGTGTGATGGCGGATACACTCAAGGAGAGATCGGAGCAACTATGGATGTGTCCAGTTTGCAGTGATGATGATCCGACGACTAACTAACTAACTAACTAAAGATGACACTGATGTAAGTAAATAAATATAACAACGAGAGCAAATTGTGTCAACAGCAAACCAAGAAGAAAATTTCAACATAGCAATATTCACTGTTATAATAAACCAATTTACATGTAATTTATATAAGCAATGAAAGAATATTAACGGCTTACCTGCAGACGAGAGTCAATTGTGAAACTACCAGCAGTTGGGTTCATGCATGATACGTACTGGGTGTTATGTATGTCTTTAAGTGTCAACTTGGAACGATCATACCAATGTCCATGATCAATATGCTGTCTCATCATTGTATGAGGCTGAACAGTGTAGTATTTGTCCACCTGTGAGAAATAAATATTAGCTACTTTTATCAAGAAATGAAGATGCTTTTATTGAACCGCATTTGCCCTATAACTGAAATGGTATAGAAAAATAATATGTATATATTATATAAACCATAACAACAAAGAAGTATGCTATGCAAATGAATACAAAAAGGTCACTGACCCTTTAACAGAAATTTAGTAAATAGCCTAGAACATAAACTAAAATGGTATAGACAGATCACCAGAATTACATGCTTATACAAAAAAACTTCTGCATTATGCAGAGTATTGTGCCATGTAAAAAAACAAACTGAGAAGATAGCATAAATGAGTGGAAATAATGGACTTCTGCCATCTCCCAGAAATTGGTACTGAAATATGATGTTTAGAACAGAACTATTAAAACATCATTAAGATAACAACGGCTGCCAAGGTTTTGGGTCTAATAATGATGATGACTGTGTTCCCTCTAAAGCACATGGTTGTGACCAAACAGCTCATTTGAATGTGCCACATAACAGTTGAAAAATAAACTTGAGTTAAATTTTTGCAAGATTAAGGTTGGGTAACCTATGAATAACCTATCTCTGATAAAATATGCATGCGGAAGATGTGAAGGTTTCATCAGAAACCAACCATGTCAAATGTCAGGTAAGAGTAGACCACTAGTAGATGACATACCTATATAGTGAGGTTTTCCTCTTGATTTAATTGTCTTGTGAGTCACATTCATCATTACTATGGATCACAGAATTATATTTATTATAGCACAACAATACTATCATCTGGAAAGATGGAAAGGTGCCTACTACTACCTCTTGACAAGAAAACATAACATCATTGCATATGAGATATTCCCATAAGTGCTCCACTCTCTGTTCCAGCAGCCATCTAAGTGTAAACAGACACTATGTCTCAGACAGATTTTTAATATGTGATCTTCTGATCTTTACATGTCAACTGAAACATGAAAATAACACTGTTCAAAATGATTATTATGCCAACACTGTGCTACCAACACCAAACATGGACAATGATATCACAAGACAAATGCAAACTTGTGACAACTGAAATGGCATGTTTGAGCAGAATCCTAGGGATATCATTAAGAGACAGAATGAGGAACGAGGATATTATACAAAGAACAGGCGCCACCCCAATATTGGAACATATTAAGAGACACAAATCAAATGGTTCGCACACATCAGCAGACTACCATCAGACAGCGTACCACAGCAAACTATGCTACACAGATACAGTGAAGGCAGACCTAGAGGCTGGCCACGAAGATGATGAACCACTGAGATAAAAGAAGCAACAAATTCTACAATATACTCAACACACAAAAGTGTCATCTCCAGAAAACTCTTCTACCCCTGACACTGAAAGGCAACAAAGGGTTTAGCGAACAGATAGAGAGATAGATAGCACCATGTAGCTCTATTTCATGCAAGTTCTTCCCATGTATCTCGATCTAGTTCAAATGTTTTCAGTGAGGTCTTTAATGAGTTACTGCAGCACTTCTTTTGGCCACCTTGAGAATGTATGCCATTCTGCAACTCAACATAGAGAAGTATCTTTGCAATAATTTGGTATATGTACAACATGACCTGCCAATGAATCTGTCTGCATCAGAATAGTGTTAATGCAAGGGATAAAAGATCTGTCAAGGACAGTGGTATCTAAAATCTTGTCCTGTCATCTGATGTTCATAAAAATAACCTGTGAATCAGCCTGGTGAAGGACAGAAAGATGTGAAGGACTATATGTGCAGCACATTCAAGAATTATATTGTGCTCACCATATCAAAATTGCGCACTATAAAGATATGTAGAAGTTTAATACAGGAAATCAGGATATCTAACCACAGATAAATGAGAGAGACAATAGAACATGGCACCACATCCATCATAGATGCAACAGATCTATTAATGGATGGGGGAAACAGTCAAAACAGCACATACTGTTTGATATTTTTTGCCTTTTTGGTAACTATATATTTTACTTTAAGTAGTTGGCTTGGATATTTAATGCAGTTCAATTATACTAAATACGCCAATGTCATATAAAAATACAAATTTACTTGAAGATTTTGAAACAATATAGACAAGTGATGGAAATGAAATGACTAATTTTCATACATACCTCTGGCATATTCATGTCATCCACAAAATAAATCAGGCGGCGGGAACCAGGTGGACCAAAATTGCGACCAGCTTTCTTTTCAAGTGGCTTTTCAAGCACTCTCTGTATAAGAAATTGTGTTTCTTCATCATAATAAGCATTGTACGCAAGTGAAACATCAAGATATAAATGATTATTAAGAGTTTGTAATGCAAGACAATAATGCTGACATACATTTGAGTAAACCAGTGGTACTCGGTCAGTTCTGTGGGTGGCCATGGTGCTGGGTTCAAATCATGTCACAGGCAATTTTACATCTGCACCATTCAGAAAACAATGGCAAACTACTGAACATATTTATATCGCTTAGAAAATCACTACCGCAAAAAATTCTGGGTTGATGGCTATGTCTTTAATAGGATACGCTACCAATTTCTATTTAAAAGGAAATGAGCACTCATGGAAGCACACTGAGTGCCGAGACACAGTTTAATTTCAACTTTAATTTTTATTGGAACAAACATTCTGCCACTTTTAAATTAAATTTTTGTTCAGCTGCATTAGTGCTCCAAAGTGATCTCTACACAGAATATATGACAAGCATGATGTGATACTCATATTTATTTCAACAGAAGCAATAGTATTATACCAAATGTTCTCATGTCAAATATTAATTATGTCCATGCCCAACATTTTGTTATATCTTCCAGTATTGTATTAATCTAATTTTGCACATTGGTGGCACATGAGTTCACACAAGACTGTAACATATGTGTAGGCCCACTGTACTGTGGACATTTATGTTCCTTCCAGAACAGCAATATCTTTCGATAAAATGCATATGTGCTACACTCTCCAGAACCATAAAGTGCAGCAAATGTTTCACAGTTTGTTCAACTCTTATTCCATCTAGTGTTCTGAATGCATCATTGACGCCATTTATCTTAAATCACAGTAGCTACTGGACAAATTTATATTTTTTATAATAGGTTGAAAAGTTAGCCCTGAACTGTTTCGTATAAAAATCATAAAACATTCGCCTGTGTCACAACAAATGCCACCAAAGACCCAGCGCAATGGAAAGACACGACCATCAAGATATTTTCACTCTGTAAATACACTTTCTCTATTTCATCCATGGTATTTGGTCCACCTATGATGAGTGATTATTAATCACAACTGTGGTGCAGATTTTATGAATATAACTATTCCATCATAAAGTTGTAACACTAATTAACCTTAACTCAGATTCACAGAATCTTATACTTGTCAACTGCTTTGACCACCAATATATAAATGATTTATCTAAATGTAAAATGACTATATTTTCAATACATGTGCCAACACAAAGTAAAACAATTTCTTTACACTGATAGCATTTCCATTTTTTCCCATCTATCTGTAAGATTTAATTGCATCACTAATCCATTTCAACAGTAAAATGGAGGATACTATGTTCTAGAAAATTAGTTTACACATGATGTTTTAGTTTGAATGAGCTGTAGTTAATTATCACAATTCATTTATTAAATTTATTGTAAATCTTTTTTTTGTGAGTAGAAAACATGAGGCAATTTAGGATTTCAGTGAATGTGAGTGAATGCAGCATGTGACTTGTACATCACAAACACACAACTTAAAGAAGCTAATTCAACCATTTATTCTGTTTACAAAAAATTCAGTAAACTACAACCAAACTTCTAAATTTTGAGATATTAATCATCTAAATTTTAAAGGAACACATGACAAAGTAGTTCTAATATTGATCTTCTTCTGCATTTGTTCTCGAGTTCCTGCTGGCTGGCAAGATGTGGTCCAGAGAATGAAATGTTTTATGTCATCTTGACTGTGATATATGCACTTACCAGCCTAGCACATCAAATATTTGGGCCTTTGAGTCATGTGAGGAGTTAACCAACTTCACACTCAAACCACTGTGGTCGCCTCTTTCAAAATGCATTTCAGGTCACTGTTACTATACTTTGCAGCCCTTTCAGGCCATGTCAACACACTGACATGGTATTGATAGTATAACCATGTTATTCCAATATTCAAACGGCTGTTACTTTTTTCCATCAAAAAAAGAGCAATGAAAAATATCAAATATTTCTAAACACTTCTCAAATTGTGAGTAAATGATCTATCATAACAGACCTGCAACATTTCACTGCTCGTGTAAAAGTTGAAAGGCACATTTGCAACCATGAAATCCTCATTTAAACTGTTCAGTTTATCCTGCATGAGCACAGTCTTGCCAGTACCTGCACTTCCCACTAGCATGACGGGGCGACGGATTTCCACCAATTGATCAAGGAAATACTTGACTCGAATAGATTCAGCAGTGTGCACCAGTGTAGCCTGTGGGTAGCAATAAATAATAATAATAAGACAAATTGGTTTATGTTTTTAAGGGTAGCATTAGTTTCTTTAATTGTTAATTTCTTAGTATTAATTTTTCATTTCTTTTGTTGGGGAAAGAGTTTGATTTTTGAAGAAAAAAAAAACACATGGAATTAGAGAATCAAAACTTTATGGATATTTGCATCACAACATAATGCATATGTGGGGATCTGCTTACAATGTATTACAATGTACACAGCAAACTAGGCATGTTAGGAGTGTTGATTCCCTAGTACAGAACATTCAACACCAACCAAAATAGTAATATTCACAGACTGTAGATTTTTATTGGAAGTCTTACAAAGCAACAAAATGAAAGCACAATACACAAAATTAGACTAGAACTGGAAATCGTCACAAAAAAAAGCTCAAACATCATTCTTCAATGGCTAACCACTCATTGTGGTATCACTGGAAATGAGATAGCTATTGCCCAAGAGGCAGGAGGAAAGATGGAACAATTTAGCTGTCCTCTGCCATACAGTGAGGCTAAAATACTAATCCACAACTATTATACATCACAGTAGAAGAAATATATCAATCAGAATCCAATATATGGATCCAATACACCAAGTTCGCAGGCAACTACAAACCATCCTCTTTTAACTTAGAACTGGCTACTGTAGACTCCAGGGCCACCTGTATTGGATCAGGGTGGCAACACAAATGAATGTCCATGCAAAACAGGCATACAGATCCCTGAACACATACTCCAAGACTTCCAGATTACAAAGAACCGTGAGGTAAGACATGGCAATACTGGAGTGAACTGAGGAAAAAAACTTTGGGGCAATCGCTCTGACCCGTAGAAGGTTGGGAGCTTTGTCCTGAAGATCTAGCAAGACCAGAAGAATTCTGAATGCAAAAGAAGAAGAAGAAGAAGGGGTGTTGGTTGTTTTATGAAAATTCAATAAGATGATGTTAGCATCATGTGCTTCTACCCAAGTTTATTGATTATTTGTATATTATTTATTCTTTTCTTCAGCGTTCATTCTCAAACTCCCGCTGGATCTTCCTTGTAGCAGGACTATGATCTTACTAGATTTCCAGCAGGACATAGTCCAAAAAATAGAAATGCGTTGTGTTGCCGTTTTATTTGTGCCAATGGCCCAACACATCCATCTTTGACGGGCAATATACATATAAAAATGGATGAAAAAAATCTACAACATACATATAACAGTGGATGAGAAATTGATATACATTTTAAAATGGATAAAAAAATTGATCAGGTTTAAGGCCAATACTGATGAGAATGAGTGATATTCCAAAGTGGATTCCAGCTTTGATTCCAAAGTTGAAAGAAAACCATACGTATTGACAAATATGCCTTGCTGATAATAATATCTGATAATAATATCAATGAAGCGATGCAGATCATCCTTGGTTGCACAAGGGACACATCCTGTGTGGCTATGAGATTTCACCTTCCTTTTTGTTAGCACATCTCACAGAATTGAAATGTGGCATGCCGTGTATACCTCAGAATAAATTCAGACATAAGCCACCCACTACACAGTGAGCTCTCTCGTGTGAAGGGAAGAAGGCTCAAAAGAGGTAAATCGTGGATGGGTCGTGCCGAGGATACAGTTAAACAGATCTGCGCACCAGAAGGCATAACTCCTGGCAAGAAATGGATATCTACTCCTATGGTCTTTCAAAAGGCAGTCAAGACCATCATTACACTCAGTAGAGATTGCAATAAACAGCCCCATGAGCATGGATGCTGAGATCAAGGCACTCATCTGTGAGCATGCGATGACACAGATGTTAAAAATTACATGGACTAGTCATTCATCCGCCACCACCTTGGATGCGCAATAAGCCTTTACTGCCAGATCAAAAGGAAGAAAAGTACACAAAGCAAGTGATGCCTTTATCGCAACAACAAGCCGTCTAACAATGGAAGTATTTGCCGTAATGAAGACACTTAACTGGCTGGAATCACAAGCCTATTCTAGTCTAGTAAGCATGCATACTAAGTGACTCAATGAATATGATTTAGAAAGTCAAAACAGGTGATGTACATAGGGGATGGTGAAGTCATTAAAGAGAGCTAAAATGCGGGTATCACTACGAAAATTCATGTTTATCTTTGTCTCCAGACATGCAGGCATGGAGGGAAAGGAACAGGCGGTTAAATTAGCTAGCTTCGCCACTACAACAGATGGTCAGCCTATGGACCAGGCAGACATACACATTGCTCTTCATGAGTCCTCACGATCAGAGGATTTTGAGATGAATGAGCACGAGTCAATATCAAGAATACACAAAATTGGAGTGATAATGGGCATGGCCTATAGAGAACACCTGACAAAGATTTCAAAAAGAGCAGTGAACCAACAAAGAACCGGAACCATCAGCTGTCATACCTTGAGAGATTTACTGAAGTGGAGATCTGAGCACCTATAGACATGTCTGGTGTGCGAAGAAGATAATCAACAGACCTAATATCTGAATACAAAAGCAGAATTAACTTCTTCTTCTATGTTCATTTTCAAACTCCTGTAGATTAGCAGGATGTCATCCGAAGAACAAAATGTGTTGTGTCTATCCTTAACTATAAGAAAGAGTATTAGCAGTTATCACAGATAAACAAAAAAATGAGTACAAAGAAATGTACCTGAAGGGGAATTTCTGAATCATACTCAAACTTTGGCACTTTCTTGGTCCACGGTTCAAACTTCTTGGTTTCTGGGTCAATGTAATAGTCAAAGACTGTCCCAGCTGAGGGAAATTTGATGGACTTGAAGTCTGTCACCCACCATTTAGTGAACTCCACTCTGTGATCCACTAGCTAAAATTAATTTATGCAAGATAATGAAATACAATTTCAAACAATATTAATTGCAAAGCTATTAACAAGTAGGTGATATATTTTTTAAACAATAATCAATGTTCTTAATTAAATTCTATCTACCGTATATTGCTGTGTATAAGGAGACTATAGAACATTTCTATAATAAATTTTTCACAGTTTTTAGTTCATATATAGGCTTAATATAATTTGAAATATGTAATAATAACAATGTTTTCAATGAAAACTTATGACTTGGAGAATTCTTGCCCACCTAAAGTATGCGTTTATGCAAGCATTAAAAGTATACAAGCATTAAAAGTAGACACACAAATATAGTATAAAAATGATACAGTGATAAGAGGTTATCTTTTCACTATAATTTACATAGAAAGGATTGACATCTTCATGATCACAGAAAGTGAAAGAAGTGCTGCTGGATCATTTCATCATCATCCTATCCTTTAAAAAGTGCTAATTTAGTAATGCAATGAACAGATATGACGATGATATAATCTTTTAGGAGCATGGCAATAGTGATGGTATCGTTGAACTGAAGGATGGTGATATTATAAAACTCTTGATATTTCTGTGGCAGAGGAGATTTGACTGAATAATATTGACATTTAGAAACTAATCCAGTTTCAAAGGATATGAGTGATTTTTGTGAAATTATGAGTCTGAATACAGGAGCCGCAGAAATTTATCAGTAAGATAAGTTTCAGTCATTTTTCATTGAGAAGGATGGAGTACATATGATGTAACCCAAGTTTAATGAAGTCAATTGTCTACACATTTTCAGCCTTGCTATATTTTGGTGCATTAATTTTTTTCGTCAAATGTCTAAAAATATTACCTTTTTATATTCAGTCATTCACCACCTCCCCCAACTTCAGTAGTGAAACAAGTTCAAATAATTCTTGGTTTTTTATATGGTACCATATGATAATTAAGAAACATTTACTACATAGTCTTTGGGTTTCGTCAATTTGAGAGTATCAGATGAATGGCGCACTATAGTGCATTCATCAATAGTTAAAAACGATATTGTCTATTATCTCCGTAACTACTGAGCGTATAGGTTTCATATTTTACAAAAAGTGTATTATTTCATAACCACTTTAAGAATTTATTATTAATTATTATCTAGACTGAACGGATTTATTGCAGCAGTCGCTACAAATGTAATTTTTAAGATAACAATACTTGTTTGTTGCTAGCCATAAAAGTAGATGGATTTACGATAGAAATTACCATATTTTATGTCAATGAGGGGAAATGCTTATGTGTTTTTTTTCTTTCTCTCCAGCTCTTCATTGGCTGTTAGGCAATATATAAATATACTGGCCAATTAAAAGCACAATAAAATAAGAACATGTCATCAATGATTTTTTCATGAGTGGAAAATTCAGTGAGAATTTAAGTTGGAAATTTCATAGGTATATCTTAAAATAATAGCTAAACTGCAGTTTACTCAAAAGTGTATCACATATTCGATGTGTTTGTAGTGTTTGAAGTGTGGTGTCATTTTCATTTCCAAATCTACCAATAATCGAGACTGCCATGCTGAGATGAATGGTTATATATTTAGAGAGTGGATAGAGAAAATGTCACTTCTATTATTAGATAGACGCTCCTGTCTGGTTATGGACAATGCTTCCTATCATAATGTTGTTGCATGTGAAAATAAGATCTCAACATCGTCATCTACTAAGGAAGAGATACACAATATGGCTTAAAAATGAACATATTCCATTTACTGAAATGCAATTTTAACAAAAGTGACTGTTGCTGGTAAGGAATGCACACAGAGCTAAGACTTTCCTCATTGATTAAATTATACAGGAGTGTGGACATAGATCTCTAAGAATACCCCCATGCCATTCACAGTTAAATCCAATATAATTTATTTGGGCTAAACTTCAGGGGGCAGTGGCAAAGAAAAATAATATCTTCAAACTTAATGATGTTCAGAAAAATTGCATATTATATGCTTTCCGCCACTGACAAAGAATTCTGGATAATATGTGAAGACCATATATTGAAAGTGGAAGAAGAATATTGGCAGAAAGAGAAAGATGGGTTAATCAAAGCTTCTTCATTCAACCAACTACAATTATTGTTCTTTACGATTTATCAACACATATATCATTGTAAAGACATGAGAGATATAGGCCCTATATAATATACCCTTATTGGACAACAGGACCATTTTTACAATAGTTAAATGTAGTAAGTTTGTGTGAATTAGACATTTGATAAGAAATCAATTTTTCTCTACAACAATCATGCAGAGCAAAGTAGAAGATGTAAGGAGAAAAGGTAGACAACATAAGGTCTGGACTAATAATATTAAAGGCTGGACATTTTTTAATTTCTCCACATTGTTACATGAACTCAGAAAATATTTTGGTCAAAGATTTCAGAATGCCACCACTAGTACTTACAATGTTCACATACGATAAAGATAATGATGACTATGGGAAGTACAATGTATGTTTACATTTATTTTAAATTCACAAGAATGAGAATGTAAATAATACTACAATATCATAAATATTTAACTGTTATCTTATATCTCATTGTTTATAATTTCAATACAATGAAAGAAAAATATTACATTCTAAATACTTCATTTTTAACCCATGTAACAACAAATGAACAATACACCTATACCAACAATTACTGTTAAATTTCTTTTTCACATAAAATCAAATCATTGCTATCTTAAAAACAACATTCGCAGTGACTGCTGCGACAAATCCATTCAGTCTAGATTTCTTCTTCTTCTTTCATTCACTTGAAACATGTCTATATCTGTAATTCTGTCTCCTTAATAAAACTCACTGTCTTTTGTAGTTCATACAGTGTCCCATAGAGTTTTGATTCCAGTGTTGTTTCCTCTGGCCAATATGTCTGCCTCAGCATTTCATGCTCAGAACACTCTTGAAGTATATGTTTGGCACTCTGTGCTGCCTGTCCACACGTACACATGGCCATGTTGCCAATCTTGAACTTTGTATACATATGACTGCGGAGTCGGTTGTGTCCTGTTCTGAGGCGTAAAATTATAACTTGTTCTGATTTGTTCATAATATGATAGTCATCTTGTGTTGGTGTTTGTGGCTTTCTTATTGACTTTATCATCTGTTTTTTCTGATGGTAGGTGATTGGTATATCTGGTTGGTTCAGTCTAGATAATAATTAATAATAAATCTTTGGTTATGAAATAATCAAATATAAAGCCTGTATGTTCAGTAGTTACAGAGATAATAAACAATATTGGTGATCTACTATTGATGAATGCACTTTCACTATTCTTTAAACAGGAATTTAAATAGGAATAAAAATGCAAAACTTTTTCTCAAAGCACTACCTTTATATCATTTCAATATTTGCATTACATTAATAAAACGATAAAGAAGTGTGTAATTATTTAGAAATATACAAGTAAAGATTGCAATATTATCAAAGAATATTTCATACTTGATCCTGGAACATAGCTCCTCCAAAGGCCCACACACAAGCAAACACAAAATACAGCTCATAAAGTTCTTTAGGACAGTCTGGTGGCGTGTTTGTAGGTGTTAGAGACACCTCCAACAGGTAGCACAGCATTTGTACATGTGCAATCTCAGCGATAGGTGTGATCTTCTTGAAGCGTGTTCTAAGCTGCTCCAAACAAACTGGCACATACTTGTCAAACAAGATGGTCAGATTGGCTCGTTCAGACTGAATCTCTCTTGTGTCAATCCAGCTCTGCACATATCTGTTTACAAGTAAAATTAATCAGTGATAACGCTTTCTTGCATACACAGAACTTCAAATATAAAAATAATATGTGGGAATCTGTGGCTATATCGATAGTGGCGCAAGACAGAGACACAAAGGTCAAGCATGCATGACTGGTTAGCTTTGAGTTTGGTGACTAGTGTGTAAGTACGGGAACCAGTTCTCGTACAAAGCAAGCAAGGTATTTTTGTAGAGATGCAAATGATGCATCAAATGATGCTCAAGAATTCAAAATTAAAATATTTCTATAAATGAACACATTCACTCATAAATACTGCCATTACAGAAAGTATAACAATAGACCAAAGTTTTGACCAAATCATAAAAGGATACAAAAATGGCTAATACACTTTGGTACTATATTTTTATATTGAATTGTTTATATAATATAAAGGCTTTTGTGTTGAATATCGAAGCAATTGTTTTACTTTCTATAACTAGCATTATTCACATTTTGATCTTATGTCTTTAGCCCATGGCTGAGAGATTTAAAAAACTCACCCTGTACATGATGTGGCAACAGCAAGAGTATGCTGCCTTTATCACACAGCTACAAAATACCTCCCTAATGGGATACATGCTGTATTTGATTGTCGACAGTCTTTCGTTCGATAAAACTTGTCTTAAGCGGACCCTCTTTTAAACTGAAATTTATCTTCAATCAAATTATTCCCAGCGCCATGATCACTAAATTTTCAATAGCACACTTTGATTAAGTGGAAACCTGGTTTCAGCTCCAATTATCCCATTCCCTTGCGGTTCTACTTAAGACAGGCTTTACTGTATTACTGTAGATTATTTGCAAACAAGTAAATGACCAACAAAATGATACACGACTTACGGATTCCAACCCAAATCTTGTGGATTGACATAGAGAATACCAGCTCTAGATACTGTAGCAGGAGTTGCTGTTCTTAAGTGACTAATCTCAAACAGGAGTCTCATTGATGGATTCAGAGGGATACGTTCATTACTAGCCAGTGTCAGGACCTGTAAACGAATGAACAGCTCTAAGATAATAAAATACTGTTTTGTTCCTTTCAAAATATTAACACTCAATAAACATATAATATGAAGTCACTACTAGTTAAAGTAAATCACCAAAATCAGATGTGTTGGTCCATTAGCACTAATGAAACAGCAACACAACACATTTATGTTCTGTGAACTACATCCTGCTGAAAATCTAGTAGGACCATTGTCTTGCTATAAGAGATACCCAGTGGGAGTTTGAGAACAAACACGCAAAACAAAAGTAAACATGAGTAAAGAATTAAATAAGGTATCTTTCTCTGATTATGGGTAAATATAATATTAGGTTCATGTTTTTCAGTAACTAATAACACTTTAGGAGTGATGTGGTCAGCATTATACAGGCCACCTTTACTTTTCCAAATATATTTTAGTTCCAATTTTCTGAGGTTGAGTAACCCATGAAGATATTTGTAGTTTATTTTAATTTCATTTTAATTTACTTTAAATGAAAGCTCATTTCTTGCCTGGAAAGGTAATCAAACTATGCCCACCAGAACAGGAGCTAGTGCATGAATCATTGCTCTAAAATGGTTTCTAGTCACTATAAAGAAAATATTTAAAAAAAATGTATTATGGCCCTACAGAAGAGAGAGTTGAATAATATTTTTAGTAAATATAAAGTAGAAATTCAAATTTCAGAGCACTAAACAATGTTAATAACTTGCAGATTCTCATATTTGTAACTGAATCACAACAGAACACCATGCTCAGAAGGTTTTGATAATACAACAATAAAAAATAATAAATAGGCCCAGGGATTTATCAACATTTTTGTAATCTCAGAAAAGTTAGTAAATACATTAGTTCTAAGCTCTACCAACCTTGTTGTCATCCATGACAGTGTTTAGTGATTCAATCCACATGGGATCAATGTCACCATCAAGTACTATCCACTTGGGTCCATCTCCTGACATGTTTGCCAAATCTCTCATGATCACAGAAAACAAACCTACAAAACAAAATTGTAATCAATTTTTACAGTTCATATTGTAAAATAAATTTCATAATGGCAAGTAACTGTTTACATTCTGTGTCTATGACTGGAATGCAGGATCTGGAAATGAAATGTGCTGCTGCAAGAAACAAGTGGCACATAGGAATTAAAAAAAGAATATCAACCAAAAGAGAACCAGAGCAGTCAGTTACTATATACTGAAGAACATAGTGAATATGAGATCCAAGCATTTATGAATATGTCTGAAGTGTCATGGTGATGATATGATGATTAAATAATCAACCAACAAACTAAAATAAGTTATTTAAAGACAGAACTGTAGTTATTACAGTAGAATCCCCCTATAACAAATTGATCCAGACTATCAAAATATGTACCGTATATTTCAGTGTATAAGACGATTTGTGTATAAGCCAAGAATGTAACTTTAATGTCTAAAATGTTACATCTCTACATCAATAGCAAAAAAATACAAAAATTCTTGGCTTATACAACTAAATATACAGTATGTGATCATTAAAATTTGCTATATACAGTTATATGCGATACAGAATAAACTAGTTGGGGATTTTGAAAAGTATAGATAAATATTGAATTTTGTTTTCAACGTATGCTCTACAGATGGATTCCACTATTATTATTGTTATTAAAGAAAGTACTAAACAATGGCAATGTTTAAAAATATAAATACATTGAAAGTGTTTTTCTGTAGTGTTGCATGTAATCTCCATTTGATTTTGTGTTTGTTCATCCCTTTCTTGATAGAGACCTATTTGTAGACCTGAGTAGTATTCAATGTAAAATTGTTATTTAACCCTTTTTATATTTTTTTTCAACAGTTACTTCTTATGCAATGGAAAACTTAATATTTATCAAGCAGCAAGTCTTTTGACATTCTTGACCTCTTCACACCTAGGTCAGTATGTTCAATGAATCAAGTGGCATGCCGTTTTCGTAGGCAATCATGCTGCTTAAAACTCTCTGCCTCTTGTGTTGTTAATAAGTTCAGTTGATGATTTCTTTTTGTGCCACAGTGACAATCCATTCTGAAACTTCTCCCCTTGATCTTTCCAGTGGTTACTAAATGTTCAAGTTTGACTTTCCTCATCACATGCCTAAAAACTTGATTGTCTTCTTCTAATTTTTGCTATAATTTGTCATTTTACTTCAGCATCTCTGAGAACGTCTACATTAGTTTTCTTGGCTGTCTATGGAATTTTCATCATTCTTCTTATAAACCATATCTCAGTTGTATTCCAGCTTATCTTGGGCACTTTTGTTTACTGTCCATGCTGCACTTTCATAAAGAAGGATTAGCTCAATATAACATCCTAGCACTCGAACTTGCTTATGCATTGTTATTACTCCATTGCATAGATTGTTTCTCATTTTTTGAAATGTTGATTTGGCCTGTGCTACTGTTCTTAATCTCATTGGAGCATCAGCCATCTGATGTTAAAATGGTGCCAAGATACTTAACTTTATCTGCTTGATTTAATTTTGCATCATTGATGGTAATACTGCATTGTGGCAGTGTGAATTTCTTTGGAACAACCATTACTTATGTTTTCTTCTTATTTAGACTGAGGCCTTTGATTTCACTTTTTTGTACTATGTCTAAATGAGTTTAAATAGTGACCTAAGAAATAAAACACACTAAGAATATGTTTCAAATGTTATAAGAAAACGCAGATAGAAATATATGGGACACGTTCTTAGACTAGATGAAAACAGACTGAACCAGTAAGCCCTTATGTGGACATCTGAGGGGAAAAGAAAAATAGGAAGACCTAAAATTACCCTACAAAGTACAATACTTAAAAAGGAGAAATAATAGGTTGCAAGTCCATACAAGAACTAAAAGTACAGGCGGCACACCACAATGCATGGAAATCAAAACTCTATGTGCTGCCTATGGCATGAAAGGAACAAACTAACTAATAGGACGTGAAGCCTTTGTTCGCTCCCTGGAAATAGAACTGTATCATCAGCATATCTTAGATTATTCAGATTGTAACCTCCAACTGCTACTCCTGGCATGCACTCTATGTTTCGCATAATATCCTCTGTATGTAAATGGAGAAAAGATCTGGGTATAAGTGTAAGAGTGAAGTACCGTTAATTTCCGTGTATAACCCGAGAATTTTTGGACAATAAACAGAGATGTCTTCATACTCTTCGTCTTATAATCGAGTAACATCAAATTTAAAAAAAAAATTACGTCCAAATCACAGTAAAAATGGAGAAAAACACTTTAAAAAAAATTACAGTCACATGTCCCGATATATTAAGCCAGGATAAAATGACTAGGGCTCACCAGCAATCTAGAGCGTACTTACCATAATGCTAGGCCTCTAATTACATTAATTTCTATATATCATACAATATTTCCTTCAAAATCTCCTATATTTC
Source organism: Meghimatium bilineatum (assembly GCA_034231615.1). Lineage (NCBI taxonomy): Eukaryota > Metazoa > Mollusca > Gastropoda > Stylommatophora > Philomycidae > Meghimatium > Meghimatium bilineatum. The sequence continues at coordinate 17,889,325 of CM067320.1, forward strand.
TTGATAAAAACTCACTCACTAGGTCTATATCGTTATTTCCAACACGCCGCCATTTTTTTAGCAAAATTTCCCGGAAATGCTATTTTTAGCAATGGGTATTACCGGTTTTATTTACCGTTTATAGTACATATATTTCTATCATAAAGGTTTCAATTGATCATCGAAATTGGTCAGAAAAGTATACCAGTATCTGATGTTATTTATTGACCAATATACGGTAATGGTCTGTGGAAAAAAACAAATGAAATACCATAGCCTAAGCTGATGGGTAGCCTAGTCTTGTTTGTGTAGGGAAACACTACCAGTAATCTAAACACTGTCACACACTTTCTTGTTGCGGTAAAGCAAATGTTACAACAGTTACTGACCGTCTACTAGGCTATAAGACCTGTGTACAGAAAATTTAAAACAACACCTCAAAGGCAGATTTTGAGTATTTCCGTGCATGTCGCTGGTCGGTCTTGCCATTTTTTAACATGGGACTCCAAGTATATAAATATTGACCAAGACAATAATCAGAAACATAGAATGAAGTCCTAATTAATTCTGTACAGAGGTCTTACTCTTCATACTACAGTCTTGCACAAACACTCACATTTTTGACATCCAAAACTTTGCCGCTTAAGCAGTGTTGGAGGGATGGGAATGGGAGAGAAATCAATAGTGAAACTGTCTGAGCTGTGCCTCAGTTTATATTACCGTATAAGGTAAACATACAGGTCAGACAAAGTTCAAACTCTCCTGTATCTTTTAAAAACAAACATGATCTGGCATGTTTTTGTCTGGCCATTCATCTTCCCGTCCCGCTTACACTTACGGGAATAAAATCACAATAACAATAAAAATGTATGAACTGAAGCTAAACTACTTGTGCAGTATTCTTGGCTAGCTAAGTCAGCCTTATATTCTGTTAATTAGTCCAGCCCACTGAGGCCACAGATTGACTACTGGCCCTACCCATTTCAATTGGCTCAACCAATCCAAGTTTCCCTCACATTATGTGATGCCATTCAGATAAGTGACTAAATGCAATCTTTCTTTATAGAAGATTTGAAACGAGGTTCCAAATCACAACACATCATAGGCATTTTGTAGTAAAATTGCGCCGTAATTGATTCCCTCCCCCAACCACTGTACATTTAGTGGAAGACGAGATCAATTTCACAATCCTCTGTTATGTTTATTTTATTACCGTATTAACATAACCAGGAACAAAGTTCAAACTCTTCTGTATCTTATAAAAACAAACGTGATCTCGCTGTCTTGCCTTTCATCATTTCCCACTTAAACGTCACTGTCAGAAGCCGGTGACATAATAGTTACGTAGTAATTACTATTCACTAGGGCTGTTCCGCGTCATAACGCCCAGACACCCAACACAGACAATTCATTCAGGAAAAACTTTGTTCCCCAAAGTCTCGCCACCTCATAAACCATCTATAGTCATGGATAGGGAAGTCAGCCTACCGGGTATTCATTATTTTAGGATATATTGATCCAGAATACAGTAGCCACCGGGGTTTCATTCCTTGATTCATTCAAGTTACGTGAGTGAAGCAAATGAAAGGAATGCTATTTTCTTAGAGTTGCAAAAGTTTGTGTTAATTTCCATTTAGCATGTCGGTTCTTTCTTATGATGATGAAGTTCATTATTGCCGGCTTTGTTAAGTTGGGGATGTCGGTCTATAGTCGGACTTTCGACTTTCTCCACTTTTGGGAAGGGATAGTTAGGTTGTCGGCCTACAATCGGATGGGTTTATATTCAGAAATTAACGGTATGTAAATAAAAGTTTTGCCTTGCAACAGATCTCCCTATGTTACTTGATATAATAGCATACAAAAATACATACAAGAATACAATTAAAATAAATTAAATGAATAAATAAATAACTGACCATCCTTCCATTCTCTTGTGGAAGGGTTAATGACACCAAACAATTCATCATTGGTCACAGCCTTGGGGTCAAGATCAATAGCAGTTGGTTTGCGGTTCAAATTCTTGTAAGTACGCTGTAGTGTATTCCACACTTTGCTTTTACCAGTGCCAGCATTACCAAGCAGGAACACAGAGTGACGCACTTCAAAGAGTTCTTCTAGTTGCACAATCTGTTACATTGTATAGAATTCAATAAAAATAGAATACTTAATGTTGAAAAATATAAAAGCAGGATACAAAAAACTTATATTTCAATCATTAAACTACACAATTAAATAAACAACAAATTGTTTTCAAAATTATGTGTTACTAGGGAAATCTGATGCCATGTGAGGACAGACACTGTATAACAGGCTACATAAAGTTAAGGCAAAAATTTTTGGGAACTGAGGCTGATAAAACAACAATGGGTTGTAGACAAAGGAGCTTGGGTAGGGAGGGGGAAATGAAGAAGTGCATTAGAAGTTTATAGTTGAAGTTTATAGACAATAAAAGATAGTGAAAATTTTGGAAAAATAAATTACAAAAGAGAAAAATATATTTCAATGCAGGAAATTAGGTGTTAAGTTTCTTATATGATGTACTTTTTTAAAAGAAATTATATGTAAGTTCTATAGTGATTAGTGCTGTTGTGAACTGTTCGCAAAGTACACCCCAGACATTTCAATAGTAATTGTGTCTCTTTCAGCAGATGGTAAAGTGTGCTAATGCTGATAGTATAGTTCTATAGTTTTCAAACTTACAATATCTGTAAAAGTTGTAAAGAGTTTTTGCAATTTCTAACATCATAATTGTTATCATAATAATAAATGGTTGAAGCTTTCCTTATATGGTCCACAGCAAAGTCTCAAGACTACTATGATGTATTACTTTGATATCTTACAGGTAAAGTGTAAGGGTAAATAAATGTTTTCTCTTGCAACAGTTGTCCATTCATTTTTAGCATGTACATTTGATGTTCATTCAAATAACTCTTTAAATGAAAATTTAAACAATTTTTTGCATTATGTCATGATACAACAAATTACCTTGAGAATGAAATTCTCCTCTGGCTGCAATTTCTGGTCTAGAGTTGCCTGTCGGATCTGTTTCTCAAAATCCATGTTGCGTTTCCTGGGTACATCCAGTGCTGGGAACAAGTCACCAATCAGACCCATAAAAACAGGCATGTCATCCACAACAATTTTTGGAATATTGAAATCACGAAGAGCTCTCATCAACACCTATTAAAGACCAAAAAATGTAATTTATTTTAGTTTATTACCAGCAATAAGAATAATCAAAATTAAATTAAACTGGCATATTAAATATAATAAATTTGTTTTAAAAAACAGTAAAACATAAACATTTTAAAATAATTAAATAATGACAGATGCACAGAAAATGTATACGTCTTAGCATATATACAGAAATATGACAATTTATCATGTCTAAATTAACACAGCCAATATGAGAAAGTAAAATAACAAAACTGAGACTGTTTCAATAACAACATATATTTATCAAAGCACAATATATACCATATATTTACAAATATATGCCAACAATTTGTGTAGTTTATTTCCGTTATTGACTGTGGCGGTTTCAGTTTATATTTATATATGCGCAAAATAAAATAGTTGGAACAGTAACCGCAGAGCTTACCCCTACTACTTCCTGTTCACAGTTTATAAGAATTTTGCACCTGTAAAAGTATTTATTGCAGGGAAGTAATAAATTACCATAGCAAGAACACACTTGTTTGTCTCCCTCACCACGAAGGGGTGGAACATGTAAATCTAGCAGTATCCTTAGTAATTATGACATAATTTTTTAGACCGTGCAATAAAATGAAAACAATGTGCAAACCATTATACATTACCAATTAACATGTGCATTGAATCTTGTTTCGTTAACATCCCACTATAATAACAAAATATAAGGGGTATGCTTCGTAATTATAGAACCAAATTATTTTTTAAATTACCAGTAGAAACATAAAAACTAGAACATAGAATACTATCAAATATTGATATCTGGAAAAAACTTATTGGTACAAAAGTCTAAAAACAACAACCATCAAAGAAAAAGTCTTCAATTTTCATAAATATATACTTGAGTTATAGCTATTACTAAGCTAGGAAATAAGGAGAATACTATATGTGAAATCTCACCTGGTCCTCTGGACGTCCACGATCACTTCTCTTTAGGGCACCAGCCACCACAAGCACAGACTTGATAGCTCTCAAACCCCAATCATAGTGGTCCTGATATAAATATTAATTCTGGTTAATATTACTGGTGTCATGTTAGACTGAAAGAATAAGGGCTGGTTATTTGCTAGAAGGGGGGGGGGGGGCTACATTTCTCACTTTTTAAGAAGTCTGCAATGATATAAAATCTGGTTATTTGCTAGAAGGGGGGGGGGGGGGCTACATTTCTCACTTTTTAAGAAGTCTGCGTTGATATAAAATTTTTAGTAATTTGTAAAGTCACTCTGCCGATGCATTTCTAGTTACAAAATGGCTGCCATAATTATGTTGAACCTTCTAATGACCAATAACGTTGTTTTACCATTGCAAGGAGTGTTCCTAGATGCTAAAATATACATGGGGACATACTATGATCATAACCTACTACGCTGTGGGCTGTGTATATAACTAATCTACATTATTACATTATGCTAAGATTGAGCTGATGGGGTAAATAATAAACAAAAGGTTGGTATTTAGTATTTAAAGCCAGGGAAATAATCCATTAAAAACAAAAATAGCACAATTTTATTCTCCCTTTTTTCACATATTTCATCCCATTTCCCTGAAAAATTGTAGGTCCCTTCCTAGGAGAGAATCCAAAAAAGAAACAAATAAAGAAACACAGTGCGACAATATATAACAGGCACAAATTAGTTTAACTTTGAACATAAGTTTTTTGGTGTAATATTTATGACTTTTATCTAATCTATATAATATCAATATCCATATTCAATCTACATTCTTGAATTTTGATTTGTATTTAGTGTATTTAGTATTTAGACTATGACCCTGTAAATTATTTTTTTGTTTGGAAATTTTTTAAAAATATATTCTCCAAATCTTTTACAATTCAACTAGAAGCTCTCATTGCCAAGTAGACATGTTGCTGTGGCCTGGGGGTTAAGAAGCACTGATAGTTTATTGATATGGGTTATCATTTCATTAAACAACATTCATTTAATGTGAAACTGATGTGCACCTTTTATCTGTTTTGACATTGTGATTATTCTTCTACTTCTAGCTTGCAGTTTTACATATCTACACAGCAAGTGACTTGTGTTTATTTATTTGTATCTTAATACTTTATCTAGCCGTTATTCTTTGAATATAATGAAATTAATTTCTTTGAAAGTGTATACTAGGTCATAAATTAAAACACCCACTCTGTACATGTCATGGTGACAGCAAGGGCAGGCAGCTTTTATCACACAGTCACAAGTTTCCCCCTACATTTCCTAATGAGAAAACATACAGCAATAATAATAATTTTTTTTAATTCTAGGTCAGGAATACTTTTCTCAGATTTTGGGAAATGAATGGAGTCTATGATTTATTTTCGCAGACTGCAGTGCAGCCCCCGAGCACAATACCATACTTAGAACTATACAAAAATAACTCTCAATGTGTATATAATTGATACTGACCTGCTTGGATAACAACTCTTTGCAAAGACTGTATAGAGTTATGAACTTTCTAGCTAGCAAACGTGCATCAATGAAACCTTCAGCAACCAACATGATTTCACAAATCAGTTCAAAATCTGGCACCACCATGGCACATGGTCTGATAATGGAATAAATTGTTTCTTATTCTAAAATAATATAAAATGTACTGTATACAAAGAAATTATACTGTCACAAGTTTTTAATTATGAAAATCACTTGCTTTAACAAAAGAGCATATTAAGTAGAAAGGCTTGAGAACTAAATATCTACAAAGATATGTGTGAAGCTTTCTTTACATGCTTCTTGTGCAATTTTTTGATCCTTTTTATTCCTTTCCACTCCACTTTATTCATCTCCTCCTACATATCTTTGTGAATTCTTTACTTTTTCTTAAAATCTAGAGATAAGAATTTAGTTTTAGTATTGCTACATGGTTAAAAGTATTTGCTTATTTACTTTGGGACTGATCAGTTCACATTTAGGTATGGTATGGTTCAGTTAATATAGATTAGTCTACACTTGACTTATCAAAACCATTGCATATTTTTTTAACCCACATCCTCTACCCTACAACACTTTGAGTCTTTACTTTAATTTTTGTGTCTTTTGTACATTCTTCTTCTTCTTCAGCGTTCATTCTCAAACTCCCACTGGATATTTTGTATCAGGATCATGGTCCAAATAGAAGGATGTAGTCCAGAGAATGTAAACGCGTTGTGTTGCTGTTTTATTTGCGCCCATGGCCAGACACATCCGTCTTCAGTGGTTTTTGTACATTCAGAGTTGATCATCTGCTAGCCACAATATTTCTTGAGGACTACTTGAGGGGAGTTATGCATACTTGCCTATTCATTCCATATTTATATAATTGTTTTTCCTTTCACTTTGGGCTAAGTATTTACCTAGCTTGTTTCCTGCAGACATATTTATCTTTTCATTATCTAATTGATTTGATTTTCATACTAATCTGCTTGATGTCGGGACTTATAAAGAGAGCAAAGAATTACAATGCTGTGAATTGTCATGCAAGAAGTGACTAATGAGATTTTGTGGTGGAGTTGATTGTTCCATCACCACATAAGTTAAAGTGACCCAAAAGCTATGCGTATCAGGTTGAAAGGAGCAGATATCATAACTAAGCTTAAATCATGAGAAAACACATTCTATTCTCTGAACTATATCCTTGCTCTAACCAGCAGGAATTTGAGAACTAACACAAGAAGAAGAATTCCATACCTGGAGATTATAAACTATCTGTTTATGTTATGTTTGTTACTTCTATCAATTTTATTTATGTTCATTTAAACAAAACAAATGGCAAATGTCCACTGTTTACAATTTGTCAGTTCTTCTGCAATTGTAATGCCATGTATTTACACATGTTGTTTCATTCTTATTGCATTCTAAAATTCTCTGCAACATTCTTCTACATATGGCAAATACTTTAACTACACTTTATCTCACCTGAACAAAGCTTTGAGGTTCTCTGGCAGCTCAGTACGGCCTGCATATCCAGGGTTCATTGTGATAAATATGCCAACTGTAGGCTGCATATTGATTTCTTCACCTAGGAAGTTAAATCTTTTTTTCTTATCCTTGATTGCATCCTGGATTGTCTTCACCTATTAATAGATAGCACTTCACATGTGGCATTTTTTTTATGCACTCATTATAGTTAAAATTAGAATAATTTTTTCTTGAAACAATAGAAGCTCAAGGTCACTTTAAAAATGATTAACAATAGTATTTTATGTTAATTTTAAATTTAATATTTACTTGACATTTTATGTTAATTTGACAATTTTATGTCTACTTGACAATTTTATGTTTTCTTGACAATTTTATGTCTATTTGATTGTTTTATGTCTTCTTGACATTTAACACATGGCCACAAGATATCTGAGTGTCTACTTAACATATTTGATAATAGTAAATTTATCACTGTCAAGCAGACTGTATAAATAAATAAAATATATCACAGTATAAGGCATTCTTTTAAATTATTGTTGCATTTTTAAGCACCCTTCATTGGCCTATTAAACATAGGAACTAAGGCATGTTTGTTACGTACATGTGTGTTCCTAGACATATGGCTATGAAACACGGACAATAAATAAAACTAAAGAAAAGAGAATAGCGGCTTTCAAAATGAAGAGCTATAGAAGAGTTCTGAGAATATCATGAACAATAAGTTAGGAAGATGAACCAAGATGTGCTAAGCAAAATCAACATCCAAGAATGCTGGTGTTTAAACACCATATTAAGAAGGAAGTTGGTTTTTTTTTCAGCCATGTAAAGAGACATGATGGCATGGAAAGAGTGTTGTTGGAGGGGCGATAGAAGGAAGTAGAGGCATAGGTCGACCAAGACGTCCCTATACAAGAGATCTTCAGGAAAGCATGCTCATATCATTACAGGAGGCACAAAAACTTGCCAGAGACTGAGGATTTCTGGAGATCCATAAGAAAGAATATGTTCTGGAAAGAATATGTCACATGATACACATGCAGTGGTCATGTGACATTTTAATACATCATGATTGGTTGAGCTCTTTTTGCCTTGAATCTCAAGCAATTTGAGATTATGAGGCTAACTGACTAAATGCTCTGCTACAGAGACAGACTAACAATTAATTAAAAACATTGTTTAAACTAAATTTTGAAATCATAAACATATATCCCTATCCCCATGCATAGCTTCAATATATTTACCTGTACAGCGACCACAGACAACACCTCAACTGCAATGCGGTTAAACTCATCAAAACAACCCCATGATCCAGATTGGGCCAGCCCTTTGTAGATGTTGCCTATTGACTGTGGGTTAAAATAAAGCACTTTGAAAGCACATAAATATAGTTCTATTTATGCTTGATTTTCATAAAAACTAATATAATGTCTAATGCAATCTAGGACTATTCTTTTCTACGTCATTTAATTTAAAAAAATAACACGTCCACAATATCTTCTTTGAAACCATAGTAATTTCTAACAATTCCTCATTATTAAAAATGGCTTCCGTTACAATAAGATTTGCAATGAATCCAACAGCGTAATGAAAACTGAAAAATAACCTAAGTGTGCCAGTCTTTACTGACATTGACTGGAAATGAGGTCATATTTACATTTATAGCACTGTTGCCATTCTATTTTCCTGAAATAAAAATTCAAATTTTTATTGTAGTTACAAAATTGCTTATCGACTGTCAGAAATCTGCAACCACGGCATTGATGCACCCAGAAGTGTGTGTTTATTTGCGCCGATGGTGTAGTGTAGGTTAATAAATATTGTTACCTTGTAGTCCATCTGCTCTGAGCAATTGAAGACATAAACCATTATTCCGAGGGCACGACCCAGATCTTTTGTAGTCTCTGTTTTGCCAGTACCAGCTGGTCCAGCAGGCGCTCCAGACATGATCAGATGGAGAGACTGAGTCAGTGTAATGTAACACCTGTACAAGAAACAATAAAATAAGCAAAACATAAAAAGATCTTAAACTATAATTGCAAATATCTATTAGAAAATGAACACTGCAATGCAACACATGAACAGCACATTAAAGAATTGTCAAAAATCATTTTTAAACAATCCTTTAAAATGTGAAATGTAGCTATACTAGACACTAACCTTCACCACCAAAGAAACATTATATAAACCAACAATTATGTCTAGTTCTAATTGCTTCTGATACAACAAAAATCAAGTCTGAAAGTAACATTATTTTTCAAGAGAATTTCAAAAATATTAAACATGAATAAGTATTAGTTAAAAATATTCCATTAGGTAACATATGGAATGAAAATGCTGCTGAAGATGGATGTGTCTGACCATTGGTGCAAATAAAACAGAGACACAATGCATTTCCATTCTTTGGACTACATCCTACTGCTGGAAATCTTGGAGGACTATTGTCCTGCTACAAGAGATCCAGTGGGAGTTTGAGAATGAGCAGTGAAGAAGAATGAAAATAATTTATCCACAAGAAAACCCCAATAAAATCAACAATTAAAAACCCTTCCCAATATTACTGGCATGCTGAATGCACAGACATCAATTCAATAATATAACATTATTTTTGATGTTGTATGTTGCAGTTGCTTTTTGTATCTAGAAGGGAATATGATATTTTTATTATATTTATTTATTATAGACAGAGAAAAAGAAAAACATTGGAATTTTGAAATTACTGAAACTAAATGAATGGTAGCTTCTAACTACCCTCATAAGAAGGAAGCTACAGCATTTTGGACACTTAAAGAGACATGATGGTATCGAAAGGCATATTCTGAAGGGAAGAGTGCCTGGCGAGAGAAGAGAAAGACCAAGAAGACAATAGATCATGACATTGAAGAATGTATGCACATGTTTCTGGACAATGCAGGTCTGCTTGCATGAGAAAGAGGTATTAAGAGTATCCACGATGAAGACAATATAATTGTTCTAGAAAGAATATGACATTTGATATATTTATTTTGTTTCTTTTCACAGACTCACGGATATTTGTAAAATAGTTATTCACAGACAAAATAATCTAAATTTATAGGTACACATTTCCTGACTGAATTTTTTACTGAAGGTAGATTTTTATATCGAAACATTGTTTGCAGCTAAATACATTATACCTGTCAGTCAGAGGTGTTATGACAAGTCGAGGTGTATTTCCCAAGTATTCATGTTGATAGCGGAACTGAGCATCACAGATATTAGCAAAGCAGTCTCGTTCATTATCATCCCAACGATGCCGAAGCTGTGATAACCACACAAATGCTTGAGAATTGTCCACCTGATCATAAAAATTAAACAATATACTATTAATTATATAATATACTATTAATTATATAATATATATATAATTTATAATATATAATTAATACTCTCATCTTGTTGTGTTGGGAGCATGGAGTCGAGAATAGATCTCAGAATATAGTACATGTTAGCATCCCAGAAGACATTACAATTACTCTTGATTTCCTATTTTTAGTTGGATAAGCCAGCACATTTTTGATGTATTAGTAATAATATTTTTAGATGTCTCTAAATGTAAACTTTGTAACTTTCTCATTTGAAGATAGATTAATATAATCATCACTAAGGTAACATAACACTACTAAGGTTAATATCACTAATCTCATCTATTTTCAAGACTCACAGCTTGTTTATTTATAAGCACCCTTAACTGATTAACTACATACTTATTTTTACAAATAGATAGAATATATTTTTAAAATTCTAAATTTTGAATAGCTTACGAAGCCAAAGATGGATGTGTCGGGCCATTGGCACAAAAAACAGTGACACAATGCATTTCCATTCTCTGAGCTACATCCTGTTGAAAATCTAGTAGAACCATTGTACTGCTAAAGAGAGATCCAGGAGGAGTTTGTAGAAGAAGAAGAATAGCGTACTCAGATTTTGCTTACTCTCTTGTTGTGGATGGTTGATAGGTGACTCAACTGCTCATCATCGTGAAACATCTTTTATTACAGAAACATTATCATTGATTTATATGTAATATGATTTTGTTCTAGAAAGCAAAAGAAAAGTAGGTCGCCCAAAGGAAACTCTTCGTAGAAAAATCAACAGAGAGAGCTCAATATTGGTATGATTCCATATCAATGACTGCATCATGCATATCACATTTGCATCATTCTTTGTAGCAAAGTAAAGGTTAACCCTGATATTTTTCCAGACTGCAATTCTTCATAAAGTAGATCCTTCTGTATTTTGCCATCTTCCATCCTTCTAGTGTGTCCCAGTCATCTGAGTCTGCGCAGACTCAGCATAGAAAATACATGTTGTATTTCCGGCATAAGCAATACACAAGAACTACAGAAACTTGCAGCAAGGCGCACAATATTGAAAGAAATTACTACTGCCTTATGTTCTATCTTTGACCCAAAAGGAACTCACTCAAATTTAATATATTATATATATTATAAAACTATAAATCACTATATTTTAAAGAAATGGAACTGGATAGAAAATATTGGGGTTTCTTAACTTTGTATGGAGAAATATAAGCATTATTTTTAAAATGTGAAATTTTGAGAGAAAAACATTTTGCTTCATAGAGGATGTGAATAACAATAATTTTAATAAAACAATCTTAATGTATTCTGCATGTATGTAATTCACAAACACATAAATAACAAATAAGAATATTGCAATTAATTATATCTTCTTCTTCTTTCTGTCCTCATATACCTTTCAGTGTTGAGGGGAGAGTGAGTGTACGGTCTTTTGCCCTTCTATTTGCCTCCTCTGCTGTTATATTTCCGAGTGTCTCTAATACACTATCTATCCACCTTTTACGAGGGCGTCCAATAGGTCGCCTGTTTTTGTATCGTTTGTTAAGTGTTTTTTGGATAATACTTTGCTCTTTCTGTCTGGTTATGTGGCCGTACCATTTAACTTGTTGTTTCTGTATGTATTCTATTGTTGGCTTGATCCCTAATTGTTTCCTTAGTGCTTCATTCCTGATTTTGTCTCTCAAGCTAACTCCAATCATACGTCTCACACATTTCATTTCAGTGGTGTTAATCTTATGTATTGTTCTAGAATCTAATGTCCAAGTTTGACACTGATAATACAATGTTGGTAAGAAAATGGTGTTGAAAAGCGCTTTCTTTGTTTCTACTGTAATATCTTTGTTTTTTAGTAAAGGTGTTAATTGACCAATGATCTGACAGGCCTTATTACATTTTGCGTTTATTTCTGCTTCTTGTTTGTTGTTATATCTCAATGTGCTGCCCAGATATTTGAATTCATCTACTTGTTTTAGTTTTTATTGTTTATCTGTATGTTGATGTTCTCCTTTTCTCTTGCAATATTCATTACTTCTGTTTTGTCTATGTTGATTTTCATTCCAAATTGCTTGATTGCTGTGTCTATTATGCTTATGTGGTCTTGCAGGTTTTTAATGCTGTTGTGGAATAAAACCTGGTCATCTGCAAAAAGCAGTTCATTTGTTTCATTAGAATTTGCTGTTTTGTTTATATGGTCCATGTATGTAATAAAAAGTAGTGGGGATAATACACATCCCTGCTTTACTCCTGTGCTAATCACAAAGTCCTCTGTGTAGCCTGCAGCTGTTCTTATAGTGCAACTGCTGTTGTTATAGAGACTTCTACAAACGTTAATTAAATGTTGCATACTCCATAAATTTTTAATGTTTCCCATAGTTTTTCTCTGTTTACTCGGTCAAATGCTTTCTCTTGATCTATGAAGGATATGTATAAATTTTGGTTCTATTCTATTGACTTCTCTGCCAACTGTTTAAGAATAAATATTGCATCAGAACATCCTCTGTTTCTTCTAAAACCAATTTGTGTATTACTAAGTTGTTGTTCTATTACAGGTCTCAGTCTTTTCTCTACTATCTCTAATTAATTATATGGCTTTGTATTGTTGATAAACCATTAGCACCATTACTAAAGAAATTATTCTGCATTATTTGCAGTGGACTTGAAGAAGAAAATTAATTTTAAAAACTCATAATTTCATAATGGCTGTCATATTATTTGACTATAGTTTTAATCAATATAAAATATGAGTCTGTGGCCATGAGTTATGAATTATAATAGGACCTACTGCTTGTAAAAAAATCTATTACAAATTATACAAAATGCAGTTTTGTTGTTGCTTGTTCATTGGTTTTTCATCCTGATGAAGACATTTTTTAGTCACAACATTCTCTGTTCTTGTGTTCTGTTGTTAATAGGTTCTTTTTTTCATACTTGCATCTGCCCAGTATTACTGCAGCGCTTACATTTCCAGCTTGTTTGGCTATTGCTGATACACAGTGATTTATTTATATAAAAAAAGATCCGTACACTTTTTTCAATCTTTTACAAATATTCTCTATAGAATGAGCTAAAATTAAGTATGTCAATTAAATTTACTATAAATGTGTTAATCTACAGAGTAAATTGTTTTAAGCTCTAAATATCTATCACTAAAAACAACTCTGACCTTGTGAGTAATCATTTTGCTGACAACATCACGAGCATGTACATCAATGGTACAAATAGTCATAATCTTCTGGCGGTCACCACTAGAGAGATCTCCAAGCAACATAGTGATTAGAGCGTTCAGCTGTGCGATCTGCTTCTTATTGTAGTCTTTAAGAGCATTCTCATAGCCTTCTTCCAGTCTACCAAATGCTATGTTGACCTCGGTGGTCCACCAGATCTGAGTTCCGCACAAAGCTACCTGTAGAAAATATAGGAATTTCAAACAATATCAATAATACAGAAAAATATAAAATAACAAGGATCAGATATCATAGACCACATATTATAACCAGGTTAGAGTTTGTTTGAATTCCTAGAATAAGAGACAGAGTCTTGTATCCTTTTGTGTATTTAGGAGGCTTTTAAGAGCTTTATTTCATGCTCAGAAGTCTCCAATGCTTAGCAATTCTTTGAGAAGAAACCATTTACTTAGAGAGGTAAAAAGACAGAATTGTATAGATGAAGTGCTGTGGGACTTCTACAGTAGGAACGCTGCATTATATATACATGTCATTTACTAGGGTTTTACTATTGCATTGTGATTGGTCTGATAGGCCATATTGAGATATTTAAACAATTTTTATGCAGTACTCAGGTCAACAACTGGAAAATGAAAATGTGGAAGACCCAGGACAACACTAAGAAGAACAATCAAAAATGAGGTAATGACAATGTGTATTAATACCACCTAAGAACTACAACAGCTTGCAATGAACCAAAAGACATGGAGAAACATGACTTATGCCCCATGTGCCACTCTTGGCACCAAAAGAACAAACTAACTCAGGTCAGAGAAAATAGTTTTTTTTATTGATCCTATGTCAATAAAAGTGCAAAAAAAACCAATCAACTATGATCACGAGATAGTAATGCCCAACAGCATGGATGACATCAAAATAAAATACAATATAACAATGATTATGAAAGATAAAAAGTTGGCACATTTATATATTATGATCACGGCCCAACTCCTGTTGCACCAATAAGTGTCTACCTGTGTGATTATTTCCCTTGCAATTATATTTAGGGTTAGAATTAGTTATGTAAAACTATTAGTTATTAGTTGAATTAGTTATTAGTTGGACTGCAATCAGAGTATCCACATTTATTTAGTGTAAAAGCAGAAATTATAAATAAAGTACAACACAGATAAATAGCTGGTTTTTTCCCCTCTCCATTTGTTCACACACGTCCAAACTAAGTGGGAAGCAACAGAGGAATGAATACAAATAAGTAACAAAATATCTAATAGTAATATATTTGGTTAATGTGTAAAAAACAAAGTACATAATATGTTATTATGATAGATATCTATATGACAATTTAATAAACAACTAAAGAAAGAATTAGCTCCTTAGATCCGGATACATAGAAGAATATGGAGAACTGTATGGAAATAGAAAAAAATTAACAAAGAGATTCTGACGACACTTTGTATGAAAAAATAACTATTGAAGGAAATAAAAATCAAAATATTTGGGAAATATACAGGCATGACACCTTGTTGAAGACCTTACTTAAGCAAGAGCAAGAGGTAGACAAAGATACTAGTGGGAGGGAAACATCATGAGACTGACAGGATACAGTCTAGCGGAGTGCAACATCATGGGAAGAGACAGAGGATGTTGTAGGTCTGATGCAGCCAATCTTAATTGTGGAGAAGGCACTGGATGATGATCATGACCTTGTACTCATTTAGGAAGAAAGGACAGTAAGAAAAAAATGTTTCATTATTCCTTGTAAGTAGCTAGAAGTGACTAGAAGTAGCTAGAAGTGACTGGACCATGAAAACACATAATTACATTTTAAAACATTAGGCCTATGGTATATCAAAGTAAAGTAAAATAAAGCATCCAGTTTTCAGTCCCTTAAGGCATTTTGGAGAATATAGTATTACCAGGTAGGTCTATATTTTTCATTGACCAATGACATACCTAGGGATGATGTAGTCAGCATCACACACCAATCACCTTTACTTTTCAAGAAGATCTGGTATTCATTCCCGTAGGTTGTTTCAACCTATTAGCAGTTGGTGATTTAAAAATATTTGCGGCTGAACTTGTTATTGAACCTTGAATTACTCGATTAGGAAACCAGTTCACTAACAAATGAGTAACCATAGTCCCTTGTTATAGTTATAGTATGGCCATGTATAGAATCTTATGACAAATAAAAACCGTCTTACAAAGGACTGTGTGTAAAATGAAGAAGAAAGATCAATACAGGAAGAACAATAGAATTAGACAAAGTTCTGGGATCTTCACAAAACTGTCACAGAAATGAAAGGATCTAACATAAAGATTAATTGTATAAGTGCTCGTATTGCTTCTATGTTAGTGGGCAGAGAATAAATTCTGTTTCTGCATATTTTCTCACAATCCTGCAGATTAGCAGGATGTAGTTTGGAGAATAGAATGTGCTGTGTCATAGTTTATATTTTAGCTGTGATAGCTGCTCCTTTCATCTCAACACATCTGACTTCAGCATGGCGTCTGAAAAAAAAATTATATGTACACTAACCTGTGCTGGGTAGTCAAAGAGCCATTGGTCTCTAGGTTTTTCTTCATAGCCAGATACAGCTTCTGTCATTTCATGCCGGACAGTAGCTTTCATAGCATCCAACAATTGGTTTAACCACATTTCAACCTGACCATTAAGGTCACATGGGCTGTTGAGGTCGACATATTCTCCATCTTTACTGTACATTCCTAGGGCATTCTTGATGGGTTTCTTGTCAGCATCCAGTTCAAATTTCAGTTTTGCCATGGAGTCAAACAGTTTAGTGAGATGACGAGATACCTGTAAACACAAAAGTCAGATTTATTTGCACATTTTTTTACATGGGAAAAGTGGAAATTCAGTTTTAGATTATCTAACTTGTGTTATAACGGTTGTTAATATTTCAGCTCTTCAATAAAAGGCTCATAAAGTGTAAAGAATTGATTTTATTATATTCTGAATTTTCCCATAATTACTCTCAATTAAACGGTATGCTGTTTAACAAAGAGTACCATTCATAGAATTAACTCCACAGCTTCAAGCAAGAATCCTCCTGCTGTTCTAATTTATATATGAAGTGAAAACAAAAAATACAAAGTAATATTGTGTTACATTTTTAAAAAAAACAGTCTTCACCATATGAAGTAATAGGTTTTACAGTTCACAAAACAGTCTTTATCATATGAAGGAATATGTTTTTACAGCTTAAAAAACAGACATAATCATATGAGATAACAGTTTACATGACAGTCTTAAACATATGAAATAATAGGTTTACAGTTCACAAAACATAGGCCTACTTCACCATATGAAGTAATGGATTGTTATATTTTACAAATTCTGGTGGTAAACATGCACATTACAACATTTTGTACCACATAAAAGTATACAAGTGGTACCACATGCACATTACAACATTTTGTACCACATAAAAGAATTCTGGTGGTACCACAAGCCCCTTACAACATTTTGTACCACATAAAAGAATTCTGGTGGTACCACAAGCACATTACAACATTTTGCACCACATAAAAGAATACAAGTGGTACCACATGCACATTACAACATTTTGTACCACATAAAAGAATACAAGTGGTACCACATGCACATTACAACATTTTGTACCACATAAAAGCGTAATTTTGTAAAACACAAGCGTAAAACACATAAAATTGTGTTTCAAACAATATAAAATATTGTTGAATTTCTAGGCACAGATTATTAATTTAATTAACTGTGCCAGAACTATGTGAAACAACTTGATGTTTGAAACAACTTAATATGAAACAACTTGTCCATGTTTGTGCAAGGCAGAACTATTTGATTGTCTCATTATCCTCTCTGCTATAGAAAATTAGTTTGATGTAAATATGAATAGGATACATACCGTTACAGGATCATTTCCATTTGACAAAATATCCAACAGATCAGCAGAAGACACAAAGTAGAATCTTGGGAAGGCAAGTCTTTTTGTCTCTAAGTACTCTGCCAATGCTTTCTCACAGAGAGCAAGTTGTCCTTGTTGAGTTTCAAGTCTTTCAAACAAGTTAGGCTGGTTTGTGGAATCAACAACATTGGTTGTCCTCTCCACTTGGCTGACCAGTTCCTTTAGTGAAACATACATTATTTTTAAAGTTATGATTTTAAGTAGCTCAGGAGGAAATATACTGGAATAAACAAAGAAAAATAATGCAGCAAATGGAATTTGAACAAGGTCTACTCAGATGGCACCTACTCGCCTCACAACTTGAATAAAAAATTTCATCTTTGACCACACTGCTTCCCTAAAAAAGAGATGCAATTTTAGTCAAGATTTTAGCCTGTGCAGTGTGTGTGTTGTTCTGGCACAATATTAAATGTTTGTGGTTCTCAAGGAATTTACATTCCTGTGCAGTGTGTGTGTGTGAGTTACTGTTGTCTGTGTGTCTATCAACTGATTCATATTCATAGTAGCTTGAATATAGAAGTCGTGACTAAAATTGCATCTTTATTTGTTTGGGTGTGGTCAAAGACAGAAAACATGGTGACTCAAGTTGCAATGCGAGTAGGTGCCATCTTAGCAGACCTGTTTCAAATCCTGTTAGCTGCACTATGAATTCTCTTTAATAATAAATCCTCAATGTTTTTATATTATATTCGCATAAACATGCACCAAATAACAAAGCACGAGGAATAGACAGCATACTTATAGAACTAATAAAAATGATAACAGTGACAGGTATAAAGTGGCTACACAGACTGTTCAATGTGATGTGGAAGACACTAAAAAAACCAAAGGACTGGAATACAGTGGTGATTGTTCCCATCTGGAATAAAAAAGGCAGTAAGAGGGACTACACTAAGTATAGAAGCATATCACTCTTAAGCTACATAGGACAAATCTTTAGCAAGATACCAGAGAGAAGGATGCACACATATATAGAACCATGGCTCAACAACACAAATTTTGGTTTTCAGAAAAATAAAAGCTGTACAGATAAAATAAAAGCTTCGCCCTCAAACAACTTTTAGAAAGAGCAATAGTACATGATAAATATATAAAATACTGAAGTAATGAAGACAGGAAGAACAGATTGATACACCAATATATATATATGTATTGGAAACCACAGACTTAAACAAGTGACAGAATTCACATACCAAGAAAGCAATATAGCAACGGACGGCAAGAGCATCAAAGAAATACACAATAGATGTAGTAAAGCATACCAAGCCCCAGGGCAAATGACACCAATCTTCAGAAACAAAAATGTAGATTTAAACACCAAAATAACACTATTCAAAAAATGATTATTATGCAATCACTGTGCTGCCATGCCAAACATGGACAATGACAGCACAAGATAAACGTAAACTTGTGACAGCTGAAATGGCATGCTTGCACAGAATCCTAGGAATATCACTAAGAGGCAGAGTGAGGACATTAGAAAGAAAAAAATAACCGGCACAACCCCAATATTGGAATATATTAAGAGACAACAGATCAAATGGTTTGCACACATCAGCAGACTACCACCAGACATCATACCACAGCAAGCTATGCTACACAGATACAGTGAAGGCATACCTAGCCGTCAACCACAAAAACGACGGACCACTGAAATAAAAGAGGCAACAAATTCCACAATATACTCAGAACACAAGGACCATCTCTAGAAAAGTCTTCTACCCCAGACACTGAAAGGCAACAAAGGGTTTAGCAAATAGATAGATAGACAGAATAAACAAATTTGTTTGTAGATAATCACCAAAGATGGGTGTGCCAGGTCATTGGTGCAAATAAAACTGTGACAATACGCATTTTAATTCTCAGGACTACATCCTGCTGGAAATTTGATAGGACCATTATCCTTCTACAAGAGAGATCTAGTCATTGGCACAAATAAAACTGCAACACAATGCATTTCAATTGTCAGGACTACATTCTGCTGGAAATTTAGGAGGACCATTAGGTTACAAGAGAAATCCTGCCGGAGTTTAAGAATAAACACTGAAGAAGAAGAAGAATTTTTAGAGAAATGAACTCACAAAAAAAGTGATAACAAATTGAACCATCAAGCCAATTATTATAGTTAATGCTCAGAACATGACACTATAATATTGCTTTGTCCAGAACACTTACATGATTCACAAGTGGATGCAACATATAATATGAGCTTACAATGGCAAAATGTGAAAGAAATGCTGAACTGTTGTGTTTGATATTAGATATATAAACATAACAATTTCATTTTTTTCCTATAAAACTCCCTTCTCTTATGCCAAAGCAGGCATAAATAGTGAGAAACAGATTATCAACAATAGAAGAATATAAATAATTTCAAGAGACATAACATTTTAGTGATTTTGTAGTGAAAATTACTCTCATAAAGGTTTAGTTTTTGAAACCATAAAGTAGGAAACTTCTGCTTACCTTAAAATCTGTATCAATTCCATCAAACCTCTTAGAGTCCTCTGGCAATTGTTTTCTGATGTCCTCAGATCCAATAAAGATGGACTCCAAATGAGACCAGGTTCTCTGAACTTCCATGTAGATTGAGATTACTTGGTCAGCAGTAGACAGTTTTTTCTGCCACATAGACACCTCTTGTAGGAAGTGAGCAATGTATTTCGATGTCATCATGTTTTGAAGTTGTACCTAAAAAATTAAGAGGATGTTTGATTTCATAATAATCAATTAGTACCAATGTACCTGTAATATTTTATCACACCTTTTGAGAATATTATAAGAATATTATAAGCAAAATAGATGCAAAAATAATGAATTTATGATAGCAAGTCTTGATAAAGCTACCCTTCAACAAGAAAACAAACAAAAGAAACACATTTATGGCATATGGAATCACACATTCATTGACGCATTGTTTTTTTCATCATGTTAAGATGTGTTTTACATCTTGTGTGTTCTGATCTTTTATATCAACATTAAAAAGATCAAAGCTCTCTATTGTTTTTAAGTGAGTGAGTGACACTGGGTGATAGAAAAATAATCTCTGTAGAATTGTTTGCTTATGTTTTTAGGGCAACAGTTAATTCATCATAAAACTTTCACATATACTATATATATACATCAGGTGACATATTCTTTCCAGAACATTGTCTTCGTTGTGTGGATATTCTGAATGCCTCTGTTTTGGACAAGCAGGCCTGCAATGGCCAGAGACATGGGCATACATTCTTCGATGTCAAGAACTCTTCAAACAAGGGCCACAGTGTATAGATAGATAGATAGATAGAATATCTCTCTCTTGTGTGAAATTTAACTGTCACAAAATATCTTGTACAGAAATTATGAAATTAAGTACTCCTAACTTGTTTTATCACTGGCTTTCTTCTATGTCAATAGTACAAACTAACCACTCTCTTTACTAATTAATGTAAAAAAAAAAAATCAGGAAATCAGAAATAAAATATAATACACATTATGATGAGACATTATTCAATTCAAGTAACGGAATCAAATAACTCTAGTATCACTTACCTGGTTGTCTTCAAGAGTTTCAATGAGCTCCTCTGATGTCTTAATAATGGTAATACCAGTGCGAGGATGTTTCTCATGTTCAAACTCCATTGTAGCCCATGTAGTGTCCAGTTCCTTCAACACCTTCTCCATACTCATCTCTTTCACAGATTTATCAACAATGTTTCTGACTTCATCCTCATAGTTGTGGAGATTCAAGTTCAGCAAATCTGCTAGAGTTGTACTCTCATCCATGACAAACTTTACCTGTTGGAATAAGATAAAAAATGTTCCATTAAAACTATATCAAATACCGGTAGTATAGTTTGAGAAAAGAATGAAGTAAGACAATCTTAAAAGCACAGCAATAAATAAAATGACAAATAGGCCATTATGAAATGTAAAACACCAATCATTCAGTTGCCTGTCAATTTACCCATTCATTGAAATCAACAAAAATACAAGAATCAATTTAATTACCCCCCCCCCCCAAAACAAAAAAAACAGTCCCAAAATATGCATATCTATGCAATATTTTGTGACAATTTCTGCTAAACCATATTTTTGACTTTATATTTCTTCATTGCCTGTTGCTGATCTTTTAAAACTTTCTAACCTCATGCTTTAGTCTTTTACTTTTTCAAACTTTCTGACTTGAGGTGTTATTATTTTATCTGTTGAAATAAGCTTTGCTATATCAGGACAAATATCGAATGTTTCTCATTTGATTTTACTTGAACCTGTCACATAAACTATTGAAAGTGTTGCCCAATAATTTGGAGAATGTTCATTTGGAGGGGGTAAGGAGTGAGGGGATAACTTTTAATATAGTTTCTATGAGGCTATTTAAGCTGAAGACTAAGTATTGTTTGCCCTTATAATAAATTGTACAATGCATTGATTAGTTGTTCTACTTTATTGTCAAAATAAAATTAAAATTACCTTTTCTTAGATTAACTCTTTGTATATGTGAAAAAAAATTACATTTGACTCACTCTTTCTTAGCAACAAAATTAAGAGTGTGGTTACATTTAGTCTTTGTGCAATTTTTTTTTGTATTTGTAAAACTATAATTATGTACTATGTATCCAAAATTGAAGGCCATTTTTAGGAATATGTGTCTACTGATTTGTTTTAGAGCAGAAATACATAGTATTAGATGAATATTTCTAACAAACATAACAATAAAAAAATTTGTTACAAAAAATGTAAGTATTATTATTTTTGTGTTTTTACCATTAATTTAAGAGGTTTTTTTAATTGTAATCTTATATAAGCCAAAACCCCTACATAAATAGCAGAAAAAAATACAACAAATCGGAGCTTATATTAGGAATTTCTCACCTTTGTAGCCACCATCAGTTGCTGCCAATGCCTATCTCTAATAGCTGGATTTTGCAACTCATTTACTGCTCTGAGTGAGGTCAGCATGTTCTTGACCACATTCTCCACTCCAATGTACACATCCCAAGCTCTCATTTCTTTGTCGAAGGCTCGGATATCTTTGGCAAATTTCTTACAATCTAGGTCCATCTGTTCTACATTTATTGCCTTCCATGGAGTGGTCTTCCAATCATCAATGCTTGTGCGGACAATCATAACATAATCCCACAGTGCTTTCAGCATTTTGAGCTCCTTGCGGCACTGTTTTATCTGCTTGAAGTCAGGAATACTGACTTCAAACAGTCCAGCAGATTCCTGTAGTGCTGCCATACCTTGTTCCATGCCTTTTATTTCACCATGGTACTAAAAAAAAAATAATTAAATGTATTATACATATGAATAAAAACAGACAAATTCATTTTTCAGATTAAATCATACAAGAAAAAAATGCCTAGTATTTAAAAACTGACATCATTGCACTCTTTGCAGACCCAGTTCATGAAAACAATAAATGAACCAAAATATGTTCTATCAAAAGAACTAATAGTGCTTGATAAATCATTGAAATAAAAATAAGAAAAATTAAGGATGAAGTTTCTAAACTTAAATTGTTTTAGTGAATCATGAGGTCTCAAATTCTGGAGCCAAGAACTGATCTTTCATTTTTTGCATATTGCAATGTAAATGATCAGTAGAGTTGCCAATTTGCAAAAGCTATCACATCCTGTAAAACAAATTACTATAGATAAAAATTAAAAAACAAAAATTACAGTGATAACCCAAAAAATCATTAGAGAGGATAAAAGAATTAATTAAGACACATGTAGTGAAGCATGATTTGCTGACTTTGAAAAGTAATGTATTACATGAAGACTACATGAAATGAAAGAAATTCTTAGTAAATTAAAACTTTTTGTGTAAGAAGAAAACTGATCCTGCTCAGCAAGTTCAAAATCATTAATACATTTTGAAATGAAAAACATGAGAGAGTTTATTAATTGCAACTTGCAAGCAAAGAGTCTAGTAGCTGGACACTATAAGACAACTGCTGTTATAAATAACTCATGACATCCTGTTGTGACACTCTCTGCTGATGCATTTGTTAAACATACCTTATCAAGGTGTTCATATGGCTTGTCACAGTCATATTTGAAGGGTGGAATAGTTCTGAACATCTCACGGAACTTGATCTGGTTTACATCAAAAGTAGCACTTTTTTTCCGAATATTTGTCACCTCATTAGCCTGCACTGGTGCCACCTGTTGCTTCACAGTAATTGCAATCTTTTTGGTGTTTGTCCATTGTTCTGGCAATTCCTAACATAAAGAAATAGTTCAACAGGTCAAAATGTCATAATACAAATACATGGAGACAGAAAAGAAAAAGATATATATAATAATGTAAAAATATTCAGTTTTTTTCTCTCATCTCAAGAACTACTACATTCCTGCTCACACTGAAACATGTTTCTCAGAACCCAGATTGGACATTTCAGCCATCTGAGAACTCACAAACAATAGTAATGTGACTTCTTTCAATGCTGGATCTCTCTTGTACTTCTTTTAACTCCCACTGGATCTCTCTTGTAGCAGGACAATAGTCCAAATAGATTTCTAGGAGGATGTAGTCATGAAAATGGAGTTTGACTGTTCCCATACTACAAGGTCTTTGCTTTTGTTGTTTTGAGGCACATCTTTTTGCAAGTCTTTCCACTACTTCATTTCCTGCTAAGTAGCTATGTCCAGGGATCCATTGCATGGTGACATTGATTGGATATGCAGAGATAAGACTGTGCACTGTTCTTCCTATGTGGAGAATATTTTGATTTTCATATGGAGTATGTTTAAGTGCTTCCAAAACTGACATAGAGTCGGTAAAAATGACTATGTCTTATAGTTTTTGTTCAATGAGATCAAACTGTTAGTGTATTAATTCAATAACTGTCTTGATGGTTCAGCCTCTGCTTCATAATTTGAGCAATTTTCACCAAAAGAGTCACAGAACTCGTATGCAAATCCATCAGGGTAGAATAAGAGAATAACAGTACATATTTTTAATCCTGTAAATATTTGAAGAGGATAGTGGGAAATACACAGTCTGTCATTCACTATCTCCCTGTCTGGTTGAGAACTAGAAATTATCCTTAATGCATGTGCAGAACTGAGAGGATATCTCAGATAAACAGTTGATGCTTATTACTCCACAACTATTCTGCAAAATGTAAAAAAAAAGTCACAAGAGATATCTGACACTTCTTTGATTTTATTTTTTTAATAATCATTTATATTTTATCTTATTTAGATGATAAATATATAAAGTATAACTAAGATAGAGGCCCTAGGTCTATGTTTGAAATGTTTCAAACATAAAACAACACACCAATAGTGAATCAGTTATAACTACATGACAAATGACTGTTGTTAGATTATTATGAGACTCAAAATCTAACACAGACAAGATTTACCTGTAGTTGAGTATGGACTTCATTTGGCATCTCCTGGTTATATGTCTTCAGAAGTTCAATAGTTTGTTTAAGGGGTTCAAACATTTCATCAGTTGCTTGTTGTCTTTCTCTTACAGCAAAGAGATGGCTCATAACTTCAACAAGACCACTGTAGTCTCCTTCTGGAACATCTCTCTGAAGACCAGCATCAGTCATCTTAATGAACTGCATTAGGTTGTTCAGGCTACATACAAGTAAAGGGGTGAAAGTTGTAAAATAATTTATTCAGCATAATGTGACTTTAAAATAATGATAGTGGTCATGCCCATACATGTCAACCCATTGAGAAGAAGATCTGAATAAAACCTGACAAAATTATAAAAACCTTACAGAGAAAAACCTTACAGAACAGATAAAAAGATCTATAGGTTCTATTTATCAATTATATTAATTCTCTACATAAATCATAAATGTTTAGAAACATCTCATAATTGGATAAAAAAAATTCTGAATAGCAGTGAATGCAGATTTATATTGTAGCATACTGACATAATTTCGAACTTTATTAGGTTGAGAACTCTGATATGACTCACATTGCCAATGTGGCTGCCAACCCGGCTCACCGTATGGGAATACAAGCAAGTATGACATTGGATCCATATTGATATTAATGAACTGCTTTGTTGGATTCTCTGGATTCAATGGGTAAATGTGAATGTCACTGTTAAAAGGTGGTTTTCCATCTTTATTGACAAAACCATTGCAACCTCATTAGATATTGGTTCAATATAGGGGCGATCAGATTGACGATCGTGCTTGAAGACCATGTTTACTATTGATATTCCTCTTCCAGTTTGAGCAGCATTCTGAATCTCTCCTTTTTTGCAAGAAATTTTTTCTTTTTCAATAATTTTTTGTATGTAGCATTTGCTGTGTGTGCTTGTCGAACATCTGTTGCTTGAGTACTGTCCAAAGCGTACAACTGAGCAAACTGTAGAACTTTGTTGTATGGCGGACGTATATGAGAAGTTCAATGATAAGACTGTTAATGAATTTTTAAAACATATGGACCTAACTTGTTCTTCACTGAGGACATTTTCGAGTTCCAATTTTTTGCTGTATCCATCTCTTTTACTGTTGACACCCTCAGCATTCCAGTGCATTATTTTTATTGGTCGTTTGTTTGTTTGGCCAGTAGCTCTATTCCCTTGCCTCCTGGCTCCTCAAGGCAATTGAGAAGGACCTTCAGTAACTGAGGTTGGGCCCTTTCGAGGTATAGGGCCCGGCACCGTCCCTGCCTGAACGTCCGCCACAGGGCAGGCACCATAACTTTTTATAGATACAGACATGTTTTCATTGTATTTTGTGCGGGGCATCCTGATTATCTGTGTGCCTTTTGGCTGGATGCCTCCGTCTTCAGCACTCTGCTTACTTGGGCAGGACTATGGTCCTGTTCGAATGGGACTGCCCGACCAGTCTTAGTTTCCAGACCCTGATGGCTAAACTAAGCCCCATCACCACTGCACGGTGCTGGCCTTGATGGGGAGTTCAATGATAAGACTGTTAATGAATTTTTAAAACATATGGACCTCAACTTTGACAATCCATAATTTTTGTTCCCATTGACACAAAAGAAAGAGCACAATATTATAAGAACAAATATTCTCACAAAAATGTGTGTATTATAAGAGAGCATCAAGCGCAGGAAGTCGGTATACTCCAGCTTATTACCATGAATGTCTTGTGGATTTGGGAGCATGATCTTTTCCTTTTGGCAACAACTTGTAAACTTGCCATCGTCAGTCAAAACATTTTAGCACCACAAAATTGACATATAATATCAAAAATTGCAGTTATGTGTAGCAACACAATCCTCAGCAAAATTTGCTGCTTCATTTGAAATTGCTTGACTTCGCCGAATTTGTGACAAAGAGTGAGCCTTGGTATCTGCAGTTTGACGCCTTTAAGTCTGCTCAACAGTTTCATGCTGTCTGTGATGACGTTGGTATTCTCTATTCATAGCTTGTCGATTTTCTGTTTGCGCTGGTGATTCTAGCTTAGCTTAACGCCAAAACAAATCAGCATCCTTAGCAAGTTGTGCTTGTCTTTGTTGAAAGGTTTCTTGATCAATTCTTTGTATCTCTCTTTAAATTCTATATTTATGCTCTGCAGCATTTGTGGCATGAATCCGAGAGAGTGATATTTGACTTTGACGATTCAATCATCTAGCTTTTCGCTCTTTTGTTTTTTACGTTTTCTTACAATTGGATCATCTTCATCCATCATTTAAAACAAATTATATGTACGAGGCGTGTTCAAATGAAAACGGGACTTGTTACACCACGCGTGATAGAGCGCACTGATATTGATGACATTTTGTACGAGTAATGAGTATCCAATAATTTACATACGGTCACGTGTTCATCTTCCCAGCATGCATATGTGCTGCAGAAGACTGTTAACAATATGGCGGGTGTGATTCCGAACCCGTCCAAAGTGAATCAGCGTGCTGTGATCCAGTTTCTTTCATTTGAAGGATGTCAAGCAGTAGACATTCATCGGAGAATGAAGGCAGCATATGGTGACAAATGTTTGTCGAGGACCAGAGTGATGGAGTGGGTGCGTATGTTTAAAGACGGACGTGAGTTAACGGCAGATCTTGCACGGCCAGGTCAGGCGCATATTGTTGCAACAGAAGAAGCCATAGCCGTGCTTGATAAAGCAGTACTGACTGACCGTCGTCGGAGCATTCGTTCGCTTGCAGAAGAATTCCATATGTCAATTGGGACAGCCCACATGGTTGTTCGGAAGAAATTGAACTATCGGAAGGTGTGTTCACAGTGGGTCCCACGGATGTTGACTGACCACCATAAGGAAGAACGGATGGGGTGGAGTTTGAACCACCTGATGCGTTACAGGGCAGAGGGTGATGCATTTCCGTTGAGCATTGTGGCAGGTGATGAATCGTGGTGCCACCACTATGAACCGAGCAGCAAAATTGACAGCATGCAATGGAAACATCCAGGTTCACCAAAACCCAAAAAATTCAAGACACAGGTTTCTGCTGGGAAGGTTATGGTGACTGCATTTTTTGACCATGAAGGGCTTTTGTTGACTGATTTTAAGGAACCTGGTGTCAACATCAATGCCGCCCACTATAAAGACACTTTAGACAAGCTGCATAAGGCCATCAAGGCTAAGCGACCAGGCAGACTTTCTCAAGGTGTGATTCTTCTCCACGACAACGCTCGTCCGCACGTCGCAAAAATTGTGCAGGAAACATTGGCAAAGAAGAATTGGGAAGTTCTTCATCACCCAGCCTATAGTCCCGATTTATCCCCGTGTGATTTCCATTTGTTCGGACCGTTGAAGAAAGCACTAAAGGGACAGCGATTCAACAGCGACGCAGACGTGAAGACAGCGGTGACCACATGGTTCAGAGAACAGCCACGCAACTTTTTCTCGGACGGCATTCGACGTCTACCTAAACAGTGGGATGCTTGCCTAAATGCATACGGAGATTTTTTCTGATGAACCCAGGTGCATTCTTATTCACAAGTGGTTGCTTTGTTCAATTCCGTTGAAAATATTAAATTGCGTATGATACTTTTTAAATAAATCCACAAGTCCCGTTTTCATTTGAACACGCCTCGTATGTTTTAAATATAATGTATTTTAGATAGCTTTAACCACAAACCAATACAGAAGTTTACATGTTAGCTCATCAATAACATTTGTATACAAAAATGGTGTCTGCTTTGAATAACGTCACGAAACCAATTGTTTTTATTGGAGGTCGCACAAGAATTTCATGACGTAAATGCACTATTTATAGAGCGTTCCGGAGATCTGACAGAATACGACTATAATATTATAGGTTATGATATCAGTATCTAACATTAAAATAGCAGCAGAACTATCATTAATGCTAGTTTAACATCAGGAATTCAGAATCTTAATTCAGAGAGCACAAAATAGGGCCACTGTTTTCATTTCAGGAATGTCATAGACTAAAGAAGTTTGGAAAAGGCTAAAAATTATGAATGGTATAAGGATAAATGAGAAAGTGATGGCAGTTAATTCAATAGCTGCATATCTAAGAAGACACATCAGCACACAATGAAACAAGTGGGCCTTTGATTCCTTGTACATACTGTAGAATACTTTTTGTGGCTCACATTGGTCGTGTCAGTCACATCCATCATTGCCATGGATTGCCGATTATATTTCTTATAGCACAACAATACTATCATCTGGAAAGATGGAAAGGTGCCTACTACTACTACTACCCTTCTTCAGATAAACTATTTTAAAGAAGAACAAACTGCAACAATGTAAACATATACACTATGCAGCAGTTAATATACATAAAGAAATACATCTAAAGAAGGACACAAACTATATGACAACATATAAAGCACCTGTTAGTGACATGGTCAATGAGATGCTGCTTGAACATGAAGCTCCAGCGTTTTATTATGTTGAGAAGAGACATTTTGAAGGGTTTGGCATCCACTCTGAACCAATTGTCAAAGAGCTCAGTGTCTTGAATGAGAAGTCCATCTTCATATATCTTTTCATATGTGTCAATCTATGTAGGAATACAAATTAATCTAGATTGATGGATAGTGAATGAAAGAATATTTTATGAGTCAATTTATCTTTGGTTTTATGTAAGGGCATATGATAATGCAAAATATCATGGTTCAGATAATCCTGTCACAACAACCTTCAGTTAATTAGTTTAAAAAAATTATATAAGTATTGTAATAGACAACATAGATAACATAACCTCATGACAAAAGTCAGCACTCATAAATACATAATCGATGAAAACTATAGAGCAAGTAAATGATTTATCTTCTTCTTCTGCGTTCATTCTCAAACTCCTGCAGATTAGCAGGATGTAGTCCGGAGAACGGAATGTGTTGTGTCATGGTTTACAGCATTGCTGCGATATCTGCACCTTTCGGCCTGACACATCTGACTTCAGCATGGCTTTGGGTCACTGACCCTATATGGGATGGGACAGCCAACTCCATCCCATAACCTCCTTAGTCGCCTTTTACGACATGCGTGGAAGGTAAACAGTGTTGCTATTCTTTGCTCCCCTTTCGGGCCCCGGCAACACACGGACGAAATGGTTTATTAAAGATTTTCTGCTATTTCTAGTTTTTAATTATACAATTTTAAAAATTAATAAAAAAGTATGTTTGAACCATTCAAAATTTAGAGCAGATCATTCATGTGAGTGCAAAGTTTCAATTACCTGCTCTTTGAATTGGGCCAGAGTTGGCGGACTTTCTGGCACCCCTTCATCTGCATGGGCTTCAATCTCCTCAGTTGTAAGTACATGATTGTAGAGCAAGAATTGTCTCATGAATTCATTTCGGTCGTCCACCCACAAATAGGCATAGTTGTCAAATGAATTTCTGTACTCATTTGCCTTATTCATGATATTATGTACCCTGTCCATCAGTTCTTGTCGCATGTCACTCAGCTCTTCCATATCTTCAAGGTCAGGCTATAAAAGAGGAAATATACCCATAAAGTTTCTATTTAGGTAATGCTGAAATAAAGTCTCAACTTTTAATCAATCAATCAATAAACTCATAACCCTTCAGGGTCATAGGGGTACCACATTGGATGCTTCAGCACACAGAGTCCTCCAGCGAATTCTATCCTCAGCGATGCGGATGAGTGTGGAAATATCTAGCCCTGTCCATTCCTTGATGTTGTCTGTCCATGTCTTTATTTGTCCCCCTCTGCTTCTTCCACCCTCGACAGTTCCCTGCAGTATTGTTTTTGACAAGGAATCGTGCCTGCATACATGTCCGAACCATGCTAGTTTTCGTCGTTTCACTATTGACAGCAATGGCTCCTGGACACCTGCACACATCTCTACTTTATTTCTTACATACACATTGCTCTTATGTTCCCTATAGGAAATTTGTAGAATTCTTCTGTAGCATTTATACTCGAAAGCCTGTAATCTTCTCTCCATGTCCGCAGTGAGTGTCCAACTCTCACAACCATACAACACAACAGAAAGCACCAGCAACCTATACAGTTTGATTTTCACTCCAACACTGAAATATATTTATATATGAGGCTTTTAATATATGAGGCCGAACACCACATTTTAACTTTCCCATATCATATGGCACAAAAAATGCTCCTCAATAGGTTTATGGTATAATAAAGTCAAATTTTAAGCCTGTTTAATGGACCTGTTGTATATAAAGTTCTAATATAAAGTGACATGACATGTTAATACACAATTTTTGTAAACAAAATACGCTGCAGATTACATGCCAGTATGTCACTTTTTTTGCTCTCTCCAAGATGCTATGATACTAAAAATTACATGCACTGTTTCATACATTTATTTTAAATCAGCTTGGCTTCATTCTAGTTCTGTATCACAAGTTAATGATACAGTTAGTGACATCTTCCAACTATTGTTAAATGTCTAGTACAGTCCCCTTGATAGTTTTATTGTTTATCACCTGTTTATCTTGTACTTTGTCTTGATAGAGGCTCTTTGGTAAAATGTCAAAGCAGTTTGTTCTGTGAACATTTTACTATATATATATATATATTTATGTGATTCAGCTTGATTTGTTAAGAACAAATGTTTAAGTGCTTTATTTATACATATTGTCAAACATATTTACTGCAAACCCACATATTATGGATTAGGTAGTCGGCATACTAACCCCTGTGTTTCTATGATTCCTATTCTTATTTGACTATGTAACATGTCCTTTACAAAACGTCATTGTCACTGCCATTCTGTAAGTTCCCCTGTTCAGTGCAAGCTGTCTGCTGCGTGTACAAACCATCCAGGCATTCATTATTTCACTACTGACATTAGTCTTATCATGATATAAATATTTGTCTTATGCTCTAAATACAAAATTTGTAGAATTCTTCTATAATGTATTCAGGCATATGTGTATAGGTGTCAACTTATTTTTTTATAAATCCATATTTTTAACAATTTATTGCCATATTCCAAAAAAAACATCAGAATTCAGAATTTAGCACACAAAAATAAAACGCCACTTAATTCCCACCCCCCCCCCCCCCGTCTCAATATGAGCATGTGAGATAAAAAACGTCAGAATTAGTAATAATTACTTGGAAATTTAACACCAAGTGAATTTTATTTTTAAATTAAATTTAAATTTAAACTGTTTATTGTTTTTTTGGGGGTTTTCTTGTTTTTCTTGAAATCCGTATTAATACAGAAAATATGTACTAGTTGATACCTATGCACAGGGATTGTTGCAAGAAGCTAAAGAGTTACCTGTTATGAGTGGTACATTCACCAGATGGCATGCTGTTTCATTGTGAGGAGCAGTGTTGTAATTAAGAAATCTGTATACAATGAAATTCATTTCATCCTCATTGCCTTTTGAATCTTTTGTAAGCCTTATTCAAAAGTATATATCTATCTCTCCATGTCTACACTTATTGTGTAGTTCTTAAAAATTATATCTTATCATATTATACTGTATGGTTGTGAAAGTTGATCTTCTGTACATCAAACTATTTAATTAAATGAACACAACATTATTGATATAAAAAGGAAAATTACTTGATAATGCTGCTGGCCAGAGTGTTCTGCCAGTCGAGGGATCAATGATGCCTGTTTGTACACATCTCCAACTAAACCATCCACTTCATCGTAGAAACCATCCGCCATGCCAAAGTCAAGGGATGGCACAAAAATCATCTCTGGCACATGAAGTTCAAGTTTGGCCTCAAAAAGAGGACCAGGGTTAAGTTTGGGATCTAATAATAAAAAAAACATTAACAATTAACAATTACTGATATATTTTAACAGTTAAAATTAAATACAGTGGCTTTTTTTCTGCAACTGCATGGGTATATGCTATATCTCTATCTTTTTATCCTTCTTTCTATTGCTGGTGCTTGTTATTTTAGTTCTTTGACACAATGTATTGTTGGGATACAGAATAATTGTCAAATTTTATTATGGATTCCTTGCAATTTTTCCCTGATCATACCATTTACAATAAAATTGGTCATCCATTTAGAGATAAGCCTATCTAATTTCTACCTCATGAGAGGGTGTGTGCTTCACTCTAAAATATTGACTATACATTTTTGCATAAATTATGCCCTCAATGCTTTTTTAGAAGAAAATCACTGTCAATTATATCAAAGTAATAAATATAATTTATTACGTTAATTTTACAAATACAAGAAACATTTCTATATAGATGTTTTATAAATAAAATAAAAAAACTATTAGTAGAATTAATTAATTTGAAAATGACTTGAAACATTTAAAACACATTTTTGTGCCTTTAATTTAGCAATGTGTTGTTGGGGCTTGAAAGAGGAGCAAAGAATAGTGACACTGTTATCATGCACCATCATAAGAAACAACTAAAGGGTTATTGAAGGTGGAGTTTTTTGGGGTCTATGAAGAAATCTTTCAATGAGGATTTACAGATCTCTGTTATATTTCTTTATACCTCAGCATTGGTCTACTGTGAGCTCACTGGACTTCAGCCAGTTCTCCAAATGGTACTTGTTCTGAGATGCGGTAGATTGGCATTCTGTGGACATAACCCATCCAATGCAGTCTAATTCTATTTAGTGTTTCCATGGCAGATGGTTGCTGGGTACGACTTAACACTTCCATGTTGAGGAATATATATATACAAACTTTCTAAAAACATCCATTTAAAATGAAACTTCTTGTGTAAACATTAACAAAATTCAGTGAATAAAATAAGACGTAAAAATGGACTGACATTATCCATAAAGTATTATGTCCATGGACTGAAAGACCCAAAAAAGTTTTATGTCTTTGGACTGACAAGACCCATAAAGTATTGTGTCCATGGACTGAAAGACCTGAAAAAAAGTTGTATGTCCTTAGACTGACAAGACCCACAAAGTGTCCATAGATTACAAACATACTAATAACTTGAAGAGATTGATACCTGTATTGTTGAGCATGAACTGAAGGCTGCAACGAATAGTGTTGAAGAAACCATCCACAACCATTTCATCAATGTAATCAACATAAGCTTTCCAAATGTCTGTGCTGATACCAGCTTTGAAATAGTCCAGGTTTTGCTGTTAATGAACAAAATATAAGAGCTTATGTATATTTTTAATATAAGTGACTCTAAGAAGCATCAAATCTTAGAGGCACAGAGAAGACATGCTACCTGAAAGACAGAAAACAAACACACGGATGCCCAATATTAATCATACATGTTCCAAATGTGGCATGGAATTCTATACTAGGATTGGACTTTTCACTCCTCATGCACACAAGAGATGCAACAACACATTTTTGAAACTGTTGTCATCATTGCTTATGATGGGCAGCTATTATTATTATTATAAGTATTATTCTATTTTATTTGCCATTTATCTTCTTATTATTTGCATGTGCAAATCCATAACCGAGTACAACATTGAGTAGAACATCAGAGTACAACATTGGATCAACACAATGAGTCTTCCAGTGATTTCTAACTTCAGTGATGCTGATGAGTGAGGACAAATCTTTACCTTTACTGTCTTTGATGTTATCTTTGAATTGAGGTTCATAGAATTTTAGTTCTGGTGAAAGTACTAGAGACTAAGACAACTGATCTTATGCATTTATTCCCAAACTCCTGCAGATTAGCAGCATGTTGTCTGGAGAACGGAATGCATTGTGCTATGGTTTACAACTTTGCTACTGTATCCATACCTTTTGGCCTGACACATTCAACTTTCGCATGGTTTCTGAGTCACTTTTACCCTATATGGGATCGGATGATAATCCAACACATTATCCTCTATAGTCGCCTATTATGACAAGCATGAAAGATAAACAGTGTTGCTATTCTTTATTCCTCTTTCAGGCCGCAGAAACACGCAGGAAAACAGATCTAAATCAAGAACTTCTTGCAGTTGCAAAATGCATGTCCTTTTAATTTGTTTGGTAAAGCAGTTCTTGGTTGATTCTTCCTATAATTTAATGTCAAAAACAATTTTATCATTTCCTATTGACCTGATAGATAGGCCTTTAAAAATTTTCTTATCACATATTGTGAAATCTTAAACTAAACAATTGTTTTAAACAACTAACAGACCACAATAGAGAAATTTAATACAGTTTGCTAAAAGCAGTTATTGTATTATTAAATAAATTACTACTATGATAATAATAAAACTCATAACCCATCAGGATTGTAGGGGTGTCACATTGAGACATTTGATGCAGAAAGATCTCTACATAGAGGTGTCACATTGAGACATTTGGTGCAGAAGATCTCTACATAGAGGTGTCACATTGAGACATTTGGTGCAGAAAGATCTCTACATAGAGGTGTCACATTGAGACATTTGGTGCAGAAAGATCTCTACATGGAGGTGTCACATTGAGACATTTTGTGCAGAAGATCTCTACATAGAGGTGTCACATTGAGACATTTGGTGCAGAAAGATCTCTACATAGAGGTGTCACATTGAGACATTTGGTGCAGAAAGATCTCTACATAGAGGTGTCACACTGAGACATTTGATGCCGAAAGATCTCCATGTATGGGTGTCACATTGAGACATTTGATGCCGAAAGATCTCCATGTATTGGTGTCACATTGAGACATTTGGTGCAGAAAGATCTCTACATAGAGGTGTCACATTGAGACATTTGGTGCGGAAAGATCTCTACATAGAGGTGTCACATTGAGACATTTGGTGCAGAAAGATCTCTACATGGAGGTGTCACATTGAGACATTTGGTGCGGAAAGATCTCTACATAGAGGTGTCACATTGAGACATTTGGTGCAGAAAGATCTCTACATAGAGGTGTCACATTGAGACATTTGGTGCGGAAAGATCTCTACATAGAGGTGTCACATTGAGACATTTGGTGCAGAAAGATCTCTACATAGAGGTGTCACATTGAGACATTTGGTGCAGAAAGATCTCTACATAGAGGTGTCACATTGAGACATTTGGTGCGGAAAGATCTCTACATAGAGGTGTCACATTGAGACATTTGGTGCAGAAAGATCTCCATGTAAGGGTGTCACATTGAGACATTTGGTGCTGAAAGATCTCTACATAGAGGTGTCACATTGAGACATTTGGTGCGGAAAGATCTCTATTCTCTACCATCCTACTGAGTTTGTAAACTTCACACCTTGTCCAATCTTATATATTATCCAGCCATGTAATCTTCTGCCACAAGTTTATTATTCCAATTGGTAGTTCGAACCAATATTACTGCTATACTGACATTTCATTATAATATTTATTTGCTAATTAATCTAATTTAATAAAAAAAAAAACTTGATTTAATTCTGTAATCATTTGTTCCTTTAGATACACAGAAATTATGAAAAAGCTCTTGTATCCTTTTATGCAATAGGAAGGTTTTTCCAGAGCTTATTTCATATCCAGAAAACTCCTGCTCATAGTGGGTAAAACAAAATTGCATAGACAAAGTGTTGTTGAGCATCCACAAAAGGAAAGTCTCACTATATAGGCATATCATCTGCAAGGGGTCTGCTATTACAAGATAGTTGGTCTGATAGGCCACACTATATAGGCATATCATCTGCAAGGGGTCTGCTATTACAAGATAGTTGGTCTGATAGGCCACACTATATAGGCATATCATCTGCAAGGGGTCTGCTATTACAAGATAGTTGGTCTGATAGGCCACACTATATAGGCATATCATCTGCAAGGGATCTGCTATTACAAGATAGTTGGTCTGATAGGCCACACTATATAGGCATATCATCTGCAAGGGGTCTGCTATTACAAGATAGTTGGTCTGATAGGCCACACTATATAGGCATATCATCTGCAAGGGGTCTGCTATTACAAGATAGTTGGTCTGATAGGCCACACTATATAGGCATATCATCTGCAAGGGGTCTGCTATTACAAGATAGTTGGTCTGATAGGCCACACTATATAGGCATATCATCTGCAAGGGGTCTGCTATTACAAGATAGTTGGTCTGATAGGCCACACTATATAGGCATATCATCTGCTATTACAAGATAGTTGGTCTGATAGGCCAGTGGTGAAATTCTTTCACATGCGGTAAATACTGAAATAGAACAAGACAATAAATAATATAAATGACATTTACCTTAACCAGACCATGGATGTTGTCTCCAGCTAGTTTTATCTCTGCATATCTTTTGTTGATTTTGTCATGCCTATCATCCACCTGCAGCAAACAGTCATATTTCTCATCTTTCCGTTCAAAAAGAGGAGTCTTAGACCAAGTAGTCATAATTTTCTTGATCTCTTCCACATTGTCTTTTGACTTTTGAACACGTGTCTCTAGATCATGTACTTGGTCTCTTGTTTGCTCTATGTATTCCCATACTCCTGCAAATAGACAAATAATATAATAACAACTGAGCTGCTTAATGAGTCATAATGATGAATAAAATGTCTTTGTAAATCAGATATGTTGGATCGACATTGTGTTTGTATTAAGGATTAGACATCGGGAAGTTATTAAGCAACAACTGTTGCATTAGGACACTGCAATCAATGAAGTGTGTACCAGATGGCAAAATAAAGAGAAGAAGACCAAGAGAAACTCTTTTCAAAACAACCATCAAAGAGCACATTATTATGGGTCTCAACAACATGCAAATACTACACACAGCAACATCCCATCGCTCAAACTGGAGAGCATTGGTTTCTGCCCTATACATAATATTTGGTGTTGAAGGAACAAAGATAGAATCAACAAAGATATGCTTTAGTGACAAGTAATTTTGATTCACATATGTGTGTATCACTACCAAACTACAAGCAGCAATTGGTATTCATTTTAATGATAAAATATATGTCTCATGCTTATTTTTCACAATCTGCTTAAAAGCACAAAGAAACTATAGGTCTTTATGGATGGCAATGAAATTGGTTATATTAAACATTCAACTTCAATAGTTAACACTATGTGGTGTTAAGATGGAACCCTACAAGGATAGATAGAAAAAAATAGCATATGGAAACATTGGAGAAGAACCATTGAGTGGAAGCCTTCCTAAGAAGAAATGAAAATTGTGTAATATGAACTGCAATTTCCTGCAAAAATCAGGAACAGATTATAACAGTCGTATGTGTTATTCAATTTTTTTAAAATTGAAAAAAAAAATTCTTAAGTTAAATATTGTAACTTTGTATGTCCAACTGTTATAAATAATATGGATAAAACATTATAAAAACTATGCTAATAGTTAAAAAATAAACAAACACAGTTGTGCTGAATCCCACTTCATTACAACATATCTGGCACTGATGAAGCAGACATATTGACAAATGGATGTAGTGGGGTTAACAACTGTAATATTAAGTGTTTATTTCTTAAGTTTATTTCTTAAGAATATTTCTTAAGTATTTATTTTATTACAGGGGCTTTGATCTCATGAGGTATTCTATTCACAATTACATTTATTGCAGCTCCATTTCTATGAGTCCATTGGAATGAGTCCAGATTTTATTGTTTTTTTTATATTAAGGTCAGACTATGACTTTCTGTGGTTTAGTTTATTCCAATGTTTTCTTAAATTAGTAATAAATGTGAGACAATGAGCAACTAGTTTGAGACAATGAGTAATGAGTACAAGACAATGAGTGCGAGACAATGAGAGTGTGAGACAATGAGAGTGCGAGACAATGAGAGTGTGAGACAATGAGTGTGAGACGAGTAATTAGTTTGAGATAATGAGTAATGAATATAAGACAATGAGTGTGTGGTACAATGAGAGTGTGAGACAATGAATAATGAATGTGAGATATTGAACAATGCATATGAGACACTGAGTAATGAATGTGAGACAATGAGTAACGAGTTTGAGATGAGTAATGCACATAAATTGTATAGTGGAATTAAATAATTTAGCTCATGGTTTCTTTCTATAAACAAATATCCACATACTACTCACCATCACTTTGCCAACTTAATGTCCTCTCTGCTTTTTGTAACTGGACATCAATCACTGCCAGCTGATCTTCAATCAAAGGGTATTCAACTTCCAAAATAGTTGTGCGAATCTAGAAGATTGACAAATGGAAATTAAAATCAACATATATTATGCACATTATTAATATAAACTTAAGCAGACAATACAATCTTATGTCACTTGTATGTATGACAAATGCAATTTTCCACACTTTTTATTAACTGAAACATCCGCAAAAAACAAAATATGTAATCTTAGCATGAAATATGATAAATTTATGAGAGACAAAAACAATTAGGATCAACTTCCTGAGTTGAAGAAATTTGGCATTTAATTTAATATTAATCTACAAAAGCCCTTGAAAGGTAGGATAAGATGTGTGTATATCTGATGAGCTGTGGAAACAATTCTTCATCTATACATAATAACAAAACTAATAATACATATTTATGGATAAGTATTTGTCTAATCTTATTTTTGTAGTTGTGCTATTCTATTTGTATTTATTTATTCCTAGGTATTTATGCACAGTACCGGTAATATTTAATTTTAGAAATCTGTTTCTTCATTTGTGTATTGGCACATATGTTGTTATTGTTTCATTTTCTAAAAAAAACAGGCAAGGACTCACACATGTAGATCCTACATGTATTGGTTTGAGCATATGTGGGTATTTATATTTTGATGTATTTATAGGCCTACATCTGCTTTGGGTCACATATTTGTACATGTACATATCTATATTTGAATGCATGTTTCATTTAATGCATTCATATAGCTTCATGTGGGCGAATGTTTATGTTAATATATATATATATATATATATATATATATATATATATATATATATATATATATATATATATATATATATATATATATATACACATCTACATATATAAGAAACATTGACACAAGTATATATATGTGTCATGTATATGACATTATATATATATATATATATAATATATACGCACGCATGCACACATGCACGCACGCACACACATATATATACACACATATACATATATATATATATTTATGTGTGTAAATCGAGAAACTTCAAATTCATTTTCAACTTTGCTGTGTTGTGTGTGATTTGTTGAGGTGTCTGAACTTTAGCTGTAGCTTGCACTGTATTAAGATTAAAGTGAGAAAACAGTTCACTACACGTCAAGACAACTGGAAAATAGTTCAATATTCAGCGCATGACCAGAGCATGATGAGTGCCTCATAGTAATCTATATGGTTTACACTGTTCTACTGAAAGTTGCTTTTTCATCCATTGTGCCAGCTAGTGATATCATCTGTGCACTCTACCAAGATCGGTTTTCACATGTTTGTGTAAGCAGACCTTAATTGCAACAATCTTAATGTCAGTCTTATTTTGATTCGGTTTTGTCCGCCAGTAGAGGTTTTCTTCCAGATTATGGTCATTACGCATGCTACAGCTGATTAAACCAAATGTGAGAGCTAGGTGGCAGGTGTGCTCAGAGGTTGAGAAGCTGACAGGACTTTGCACATTTGTCTGACCATAATGCAGGATGTTATTTCTGTCAATTGACAAACAAGCCAACCACACTTACCAACCAATCTACTACTAACAAGCCTGATTGATAACTAAACTGATTAACTAACACACAAAAAGTAGTTCCAGATTCAGCCTTACTTTGTTGTACCACTGTACTGTAAGATCGAGGTTTGCAACATATTTCCTGAAGGTATCATTTTTGGAATACATAGCATTGGCACTGCTTGGGACCTCTTCCTTCTCCCTAATTTCCAAATACTTCACCTCTCGTAAGACAGAAATTAACTGAAAATGTTGAAAATATTGAAAATGTATATATCGAATTGTTAAGGATTATGCAGTGTTATGTTAGTATCAAGGGATATATAACATACACATCTCAATTTCAATTCAAGGAATATATATATATATATATATATATATATATATATATATATATATATATAATATATATATAAAATTATATATATATATAATTTTACTTTTGCTGACTTCACAACATACAGAACATCATGTGGCAGGACATAATCACAAACTCTGAGGTGCTGTAGCAGGCAAAATTACCATCAATAATGGGAATACCAAGCTTAAAATGATTAAGATTCGTGGTTATATGTGAAGAATGAACAACACCAACCATATCCCACAGCATATACATATTGTTTACTGAACTTTCAGAGAGGAGAAGAGTTAGAGGCAGACCACTCCTGAGATATAAAGATATATGCAAGGTATCAATGAAAGATTTTTCTATTAACTTCCATAGCTGGGAAAGTGTGGCTGGAGACAGCAGTGTTTAGAGGTCGACATTATGCAAAGGTGCAAAAACATTTGGAACATTTCTGAAGAACAGACGTGAATACAAATGACACATATACATAAAGCAAAGGTCATTGCAGCTTTGTAGTGACTGATTTATTCTACAACAAACTCCACATAAACCTGTGAAGCTGCTAAAGTAACCAATAACAGAAAAAAAAGGATAATATATCTCTAAATATAAATGCACACACACACAAACACACACACACACATACAGAGATATATTATATTAATGATGGTCCATTAGTGGTGTAGTACAGAGTGTATCTGTGATGGCCAAGGTACAGGGTTCAAATCTTGCCACTGGCAATTGTGCATCCAGACCATTCAGAAAGCAATGGAAAATTACTGAACATATTTACATTAATTAGAAATCATTGCAGCCAAAAAATGCTAGATTAATGACTACATCCTGAATATGATACACTACCAATTTTTAAATATTAATGCTGAGGATAAAATAGTTTGGAAATAAAATATTAAAATTAAGATGAAGATTTAGAAAGCATCCTAGAGAGATTTACAGTTTTTTAAGACAGTAAAACTAGTACAAAGTGGTGTTTCCCAACACGCGGTCTACATCCCACAAGAAAACAATATAAAGTGGGCTAAGTAAAAAAAAATGATGCTGTTTTAAAAAAATTTACAGTACACTTTATCAGAACTTTGTTGACTGGTCGAAGTGCAACATCAATTCTGAGGTTGGGTGTGATGAAAACAAAAGATTGGAAACATTTATAGAGAAGTTGTCTCTGAAAGTTATGATATAATAGTTGAAAACATCACTATGAAGGTAGCGCACAGCAAAGTTTGACCCATAAACCTCTTCATAACATGATGACAAAGCAGAACTAGAGGAAAAAAAGAAAGAAGAAGCATACCTTAGGATCAAAGTTGACTGCAATCAGGTTAGTTTCCCCATTTCTTGTCAACAGAGGCTGTTTCAAGTTGAAGCTGCATGTGTCATCCACATCTTTAGTCCATTCTTCGTACACCTGCTGGTCCCATCTGTTTATGTACAAAATTTATTTTACAATTTAAGACTAAAAATAGGCTAGTTTGCACATCAGCATGTCAAAAACTAACTAGGAATAGTTAGAATAGTTATAATCATTCAGAATAGTTGAGTGATTATAAAAATTATTTAGTCATTATAAAATTTAACATCTACTTAATGAGATCAATTTTTAAAACTAGCAAAGAAACATCTCAACTATTGTGAAACATTTTATTAATATCAAACCCTAAGATTGTAAGCTGTGCTACAAGATAGAGTAAATAATGGGAAGATAAAAGACATACAAAATATATTTTGCAGAGATATATAGGCAGTATACAGCCTATTACAGACAGTACAAACAACAAAATGTGTTGGCAAAAATGACTTTGTTATCCAATACAAAACAAAATATAAAATAAAAATAATAAAAATAAACATTTTACTGTGCATTTAATGTTATGCTGTAACCTGGGTCTGTAAGTTCACAATGTGTTTTTCACTAGAAAAACTGTTATACTTAGAGACTAGTTGTTTCCATCTTCCCCAGGTAGTTCCAGAAAAAGGGTAATAAAGTTTTGCTAATACTTGATAACACAATGACACACACAAATCGACGTTTCGACCAAAAGGCCTTTATCAAGACAGACAATTGAAACAAAATTAAAACATATAACAGAAAGCGAACAGTAATAACATCGACGGTCACATTGATATGAGTAGTATGTAAGCCTATACAGGGTACCTCTGTCACAGAAAGATAATTAAAATTAAATAAAATTTAACATCCTGAGTGGCTTTAGGCCCCACTATTTCAATATTCTTGTGCTATAAGCTATCCTTGATAGTTGTCTATTGTCTTTCCCCAGGTGAATGATGGTTGATCGCATTCACACTAAGTGTAGAGATGGGAGTTTAAGCTGTTGTTCCAAGTCCAGATGTGTCGCTGTGGTTGCATTTAGTCCATGTTTGTGCAAGGCTATCTTGATGTTTTCTATCCACCGTTTTCTTGGTCTACCTTTGGCCTTACACCCAGATACTCTTTTGTTATATGCTCTTATTGGCATTTGGTTTGGCTTCCTTCTCATAAGGTGACCAAACCATTTTACTTGCTGTCTCTCAATATGTTCAATACATGATATTATACCAAATCTTTTCATTTTTTCTTAATTTCTTATTTTATCTAGTTTAGTAACCATTGCACCTTTTCTCAGACACTTCATTTCATATGTGATGATTTTTCTCTGCTGTGAAACTGTTAAAGACCATTTTTGACGTTGGTAGCAGAGTGTTGGTATAAAAATTGTAGATATTATCTGTTTTTTAATTTCCATCTTGATCTGTGGGTGAAGTAGTAATGGTGAAAGTTGGTAGGTCACTGTGTTTGCTTTCTGACACATTGTTTCTATTTCTCTGTCTAGTTAGTTACCTTGATAGTTACTGTGTTAATATGATAATTACTGTAATGAATGATAACTTACTGAACAAGCAGGGACATCATCTCATCATACTTGGTAAAGACATGTTTAGCATGATCACTGTTCATAATCCTGAAAGACAAATTAAAATAGTAAAGTATATGGAAATAAAATATAGGCTAACAAAATAAGAAAAAAATAAAAGTTTATGGGGAATCATTTGAGAAGTATTTAAATATTTATCTACCCAAATTAATTCATAAATTAACAGAGGAGCACAATCAAATAGTCCTAATAGTTTGCCTGTTGGATTTCAATTTTGCTGCTGTGGGTGCACATTATCGTACATATGCACATATCAAATATAACTAACAGGATTTCAAATCCTGACCTTGATCAAGCCATTTCACTCAGCACTGATAAAGTATGGATACTCTGATTCTCATTATGATACTCATACTCATACTCATACTCATACTCATACTCATACTCGTACTTCTAGGCAAGTTTATCTGATGCAGCCAAAGGCATGCTAAAATACTGCTTTTTCTGTCAATCATTATTTTAGGCAGCTATTTCCACTAACCACATAACCACACCTTACATTGCCAATTTTTTCATGCTGCTATGTCTTTTAAAATGGCACCAAAAACACTATTTTCTTGCTATAATGTGATTTATTATACTTCTGTTTGAAAAAAACTATTGTTTAAAGTCGCTTAAGATATCATTTAGTACAAAATGGG
Source organism: Meghimatium bilineatum (assembly GCA_034231615.1). Taxonomy (NCBI): domain Eukaryota; kingdom Metazoa; phylum Mollusca; class Gastropoda; order Stylommatophora; family Philomycidae; genus Meghimatium; species Meghimatium bilineatum. Next base: position 17,933,737 of record CM067320.1, read on the forward strand.
AACGACTGAAAATCATGTTAAAATGAATCTTATATTTTAAGAGTTAAATGCATCTAGTCTGTTTGGTGCTATGCTGTGAGTACATTTTAAAACAATAAATATAAAATTAACAAATTAATAATATTGATAATTGTTTTTATTTTTCCAGTAATTTCTAATATGTTTGTAAAAGAAAATTATGGAACTACAGAAAAGTACTTACGGATGCTCCAAACGTTTGTAGTTAACCATTGGTGCTGAGATACGGTCAGCCATCTCTTTTGACCATCTGAGGCTGCCAGTCATGTTAGGCATATTCTTGTGAATAGGAGCTTTGCCAGTTTCTTTCTTGCAATTAGTCTGTTTCAGTATGTTAGTAAATTTAAATTTAAAATACAAAATCTTAAATGTCTATGCGAACATAGAAAGATTCTATAATAGTCGTCCAGAGTGGCACAGCAACACCAGCAAAGGTTGCATTGTTGAGAAGCATCAAATTTCAGAGGCACAGAGAAAACATGCTGCCTGAAAAGACAGAACAAACACACAGATGTCTAATACTGATCACACACATCCCAAATCTTCAGGGGATTTTATGTCAGAATTAGACCTTTTTCAGTCACCTTTGCACACACCAGAGAGAAGCACACAAAAACAAGTTTTAACATTTTGTAATCCTCACCTTCTATGGATGGCTGTAATTATTATTATTATAATATCACAATTAACCAAATAATTTAATTCAATCATTAGCCACTAAATAAATAGAACCAGATTTTACTTCAAAACTTTATTTTACTTAAAGTTTATATTGTTTCTGCCTTGTTATTAACTTTGATCCCCAAAAATTATGAGAGATGAAGTTCTTGTGTCCTATGTGCAGCTGCAAGGGGGAGAGTTCCAAAGTTTTCTTTCATACCAAGAACACTCTTAGTGTTATGAAATGATTTTAGAAGTATCTTACCAAGAGGGGTCTATGTGTTATGTATAAGGCATGCTCCACCACTCAGTATGCAGACGTTCAATAGAAGTCTACAATCATTTGGAGGTATCTATGATGTCCTACTTATGACCACACAGCTTATATGACTGTACAGCTATTTGCTTGGAGGCCTCCTAGAGGGGGTTTATGTGTGTATGTAGAAGGTTGTTTACATCATTTTGTATGCATATATCCAATCACATCAATGTATGCAACTATTTGGCAGTATCTATGTTAGTCTACTTTTTACCAAACAGCCAATATGAATGCATGGTTTCAATAATGTAATAGATTCAAATAATCTCTTCATTCAACTATATTTATTCTAAAAGTTAAAAGGTGTCCTGTTTATCTAAGGGCAAATAATAGAATTGAAGTATTAATCATTCTTGGGCAGATGATGATGATGATGAAATAATCTTCAGTTACTTTCTTTTAGCTGTGAACGGGCGGCTCTTGACAGCACAGTCATTCTGATAAAAGTACTGATCCTCTGTACATTTTAGTTGTTTAGCTAATTTTCTTTTATATTCATTTCTCTCAGAATAGCTATATTGGTGATCTTTTTAGTCAGTGGTATTCTAAGGATTTTTCTGTAACATTTTGTTTCAAATTCTGCTATTTTATTTTTCACTGTGTTTGTGATTGTCCAGGATTCACTCCCATATATTGTCACTGGGAACATGCAAGTTCATGAATATGCATTGTCAAATAGCTAGATTTAATCAAATAGGCTTATACTTCTATAATCTACATATGTAGGGAAATAGACAACTAATACACCCAGAGATTAAAGAAACAGTTATAATTACTACATTTTTTCCCATTAAAGAGGGCAGAGAGAGGTACTTGTGGTTGACTGGTTGATAAAGGTCACATACTCTTGATGTTGACACAACATTACAAGATGAGTTTTAATTTATCCTCCAATAGAAAAATACCCAGTCTTTATTGGGAGTCGAACCTTCAATTTCACAGCTGTGAGAACATCGCTCAATGGCTCGGTCATGCACCACACAGAAAAGTTGTGGAGAAATTGTACAAATATCTTCAGGAAATAAACATTTTTCACCCAACAGACCACTGGCATAAAACAAGTGAGCATAAGAAGAATGAGGATACTAAATATAACCATGAGAAAAACAATGGAAGGTGCATTTAAAGCTTTTCAAAGACTCATAGGTGGAGTTGAGCATTGACAACAATAGAAACTGAAATATTATCTTTCTTTTTCTACATGGAACAAAAAAAGCAAACATTATAAAGATAACAATTATAGAAAAGCAAAAATCATTTTTTTATCACAACATTTTTAACGAAGAGACTTTATTCTTACACTTCTTTAATACTTCATATTTTTTTTTATACAATTTTACTTGAAATTTATATTTCTACTCTTACCTGAATGTTGTACATAATTTTTGCATTATCCAGCATCTCATGCATTTTATCCACTACAATTGGATACTTTTCATCAAAGTCTTTCTTGATTAATGGTCTTTCCAACAGGGAGCCCATGATATCAATCATCTGTACAAATATGCAGAAAATGTTTGCTATTTTATTTTCTGGATATACATTTTTGTAAAAAATGAGAGTACCATAGAATTTCATGCCAAAAGAGTGTAGGGTATTTTCAACCGCAAATTACTAACCATTGCTTTCTTAAAGGCGACAGACTAGTGACCTTTCTAGCTGTATTTGCTTTCTACAATTGTGAGTTAAGTGTCATGTGTACAAATGGGTTGACTAGTATAACTCTTTGTCTTCAACTTGCTCGTCTTTTGAAAAGACAAATAAATAGTTTCCATATTTCGCCTCGTCTTAATGAAAGACGATGGGAGACATTGAGAGATATCGCTAAGAAAGTCTTCACAAAAAGTGTACAAATACTGTAGTATTTCATCCAATCACAATAATTCTAAAAATCTTCTTGTGTTACTTTTGTCAGCCATTTTGTGATATTTGAACGTGATCGAATCAAATCGTACGTAGAATTGTTGGCATTTGATCGGTAAAGACAGTGAAAAACTTTCATAAGAAAAATCACATGTCAACAAACATTCAAATCTTGACAGAACTTTTATTTGTGCATAGAAACATTTGAAATTTTCAAAATAGTTGCAAAAATAGATATACTTTACAAAACAGCCAACTCTAGATGATAGTCACATGTTGCTTTGTCTGTAAGTATTTTTTAATAACTTCTGCCAATTATTTTATTTTCAGGTTTTACGATTATTAAGCCTACCGGTTAATAGAGAGACTTTCCTCTAATGTATTATGTATTTCCTCTCTTCAAACAAAACAATAGGCACATGTTCTAGAAAAAGCATACGATTTTGCATATTCTGATGCATAGTACATCACTATAGGTTTACAAAACATTGCACAAAGACTAAATGTAACACGGAAAATCTAATTTTTTTGCAAATTCTTCAACAAACACTGAAATCATCACAGAACATTTATTTGTACATAGAAATATTTGAAACTTCCCCATTAGTCTCACAAATGGATATGGGTTATACAAAACAGACAGCTTTAGATGTCTGATATTATAAATAAATGAAACATGCAGTATTTGACAGTTCGACAGACTGATTAAATATGGAGTGCACTCAATGGGTTTCTTTCATACCCGGAAGACTTCAACTCTTTATAGGAGTGAAATACTATGAGAAGTTTCCTAGAGTCAATTGCAAGATGACAAACTACATAGCCTACTTTGTATTAGGTCCCTAGAATAGATCTCTTCTAGCTACTAGCTATAGGTCTACTTCTAGCAAGAAACATCATTCTAGCGGTTAGGACACCATTTGCTGCTTGTAGACAGGACTAATTCATGACATTTAATCAAATTTTAAACACAAATTAATCACAATTTCAATCAATACTAAACTGGAAGTTTGAGATATTACAATCTAATGGATTTATGAGGATTGCATTGGAGCACCTATGGACTTTCCTGGTTTGCATTGATAATTAAACATCACTCACAATCACAATTATTTGTTTGTACCTTGTATGAGGACTCTAGACCTGAACAGTCATCAAATCCTTGGCAAATAATGGTGGCCAAACGGCGATCAAAGTCAGCAATCTTTTCAAGAAACATGTGGTAATCCTTCATAAATTCCTGTGATAAAAATTTATTATATATAATTATTCATATAGGGCCTATATATTAACAATTTGAATTAAAAATTATATATTGTTTAAACATATTCATAAAGGGAATAAAGGGGGAAAAAATGTTTATTTAAAGTATGATAGGAAAATAATATTTTATGCTCCCAGTGCCTAACCTGGACATTAAAAGAAAAAATTCTAACAGCAGAAATAATATTCTTATGAAGAATGCTAAATGTAACAATTAAAGAATGAATCGTAAATTACAATAATCTAGTAGTCACAACAACAGTGTTAGAATATGTAACAAAACAGGAGGTCAAATGATTGAAACATGTATAAAGATTGTCTTAAGACTGTGCAACAAATAGATTTATCATTTAAAATAAAGATGATAGTGCTAATTATTTAGAACAGGTTTATAACAAATGATTAGGTCAATCAAACATCATAGCGAGGCACAAAACCTTTTCCTTAATGCAAAAAATAAAAAAATAATGCATGTAAGCAGAGATGAAATTACACTTAAAATAGTAATTGGCAAAAACCAACTAGAGAATGTGAAGAGCTTTGAATATCTAGGGTCAACCATCAACACCACAGAAGATTGTTTGGCAGAGATAAGAAAGAGATTAGCAATGGCACTACAAAACACATCCCAGATGAAAAATCTATTGCAAGGAGCAAACAGAAAAACAAAGTTACAACTACTGAGAAGCTACATCTTTCAAGTGGAAACATACGGTTGTGAGACGTGGGCAATGACATTGACAATGGAAAATAAATTATCTGCATTCAAAATAAAATGCTATAAATAGGTCTTAAGAATATCATGGAAAGAAAGAAGAACTAACACAGAAGTCTGTAAAGATCTGAACATAGAAGAAAACTGGCTCATTAAAACTATCCAAAAATAGAAACTTACATACTTCAGACATGTGAAGAGACACAATAGTTTGGAAAGATTAATCATGGATGGGAATGTTCCAGGAAAGAGAACAAGAGGCAGACCAAGATTATGATGGACATATCACATCAATGACCTTCTGAACATGAGACTTAAAAAGCGGCTGAATCGCTCACACAGAACCGTGAGGCTTACAGATTGGCAGTTAGGACAATGTTCTACAAAGGACACATCACAAAGAGAGAGAGAGAGTGCTAATGATGGATCAACAGCATATCTGAGGCAGTAAATACCACCATATATGAAGCCATAATATTGCCATACCACCATATATGAAGCCATAATATTGCCATACCATTATATATGAAGCCATAATATTGTCATACCACCATATATGAAGCCATAATATTGCCATACCACCATATATGAAGCCATAATATTGTCATACCACCATAATATTGCTTGAACCAGGACATGCAGGTGCTGGGGGTGGTGAGTGAGTGAGTCGAAACACTGATTCCATAAGAAGGAAAAAGGAAGAGGGTCACACATTATTTAAGGTGTCACATCATTTTAATGCTGTAATCAGATGTGTTGGGCTGAAAGGCACAAATACTCAGCTTACTATAAAGTGGAAGCAGCACAATGTATTTTCTATCTGTAACAAATCACTCAAAAATTGTTGGTTATGTGAGAGTGAACACAAACATACCCAGTACAAACGAATGAGAGTGAACACAAACATACCCAGTACAAACAAATGAGAGTGAACACAAACATACCCAGTACAAACAAATGAGAGTGAACACAAACATACCCAGTACAAACAAATGAGTGTGAACACAAACATACCCAGTACAAATGAATGAGAGTGAACACAAACATACCCAGTACAAACAAATGAGAGTGAACACAAACATACCCAGTACAAACAAATGAGAGTGAACACAAACATACCCAGTACAAACAAATGAGAGTGAACACAAACATACCCAGTACAAACAAATGAGAGTGAACACAAACATACCCAGTACAAACGAATGAGAGTGAACACAAACATACCCAGTACAAACAAATGAGAGTGAACACAAACATACCCAGTACAAACAAATGAGAGTGAACACAAACATACCCAGTACAAACAAATGAGAGTGAACACAAACATACCCAGTACAAACAAATGAGAGTGAACACAAACATACCCAGTACAAACGAATGAGAGTGAACACAAACATACCCAGTACAAACAAATGAGAGTGAACACAAACATACCCAGTACAAACGAATGAGAGTGAACACAAACATACCCAGTACAAACAATCATTTAAGCTAAAAAACATTGTTTATGAGCAACTTACATTACTGCTAGTATCAAGGCAATCATAAGTGCGCTCTGAAAAGACTTTGTATTGTTCACAGAATTCTGTATGGATTCCGAGGACTTGGGTACTCAGTTGTTTTCCTTGGATACCACCAAGTTCGATCTTTTCCAGCTTATAAAACTCAAGGACGGTCTCCATCAAATTCTGAGGATGAGAAAATTTTAGCTCAATTTTTGCAAATAAAAGCTGATTCCATTATCTGTTCATAATAGAATCGCATTGGTCTCAGAACCAATATTTCATTAACTCCAAACATTTTGTACACATGGGTCCTTTTTTTCTGCTTTAAACTGTGAAATCAACTGCTTCAAAGACAAACTGTCTCCACCCATTTCTATCCCTGGTTATTCTGCTCCAATTCTTTATCCCTATTTATTTTTGAGATTTCTCTAGGTTGTCCGTCCATTTCTTTATATAGGTTATGGAAGAATATTGATGAATATGAGAATGAATATATATATACATATGACATGTTTATATATATCTACCCGGTATATGATATATATTTATGTTATATACTGATATTATTCAGAAACACAAAATTTAGAGAAGTTTGAAATTGTTACCATGACTTACAATTTAAAGATAAATAATTCTTTCCTAGGGAGTAGATTAATTTCAGAGGTAAAAAAATAACCATGATGGAATTTCATACTATGACTAAACAAAAGTTCAGTATTTCATAGCAAAATATTGATATTTTAAAATATTGAATTTTTGTTAATGCAATTTTGTTTTGCATTACAAGTTCACATGAGATTGGCAGTTTTGAACCATTTCGTGCTTTGCTTTAAATTTGCTCCAATAAATGAGCGAATTTAAATTATTTTATCTTTAACTTATGTTAAAATCAGTTCTTATTGTTTATGATATAATTTTGGAAGATGGTAAAATAACCGGTAAATCTTTCCTGACCAATCCAAGATATATAAGCTGGATATAGAACCCCTATGCAATCTATCGCCAATATATCAGTTTTGATTTTCGATCGATCATATACCAATCAGTTATATTTCATTTTAGCTAATATAGGTTTTTATGTTAACCCAGAAGCATCATAGATACTTTCACTTCCATTTGATCAAGAACGAATGGCATGTGTTGTGAAAAAGTTATTGTTTCAACTCTAAGTTGTGTTGTTTATTTCTGAAAAAAGAATAGAAATGCCCACTCCTTTCAGATACAGTGATATACAAGCTATGGTTCTGTTTCAGAGCATGATAATGAGTGATTATGATACTTACCATTCTGATAGTGATCATAGGTCTAGTGATGACTTGCCGAAAAATGAAAAATCAAAGCAGTCTGGCTTAGGTTTTATTAATTTAGCCGCTGCTTGTATCCATTCTACTTCTTCTTCTTCAGCGTTCATTCTCAAACTCCTGTTGGATCTCTTTTGTAGCAGGACCATGGTCCTATTAGATTTCTAGCAGGATGTAGTCCAGAAAATGGAAATGCATTGTGTTGCTGTTTTATTTGCACCAATGGCCCGACACATCCGTCTTCGGTGGAGTATCCATTCAAGGAATATCAGTTCCTCTGAAGCATCCAATAGTAGTGATGAAACTACTGGTTCAGAAGATTTAGCAGGCACTTCCAGGCATACTATTAGTGATAATGCTATAGTTAGGTCTATGAATGTAATGTTTTTGCTAACACTGCTTATCTCCTCCTATTGAGTTTCATACACTAATGGTGGTTACATTTTTTATGAGACTATATTTAGTCCTGTAAAAAATAGGCCACATCTGCCTAACATGAACCCAAAATTTTTCTACACCAGAGGATTAATTTGGTCCAAACCTAAAAATAATCATGTCCTGAAAGAGTTAAAAGCATTTCTTAAAAAAACAAACAAACACAGAATGCAAAATATATGTGAAAACTTTAAAAAAATTTTACCTTGAGAGTTTCCACACGCTCTTGAAATTTTTGATACCTGGCAAACACAAGCTCTGGAACAAACTCCCATTCTCGAGGTTCTTTACCATTTTTGAAGTAGGTAGATAATTTGGCTCTGTGAATATCATATGACGTGCGAAAAGTTGAAAGAATTTTGCAAGTTTTGTGAACTTTTCCAATAACTTCCTCTACCTCACTTTTGAAGATTTCATCAGGAGCAAGGAAATTTTTGGCCTAAAAGAAATAAAATGTCAACAATAAAGATAAATACTTTTATTTTAAAGCTGACATTGAAGGCTAAAAATGTTTAAAATTAATCAAATATTTTTGTTCACTTATGGACAGCCTTTTCTCAATGTTTGTAACAATTTTTTTAAAAGTTACATTTTGCAAATGACAAACTATAAAAATAAGTATCCAGTGTTGATGTTTTAAATTTGATAAATTAAAAAAAATAAGCTTCAAGATAACCCCAAAGGAAAGTTGCAATGTTTTATAATTTGTGTTCAGCTCCTCTATTTTAGCCAATTTTTGACTTTCTGAAAGATGGGGTAATCAATCCTTTACCCAACAGTCTTTAGTCAACCATTACAATATGGTGTCAGATCACAATGTTGCATTCTTAACTCATTTTTAAGCAATTATACAACACACATGTACACACCTTTCTAACGTAACATCATTTTTATTTTATTGATAGGCCTATATCATGAATTTAAAAAAAAATTGGTAGCATATCATATTCAGGACGTAGCTATCCATCCAGCACTTGTTGACTGTGGTGATTTTCTAGGAAGTATAAATACATTCAGTAGTTTTCCATTGCTTTCTGAATAGTCCAGATGCACAATTGCCTGTGGCAGGAATCGAACTCTGTACCTTGGCCATCACAGACATGCTCTGTACCACTTCGTCACAGATGTGCTCTGTACCACTTTGCCACAAAGCCGGATATCATGAATGCCCCAACAATTGTTGATATTTAGCAACCACATAACAGCAGCCTTAAAACTTAACTTTGTCCAAGTTTTAACGAGTAAAAATGGAAGCAAAGAACCACTGAAGTTGGATGTGTAGGGCCATTTGTGCAAATAAAATGGTGACACAACACATTTCCGTTCTCTAGACTACATCCTGCTGGAAATCTAGAAGGTCATTGTCCTATTCCAAGAAAGATCCATTGGGAGATTGAATATGAACATTGAAGAAGTTCAATCACAAAAATAAATCTTCATAGTAATATTAACCAGAGAGCCAAGGGAACCATCAGTATGCATACACTTTGCTATTTGCTTGGGGAGACTATGGGTTTGCTGGAGGGCAGTAATGTTAGAGTATAGTCAACAGTCAATCAACTGGTTCAAAAAATAATTTTTTTAATACATGTAAGTAAAATTATTTAGAAATAACCAAACTGTTGGAGGACATTCAACAAGGTGGAGAGTGGAGCAGTAACAAAACCAAGAAGCGATGATGATACTACTATGTATATAACAACTATGATACTATATTATTGTTACTGGTAACTAATATAACTAACAAATAGTAAAAATAATGTAAAAGAGAAATAACAAAAAACATAGGACTATAAGGACTATGAAGATGATGTCCAGTTGTTGTTAAAATAAATTTACAATGTTATTTCACAAATTCATACCATATCAATAATCATGTTGCATATTTCTTGCAAGAGAACGATAATGTGTGCTGGTGTATTGTAATAATCAGAGTTGGACCACACAAGGCACACTGTGTGCAAAATGGGGGGCAGAAACTTCCCACTTTCATCAAAATCAGCTTGTTCAAGCTCTTCCAACTGATAGCGTAGTGGTTTCAAATGCATGTTAATGTCTTGGGCTTCTGTCAGAGCTGGAAATTTTAAAATTAAATGAAGTGATTATCCAACATTGAAATATGTGAAAAGAATAATAAATATCATCACTTATCTGGCCTAGTGATTTGTCTTGTGTTCATTAGGTCATAATTTTGATACTGGGCCATGACACTTTGCTTAAAGTTCATTTAAGGTTTGTTTTTATTTCAATAAGGTAGGCAATAGGAATCACCACATCACCTTCTCAAGAATAAAAATTGTATATGATTAATTTTTATTCTCCACTGACATATATTTTAATCTGCAGAAAATAATAATAACTATAACTTTAGCCAGTATTACTGTATGGCTCAAAAACTTGAATAACCTAATAAAAAATATAAATAAAACTGAAGTGGTTTTGTTATCTGCAGTATTACAGAATATAAGTAAGTAATCTGAGCATGTGGTTGCATCTGTGGGTCTCACAAATGGCTCACTAGACAAACCAACCATGCAACAGGAAACCTTAATAGATGACATGCTTTTATATTGAGGTTATCTTTTTATAGAAGCTTCATGGCACGTCATCTATACAATCCAGTAGTTGTAACCTTCAATAACAGTTACCATGTCGTTCCGAGTTACTAGTTACGGGCACGTCGTGGTTGGACGGAACAACAAAGAAACTTGTAGCAAGAGCAAGAGTTGTGCCCTGATGTTGACGTCTGTTTCAGCGGCATTGGACTCGAAACACCATCGAGTCGGATGGCTGCTGGAATAGAGGGCAGAGCACTTATGGGAATGCTTCACGTACTGTAAGGCCAGTTTCTAATCAAGAATCAAGAAGAAGTAAGTAATCTTCTTCTTCTTTTTCAGCATACATTCTCAAATTCCTGCTGAATTTCTCTTGTAGCATGGTCCTATTAGATTTCCAGCAGGATGTAGTCCAGAGAATGGAAATGCGTTGTGTCTCCATTTTATTTGTGCCAATGGCCCAACACATTCGTCTTCAGCAGAGGGGAGCAATCTAATTCTACATTCATCTTCTTTTTCTGTGTTTGCCATAGCTGTCACCTTATTTTTTTCATAAATGCATATTTTTTACAATTTATTTCTGTATTTAAATAAAAATGTCAGTACTTAGCGCCCCCCCAAAAAACAACGTGTGCATGCGTATATATGTATGTGTATGTGTTTGTAAATATGCATGTATTCGTGCGTGCGTGCGTGTGTGTGTGTGTCTATGAACATGTGTGATAGCTCCATAAAAAAATAACGCATGCAAAGTAAATGCACGCTGATGAATCTGTGCAATGCTAAGTACCATTCTTGAGAAGGTCTAAGAAAGACATACCACTTTTTTAAATTACACACTGAATGGATGGAAACACCGTACATATACAATTTTATAGTTTGTTTGATGTGTTTTCATATTTTATATAGCACAAATAAGACATTTAAAAAATATGTTGCTCACTGTCACGTGTTGCCAGGACTTGAAAGATATTATGAAGATATTCAAAGAATAACAACACTGTTCGCCTTCCATGCATGTTGTAAAATGTGACTAAGGGGTTATGGGGTAAAGAATGGAACAATTTCACACAATAGTTTGAGGCCCTGAATAGGAGTAAAGAATAGCGACACTGTTACCTTCCTGGCATGTCGTACAAGCTGACTAAGAAGGCTATGGTATGGAGTTGGCTATTACATATACAGTAAAAGTGATACAGAAGTCATTATGATTCGGATGTGTCCGGCCAAAAGACGCTGATATTGCAGCAAACCTGTAAACCATGACACAGTACACATTCTGATTTCCTGATGATATATATCCTGCTAATCTGCAGACTTTTGAGTACTGATGGCGAAGATTGAAAATTTAAAAATGATTTCCGATATTATATCTATTTGTCTGTCTGCCTAAATACTTCCTCTGATGGCACCATTGGTAAATTATTGGGAAGATTCTTATTTTGTTAAGGATCAATTATACTATGTTACAAACACACAAATAGGTAGCCTAGTTCTACCTACCTGCTACTACATCACGAAATATATTCTTGAAGGATGGAAAGTAGCTGCTGTTTGCTCGCTCAAGAAGTTCTGCCATCTTTTTCACTTTAGGGTCCCGGAGCTGAAATATAAAGTTCCCATATTAGTTACATTTATATTTTCATCTGGCACTAATAAAAATGTATAAAAATATAGACATCAACATTTAACAATAATCATGATTTAAAGCTGGAATGTGGACATCAGGTGGCTACCCGTATGTCTATAGGACGTAAGACAGTGGCAAAAGGTAAAGCATATTTGACCTTGGTGGACTGGATGGTGACCAGCGTGTAAGTACAAAAATCTGTTCTCTTGCCCAGCTGGCCTACTGGTTACAGATGTCCACAGTTCAGTTGAAGTAGTAAAAATACAGTACTGGTATGTATTAGTTACCACTGCCAAAGTCAAATGTATTAGGTCATTGATACAAAAATAAAATGATGACACAACACATTTTTGTTCCCTGAACCATATCTTGTTTGATATATAGTAGGACCATTGTCCTGCTATAAGAGAGATCCAGTGATGGTTTAAAAATTTTTTAAACACCTAGAATAGCATACATTGGAAAGGGCATAATATATAAACAAATGTTTTTTATGCAGATAGATAAATAGTTCTTCAATGCTACACTGTACCACCTCTAACATATGAAAGTGGGTTGTGGATCATAAATAAACAGCTACAAAGATCCTTGTGTAGTATAGAAAGGTGGTTCTAAGAGAAATTAAGAACCAAGAATTTAATGGACTGATAAGAAGACAAACATTAATTTGCTGAAAAAAGTCAATGCATATAGTAATTACATACATCAGAAATTGACACTTATAATTTATGAGAATGCTGCAAAGTTGGAACTCATTAAAATAAATAATAAAATTGATCGGAAATTATACAGGAAGAAAAAACTTGAGAGTATACCTCATGGTCTATAAAAGTAAAAACATCAAAATTGATAGAACACAGGACAGTTTATAAAGATTCATGATTACCAACTTCAGCAACACATGACCAGAATCAGTAAAACATTACCAAAAAAGCCAATTGTTAAACTAGTATGATTAAAACATTAAGGATAAACTGAAATTTAAGTTTGTAACACAACATTGATCAATAATGGACAAACTGTATGATGATGATGATGTTCCTCCTTCGCAAGCGAAGATGAGCATGGCATGAAAAACATTAAATGCTTTAAAAAAAAAAAAAATTGGTAATAAACTAATTTGGTTTGTGAGTTCGTAGATACCCAATGAGTCCGAAATGTATAGGTCTACCTGTTCATATATGCATTCCAAATTTTGAGCTTTGCTCTCCCAAAATTTAATCTCCACAAAAGGAGATGGGTTCAGACCTTCCAGTAATGGCTGAACTGAATTCTTTTTTAGAACATCTCGGATCTGGTGAGTCCATTCAATAATTACAGACTCAATGGCATGCACAAGAATGCGATCATATGTTTCTCTGAAAAATAAATAAACAGTAAGCATGAAATAACTATTTCAAATAGATGAGGTGCAATCACTAAAGAACTGAAAAAGCGATGTTTTCATAATAGGAGATTTGTATTTCTCAATTAATTTGGAAGAAAATCTACAATTTACAATGTGAATCACTTGGAAGAGAATCTATAGGTCCCTATTATACAGTGCAAATTATGCAGCGACTCAAAATCAGTTTTATAAGCCATCTGCTTTACATACTAAACAAGAAAAAAATCATTCCAACATCAGGCAAAACATCTGTGGAATATCTAGAAAAACTACATTAGTACTACAATGGATATCAGATTAATGTAACATCCATTAAAATGGAAAAAAGCAAATTGACAAAAACAGGAAATAATATCCTTAAGTTCCATGAACCTTAAAGTCCCAGGGAAGAAATAATCTGCTAAAACAATCTATGAAACTTCATATAAATAATAACCAAACTATCAGAGGATATCCAACATGGTAGAGAATGCTACAGTAACAAAAATATAAGAATCAATGTCACCTATAATAAAGTATTATTGTCACTGATCAAGGTATACAATATCAACAGATTGAACATAAACAAATAAGTCAAGATATTTCAACTGAGAATGGGACACTGTTACAAAAACCACAATTACACCAAATTGGCATCAGTTACACTACGCCCTGCATTTGCATAGCAACAACACAAACACCAGAAAATATACTACAAAATTGCCCCAGCTTCACTGCTCACAGAGAAATGGTCTGGTCCATAGAAACATCCCTGCAAACCAAATTGGGGGAACCTACAGTAATCTAAATCAAACCACTCTTGATTCTTGATTATAAACCAGCATCATGGCACACAGAGCATTCCCATAGGTGTTCCAGCACACATCTAAGAATATGCAGACACAAATTCCCAGTCAGATGTTGATTATGTGACCACTATGCATAACCACTATCAGACAGAATGCACAGTGATTGATCTCAGAACAGTGTAAACAAAATGTATCATATTGAATAACATCTATCAGACAATTTCTCATACTGAATAATATCTATCAGACAACAAGTTATTTATACAATTTGTGTAATTCAACTGAAGTTTTATGAAGGTACATACTTTTCTCCATCTCCAGCATGCTCAACTTTTTCAGCACCCACAGGAAGTGGTAACAGTGTCTTTCCTTTAGTCTGGCCAGAGACAACATATACACTGCTTTTCAGATTATGGACATGGCGTGTTACATCCTGAGAGACAACCTTTGGCCACTTATCATGATTTCTTTCATTTGACAATAATGGAACAAGAACCTGAAGAAAAAATATATGTCTATTGGTCATAGTAATAAAAAATGGAATTTCTAACATACAAAATTTGACGTATTGAATGAAGTCATGGACTGTATAACATGGTCAAAAATGGATGGTTGATAACACCAAATGGTTGCAGGCTTTTGTGTAATTGGATGTTTCCATACAAAATGACAAAATGGTGGAACATGCTTTCTACAAACATGCATAGACTCGTATTATAAGACTTCTCAAAGCATTGAATAGTGTTAAGAGTTACAGCCTTCTGGGTACTCAAGAAAGCACTGGACAAACTCCCACACACATGGGAAACAAAGACTTCATTGTTGCAGTTGCTGGGGATCAAAACAAACAAACAAACAACACATTATTCTTCTGTGCTCATTCTCAAACTCTTGCAGATTAGCAGAATGTAGTCTGGGAAACAGAATACGTTGTATTATGGTTTACATCTCGACTCCGATATCTGCATCTTTCACCTCACATACAAGACTTCAACATGGCTTCTGGGTCACTTTGACCAGCTGTGGAATGGGACAGCCAATTCCACTATGTAAACCTCTTTAATTGCCTCTCACATTTATGGCAGTAAAAACAGTGTCGCTATTCTTTAGTCGCCTCTCACGTGTATGGCAGGTAACAGTGCCACTATTCTTTACTTCTGTCTGGCCCTGGCAACACACATGGCAAAAACACACAAAAATTATTTTTACATTAACAAAATTGTATTAAGTGTTGACTGTAATACTGATATATTATCATCATAAAATGTTATGTTAACTGGCGAATGTTGCCATGGATCTCCACAACTCTCTATCCACATATCTTAAATTTAGATCATTATGGAGTTTCTGCTATGCGATAATGTAAAACTGCTTAATATTTTCTTACATTATAGTCCTCTTTCTCACTTTACTTCAATCTTGCCTGTTGTCACTATGTGTTTCAACTTTCCAACTTGTAGACTCAACTTTCACGACATGCAGGCAAGCATTGTCATGCAACAGAATGACACAATTCAATAGCAAGCCAGGTTGCTTATTCTTAGTTATAGGAGGATAATTTGACACAAAAACAGCATTACTTCATAATGTGGCATGGTAAGATACAATTGATAATGGAGCAAACATATATGAGGTATCTTTGAAAAGTTTCTGAAATAATCAACTAGTGTTTGAATGAAAGATGATGTTATAGAGATATATATGTTTAGAAGTTGGTGATGACTTGAGGAAGGGACATATCAGACTGAGACATGACCTTCAAAGAGAAGATACAGATGTTTGTTTGTGTGTTGTGCTGGTTGTGTCATCAGAGTTGAAGATGTCCTTGTTTGAATAATGTAAAAATGTAAAATTCTGTGATTTGCTTGAGAAATTTGCAGTGTCACACCCAGAGACACTGAGATTGTCAAATAAAGCATATGGTAATACAGCAATGAAGAGATTGCAAGTATTTAAGTGGTACATGCATTTATGTGAAGGCGAACACGCAGTTTGACTATGCTGTATGACAATGCGGTTGCACATCAATCTCTACTCGTAAAGCAGTACTTCATAAAGAACAATGTAATTATCTTCAAACAGTCTCCATATTCTCATGAACGCACCAACTGATTTTTTTCTTGTTCCCTCAAGTATTGAAAGGACAGCGATTCAATGATGTAGATGACATTATCACCAATGCAACAAGACAGCTGAGTGGTGTCAAAGAATGGATTCCATTGAAATTTTTACAGCAGCTGCATGCATGTTGGCAAAAGTGTATAGTTGCCGGAGGGAACTGTATATAAATAACCAAAATATTGGAGGATGTCCAACAAAATGAAAAGTGCCACAGTAACCAGACAAATAAAAGTAAATCCTAAAGAAAGTAAACAGGTTACTGTCAATACCTAACTATCGATATAAAACAATAATAAATAACAAAAAAACATAGAACAAGGACAATTATCAGTCCAATCTGGACCTTTCTCAAGAAACATAAAAGTTAAGAAAACACAACCATCAAAATATTGATAACCAAGTTAGCATCGATACTGGGCAATGTTTTTGGTGAGGAAAACATTTTCCCAGTCATCTTGGTTATCCATATTTTTATGGTTGTGTTTTCTTAACTGTTATTTGTTTCTTGAGAAAGGTCCCAATCAGACTGATACTTTGATAATTGTCCTTGTTCTATGTTTTATTGTTATTTATTATTGTTTTATATAGATAGTTAGGTATTCACAGTAACCTGTTGTTTACTTTATTTAAGATTTACTACAGGGAACTACAGTGAGGGAAATATATTGAAAATAATTATATTGTAACTTATTTATATATAGTATATAGTCCACCAATTCCTGGAATTGTTTTAAGTCACCTGGTACTACTTAACCTATTGGAAGAAAACGTATTTAAAATGTATTTATATTTAAAGTGCTGAAATAAAGACCATTTTCAAAATGTTGCAAAAAATACCTCATCAACGAACGCTGATAACTGGTCCAAAGGAGACGATGACATATCTCCATACAGTAACGCATTTCGCATTACTGTGTCCTTGAGTATTGGGTCTCTTGAACGCTTCACAAAATAGCATGCTTTGGCTTTCGGATTTGGCGGCCATTCATATTGAACTTGTAGAGCTCCAGCTGCAGTTGCGATGATAACAAAAGTAGTTAAATCTGGTTTTTCAAAGAAATCCATGAAAAGTTGTTTATTTTCGTCGAGACTATACATCTTTGTCCATCTGTCTGGCTTTTGCTTTAGTGTTTTTAGCACATAGTCTGCAATAAACACGACTCTCGTGTCATCAAGCTCGAGTTCGCTAGCCATGGCTGTACTGTGTGCACTGGCTGTATTCGCTACGTTTCTTTTCTACAAATAAAAACTGCTAGTATATTGATAGTAAATTTACTTATAAACTAGAAAACAATGTTGTATCATAAATTGTTACAACCATGTTTTATGTACATTACAGGAGGCATAATTTTCAAGGTGCGTTCACAGGTGTCCTCCTTCTACGCACCATACCTTACGTTGCTATGAACCGTTGTTATGGAGCTAAGCCTCGTTTTCGAGATCTCACAGAACAATTTGGCGTAACTCTCGGAGAATTTTCGGTTGCTAAGGAAGGGACGTTTGGGGCTTTCTACCCTCCTTTTGACGCAGTGCTGTAGCTCCTAGTGTTATACCCCACCAATCTTATATACAGACCTGCCTGAATCTCTACCTAATTTTTAACAAATGGTCACATGATCTCATATATCCTAGCAGGGAATGGTGTCCCACAGATGTGGAGAAAGAAGTGCAGGCTTTAATCAGTGAGAATACCAAAGAGGGGGATGTGATTATATACACTGATGGATCTGTAATTAGGCATGTTCGCAGTGCTTGGGCCTTTACAGCTCAGTGCGCAGGTAAAACGATCAAGGAGAAAAATGGTGCCTTTGCGGTCACTACGAGTAGTATGACCATGGAGACTATGGCGGTGACCAAGGCATTTGAGTGGCTACGCACACAGAAGGTAACGAAGGTCTGCATCTTGAGTGACTCTATGAGTATGATTAAGAAGTTACAAGTGGGTCTCGTTCGCGAACAGTGGATTGAGGCCTTGAGAAAGGCGAGCTTGAAAGTGGTTACATTTATTTTCGTGCCGGGACATGTGGGCGTTCAAGGCAATGAAAGAGCGGATCAACTGGCATCGTGCGCGATTGTGGCACAGGGCGATGGGGCAATGGATCGTGCTGACGTTTTGAACTCCTTAAGAGATATAACACGCGAGAGTGAGACTAATGTGGATGATGATTCCTTTTAAATGGCTAGGATTAAAGATCAGGGATTGAAATGCGGTGTTGCTAGAGGTGAACATTTTGGAGGGCGCAGAAGAATGATGATCAACCAGCATAGGACCGGTACTGTCAGCAGAAGCAGAAGAGCAATTCATTTTTTGAATATAGAAAATATGCTACATAGGGGAGGGGGAATAAGAATTTTATAAAGACCTAGTTAAGGCGTCGTAAAAAAAAGTTTGGGAAGCACTAACCTATATGGACTGCGGTTGATAGAAACTTATTCATCATTTCACTTAAAACCACTTCTTGCAGCGTCAGGGGTAGAATAGTTCCTTGGAGATGGTCTTTTTGTGTGCTTCATACATATCTGTTTTTCTTGACTCTGTTTTAATTTCTGTAATCTATCATTTGCGAGGTCTGCCCATGACTTTGTATCCATCGTGTCTATATGATAATGCTTTTCATGGGCATTTCTGATAGTAGTCTGGAAGTTTGTGAAACATACTTAATCTGTTGTCTTCTGATGTAATCCAGGATTGACATTGTGTTTGTTAGTCTTCTGATGTTTACGTTTCTGATTCTGCCTCTTATTCTTATTGACATTGACTCGTTCTAAATTACTAGCGAAACTAATCAGATTCTGGACATCACCCACTTTCGTCTGGTAGTAAAATTGATAATAAATGTAGTCTCCTATTTAGAAATATCTAATTTTACCTTTGACAAACGCTGGCCAGTTTCACATTGTCTATCGTCATTTATACAGTCTTGCTGGTTAATCGGGATTCATCCTTCAAGTGACACATTTGATCTTGAAGGTTTTTATTGGTCACTTTGTATCGCCAGCAAAAGAAAATCACCATAAAGGTCAACTATACCGCGATATAAGGATGAATCCCAATTTAGTCAACAAGTCTTGTAATGGCCATGGTGAACAACAAAGGGACACCGCATCGCCAGTAGAAATCAAGCGGAATGATCTCAGGTTGGACGTAGCATTTTCACACAAAACAAGTACAGTACAGAGGAATCCCTTTATAACACTTCATTTTATAACAAATTTCCTTATATAACAACAATATTCAAAATCCCCAATTATATTTATTGTTCGTACTGTATAGACCCTATAGAAAATTTAGGGCCTCCATATACCGGAAACATGCTCGCGGAGAGAAAGGGTTCAGTACCCGATGGGCACAGACACAAAGTTGTTCAGCTCGAGAACACGCCTTGCTCCCAAACGCGTGGTGAGGCTCAGACTTGGACGAGTGGTTCACGATGTTGGTGAACGACACTTCGGCTAAGAAGGCGAAAGATCCAATGTACAACTCTTCTGTTGATTTCCTCCTAAACCGATATCAGTCTCGTGGATGAGAAAAGGTTCAGTACTCGATGGGCACAGCCACAAAAAGTATAATTACATGAGGCAAGTTAACCGGCTGCGGAACGCCTCGTACGAGATAGAAGTGGACGACAATCGGCTAGTCATTACACACCCGCCCCGCCGTCTGTCGACAGATAGGCACAGGCTAGGGAAGACCACTACCCGAATTAAAAGCATGATGAAAACAGATGTGCTAGGTCTCGGATGTCCGGGTCACAGTGTTAACCAACCGAGGTGGAAATAACATAGTTCTATTGTGGAACTAGCAATACAGCGGAAATCACACGATTTATTCGCGGTGTTTATCAGAGAGCTAATGCAGAAGTTATAACGGGATTCTACTATATTCAGTTTCGGCGTGCTCACTTGTAGTAATGCAGAGTTAGTTCAGACTTAAACTGCAGAATGGGCAATCTAGATAATACAATTCAGAAACACATGTATGAGTTTGGGTGAAAAGTAATAGGCCACTTTCTAGCCACACGTGGAACTTTTTAAAAGGCACGAATCTCATAACATTTTTATATTTTGAAGTAATGAATTTTGTTTGTGCGTATTATATCGGGAAGGTTGGGGAGGGATTTTAGTTGTCACTAAAAATTAGGTAATTTTTCACAAACAGCACATCATCGACATCCACATCGCCGTGCCAGGTTATCAAACTTTCTAATATTTTATCACGTTGTCGCCCTCTGTCTCTGTTGCCTTCAATCTTGCCTGTTGTAACCATGTTCTCCAAACCCCCTGTCTCATGAAGTTGCCAAAACATTAAAATTGTTTTTTTTCTTATATTATTTATTAAGGTCCTTTTCGCATTTTACTCTTTCAAAACCTCCACATTAGGTTTTCTGGCAGTCCATGGTATTCTCAGCATTCTTTTATATAATCCCATCTCTACTGCCTCTAATTTCTTACTTTCCTGTTTATTTATTGTCCAAGACTCACATTCATATGTTAGTATAGGAGTTATATAGCACTGCAGAACTCTCTTCTTCACCTATAATGACAAGGTTATATTGCACAATATTTTTCATTTTTCTGAATGCTGTTTTTGCCTGCCTTATTCTGCTTCTTATTTCTGTTGAACTTCTTCCATCTGCTGTAATGTAATCTTTGTACCTAAGTATTTGAATTGGTGGACCTGCTTTAATACTATATCGTTCACTTTGATCTTGCAAGGTGTGGTTTAAAAAAAAAAAAACTATTACTTCTGTTTTCCTTATATTTAGGAAGAGGCATTTCTCTTTACTTTCTAGCACACACTAATGATATTTACTGCATTAATGATACTTTCAGTGTCGACATGGCACAAGTTTGAACGTTATTCGCTCCAGTTTGTTAGGATTATATAATATTGTATTATGTGTTATATATTATGTACACTGGAACGTTTATATATATATATATATATATATATATATATATATATATATATATATATATATAGTCCCTATATGAAACTGTTGCTGGGCCCGAGATAGGAGCAAAGAATAACAATGTGTAACTTCCATGCATGTTGTAGGAGGTGACTAAGGTTGTTATGGGGTGGAGTTGGCCGTACTTTCCCATGTAGGGTAAAAGTGATAGAAAGCCATGCTGAAGTTGGATGTATCATACAAAAAGGCACATATATTGCAGCAATGCATTAAACCATGACACAGACACAATGCATTCATTTATCCTGACTACATCTTGCTAGTCTGCAGGAGTTTAAAGATTATATACGAGGCGTGTTCAAATGAAAACGGGACTTGTTACACCACGCGTGATAGAGCGCACTGATATTGATGACATTTTGCACTAGTAATGAGTATCCAATAATTTACATACGGTCACGTGTTCATCTTCCCAGCATGCATATGTGCTGCAGAAGACTGTTAACAATATGGCGGGTGTGATTCCGAACCCGTCCAAAGTGAATCAGCGTGCTGTGATCCAGTTTCTTTCATTTGAAGGATGTCAAGCAGTAGACATTCATCGGAGAATGAAGGCAGCATATGGTGACAAATGTTTGTCGAGGACCAGAGTGATGGAGTGGGTGCGTATGTTTAAAGACGGACGTGAGTTAACGGCAGATCTTGCACGGCCAGGTCAGGCGCATATTGTTGTCAGGCGCAAAAATTGTGCAGGAAACATTGGCAAAGAAGAATTGGGAAGTTCTTCATCACCCAGCGATTCAACAGCGACGCAGACGTGAAGACAGCGGTGACCACATGGTTCAGAGAACAGCCACGCAACGTTTTCTCGGACGGCATTCGACGTCTACCTAAACAGTGGGATGCTTGCCTAAATGCATACGGAGATTTTTTCTGATGAACCCAGGTGCATTCTTATTCACAAGTGGTTGCTTTGTTCAATTCCGTTGAAAATATTAAATTGCGTATGATACTTTTTAAATAAATCCACAAGTCCCGTTTTCATTTGAACACGCCTCGTGTGTATATATATATATATATATATATATATATATATATATATATATATATATATATATATATATATATATATATAGGCTATATATATATATATATATATATTTCTTGTCTCAATCTCTCCAATTTTTCGTTGTCTGTAAATATAGGGGTCTACTTCCCAGGTATTTACATTAATTGTTTCACTTTAGTTTTGTTTATTGTTATATTCACTGGATTTGGATACTTGCTGATTTTCATTACTTCTGTTTTCTGTGTATTTATTTTCATGTTATACTTGGTACATGTTTTTTGAGTGCATTAATATGGTTTTGTAACTGCTGTTTCTCTTTGTAGATAAGGTATTGATCATCAGCAAATAGCAATTCATTGATTGCATTATTTAATTCCTCATCAAATTTTTCTCTTATTACTGTACTGTTTGCTTTCTTGTTTTGGGATAATTTTTTATTCTGTCCATGTATATATTAAAAAGTATTGGTAAGAGCACATATCCTTGTCTAACTCCTGATTTTATTTAAAAAGATGAAGTCATTCCATAATTAGTTCTCATTGAGCATTTTCAGCTGTCAAAACCAATGAAAATCACTGGAAAAGCCAAATGCATCATTTCAGAAGGATGAATCCTGATTAGTTAGCAGGATTGCATAAATGACGAAAGACAAGGTGAAATTGTCCATTGTGCGTCAAAGGTGAAATCAGATATTTCTAAATGGGAGGCTAATTTTGCTATCAGTTTGTTACTAGAGGAAAAGTGACCCATATCAGCTATAAATACAGAACCTGATATTTTAACAGGGTAGGTTTATACTGTGAGTTAGTGTCCTTGATAAAATTTAGAAAAAACTGAAAACAATTAGATGAAATTACCTTTCTTGTGCTGCACAGTAGAATTTGTGTTTTCATAGACAGGAATTTTTTTTATTGGAAAATGGTAGGTATAACCTACACTTAAGATTAACAAAAAATAGGTACAATTTGAGGAGAAGTACCTTCATTTTAAAGAAACAAATAATTTAATGAAACAAAATATAAATAAAGACGCATCTTAAAGCTGCTAGATGCCTCGATCTGAAATCTCCCTTCCCCCTGGAGGGGCTCTTAGTGTGCATTGCGCAGATCGATGCACCCGGAACCAGTCCTAACAACTTTTTAATTTATGATTAAATTAACCATTTTGACAACAAGGTTTGATAAAAAGTTGGAATGTACGTACCTCTCACCATATTGAACCAAAAATAGCCTATATTTTTTATACACCCCCCCCCTCCTCAATAACACGTCCAAATACAATTAATTACTTCAAAACATTTATTAAAATGTTTATATATGAAACATACATTTAAACAAATTATATTTGGTTAGAAGGCATTATTTGTTTTCCTTAACTCATCTGTGTGGATACAAAGATCTGAATTGTATCTAGAATCTGGATTCTACATAAGGTGTAATCCAAGTTTCCATACAATTAGCTCGGCATTAAAAATACTTTCTACTTTAGCATTCGTGAAACACCACAATACATACCTAGTACCTGCTCTGGCAAAAGAAAATCCTTCTGTGTGCCGTTTACACAGCATCACTACTTTTGCTGATGCCACTGATCGTTGGTCACTTTGCGTTTACTTTGATTTGCCAGCCAATTAAAATCCTGATAAAAGGTCAATTGCCCAAGATGAATAATGCTATTTGGGATAGCTCGCAAGATTACCACAAGAAAATACTTTTTGCATGTCGTCTATTCTATAGGGAAACTAGATAGTTTTCTTCTTTTAAAAAAAAAAAATAGGTGACAAACCATTTGTTGTAAATATTATGGGCATCTGTCACTTTGAGATTGTTACATCATATCTCTTTCTCTGTACTCATTAAATGGCCTTGTTAGTTGACAATTTTAGAGAAAACTAGTTGAAAATAGAACCCAATATGCGGACTATTGTCTTTCACGTTATCATTCCCATGTTGTTGTTTTTTTACATGAACAAATAGGTTTTTCTTTGATCTATTACAAACTGATGAGCAGAATTGAAATAAAAGAATATTCCAGAGGAAAAAATGTGGAGATACACTTAGGCCTATAGGTCATGTGATGTATTATCTCCAGAATGTTGTCTTCCCAATTAACTCCCTGAACCTTTCTTGGTCTTGGGCCATGCTGCTTGCATTTTCCAATGTATTCATGTTATCTTTTATGTCATTAGTCCATCGTCTTCTTGGTCTATACTTATATATGTATATAGAACCAATAAAACCTAAATATAATATGTCCATAGAACTGAATGTGGGTACATGTGTCGATTGGTGCATTTTAACTAGAGTGTGAGAAAATAGACACAATGAATTAAAAAATATTGGCCACTCCTGCTGTAGACATTTAATACATGCAACAAAAGACAACAGAAGCAGTATACTAATGTATTATAGTAGAAAACTGGAGGAATAGAAATTTAAAAAAAAACAGCTAGGACTGCAGTGAAGGTCACTTCGCCCACCAGTCAGTATAGCTCCCTATTTAAAATTCACTATTTTGCAGTGTTAAATAAAATGTACTCTTGTGGCTCACCCAGCCACAAGCAAGTAGGCTACCAGGACTCATGCTTTTGATAGGTTGATGAATGGTGATATTGCTACTGAGCAAGTGTGAAAGACGATGCTAGTCATGCGGTCTCTGATCAGTCACTAACTAGGCATCTGAGCAAAAGTTAAAGTGTGCCGTGATGCTGGTTCATAACAGCTTTATGATCATCATCAGGTGCCATGATGGCTGGCGTAGGCAATCATAGCACTCTATCTTCAGCATTATGTATCAAGATCATTGTTGTTTCCCTGCCATGCTAGGTTGTCAAATTGTATAATATTTTCTCACGTTGTCGCCCTCTGTCTCTGTTGCCTTCAATCTTGCCTGTTGTGACTATGTTCTTCAAACCTCCCTGTCTCATGAAGTGGCCAAAAAATGAAGATTGTCTTTTTCTTATATTATTGATTAAGGTCCGTTTTGCCTTTTGACTCTTTCCACCCCTCCACATTAGGTTTTATGCCAGTCCATGGTATTCTCAGCATTCTTCTGTAGAACCCCATCTCTACTGCCTCTTCTTCTGCGTTCGATCTCAAACTCCTGCAGATTAGCAGGATGTAGTCGGAGAACGGAATGCATTGTGTCATGGTTTACAGCATTGCTGTGATATCTGCGCCTTTCGGCCTGACACATCCGACTACAGCATGGTTTTGGGTCACTGACCCTATATAGGATGGGAAAGCCAACTCCATCCCATAACCTCCTTAGTCACCTTTTACGACATGCGTGGAAGGTAAACAGTGTTGCTATTCTTTGCTACCTTTTTGGACCCCGGCAACACATGGGCGTCCTGCCTCTAATTTCCTACTTTCCTGTTTGTTTATTATCCAACTCACATCCATATGTTAGTATAGGAGTTATATAGCACTGCAGAACTCTCTTCCTCACCTCCCTTATTATAGTAAGGTCATATTGCACAATATATTTTATTTTTCATTTTTCTGAATGTTGTTTTTGCCTGCCCTATTATGCTTCTTATTTCTGTTGAACTTCTTCCATCTGCTGTAATCTTTGTACCGAAATATTTGAATTGGTGGACCAGTTTTAATACTATATAATTCACTTTGATCTTGCAAGGTGTGGTATTTTGTTTCTTTTAAATAATCATTACTTTTGTTTTCTTGTTATTTAGGAAGAGGCATTACTCTTTACTTTCTGTGACTAATTAAATCTTGAAGGTCTTCTTCACTTCTAGCAATCAGAACAGTCATAAAAGCTTATCTTTTACTTGATGGCCCATGCCATTTACATTTATAGCAGCAGTTGTTGGTCCATTTGCAATATTAATATTTTCTTATTAGTTTTATGGTTTGTTTTCTGTCTTGTGTTTTTTCTTGATAAAGGCCAATCCAAACTATCATGGTGAAATAGACACCAAATGGTAAACAGTGGTTTACCATGGAAGTGACAACCTGCCCTGTTCTATAACTATCACAAAGGAACAGAAAATGAGACAAAGTGGCAACATGTTTTCATATATAATATTGATGTAACAAGAATTATATTTTAGGCACAATTTTTGACATATAACAGAAGAATGATTGTCTAAGATATGACATCAGAAACACATATTACAGCTCACACTCTTCATCTAGAAATTGTTGACTTCTGTGGTAAAGTTGATAGTGGTCCAGACACCGACAAGAGGTCCAGCAATAATGATTGTGACCAACATACAAATTAGTGACAAAAGAGGCCAGTATGAGGTGCAGATTGTGGCACCCAGTCTGTTCTACTAGTGATTTGGTTATGGATGTAAACCATTCAGTGAAATTGGCAAAACTCTGAATGTGTACATATCACTGCCAAATTTGGATGTGTGAAGCCATTGGTGCAAATATAACCATGATACAGCCTATATTTAGTTGTCTGGACTACATCCTGCTGAAAATGTATAGGTCAATTGTCCTGCTATAAGAGATATTCAGTGGTAGTCTAAGAATGAACATTAAATACAATCTTGAAGTTATGCAGTCCCTAATTTCTTCTGTCACTTTTGGTCTTTGTTGTCTTGAAACCTCTTGAGTGCAGCATACATCAGCTTCAGAGCGTACTACCATCAGGGAAAGCCAATGTATATAATTTCTCACCAACAGCTTTCAGTCTGTCTTTGTACTCAACATTCTGGCAACAGAAAAAAATAAACAACTCTGGTATAAATTCATTTTGCAGTGCTCTGCAGTTGACACTATTTTACAGTGATAATTTACGTACTGGAAAAAAGTATCATTGCATATAACATTTGCAATTTGTTACTGGGAATGTATACAGATGTTTTACATTGTTAAATTTTGATGTTTGCACACATATTGCAAAACATTGTGAGTGTATTAAATATGTTATTGGTCATTATTGTGTACTTATTACGAACTGATGTATTTGTACACAGGTCAGACTAATGGTTGGTTGCTGATCCACCATGGGCTCATGCCCTTTGACCCAGTCAGACTAATTTTGCTCAGGTCTTCCCAGCACACGTCAAAGGAAACACACACTAATGGCTCCCATAAGTTACCTGTTAATGTCTTTCTTCAGGAAGTGGATGGGCATGTCAGGTCTGGGTCATATGCCCTGCTGACAAAGGTGGTTGATGTGAGTTCTCTCACATCCAGGTGCAGTGATCACTGCAGAAGCTACTGATTCTCTGACAGTAAGCTTCTAGCATTTGGCCTCTCGTGCACTACCATGTCCATAGCAACACAACTACACGGTACCCTGTTTTTTACAAAGTTTGCTATTTGGGCAACTGAGTGCCTGATGGTATAACCAGGTAGGGAGTTGTTTGGGATCCCTTTAAGGAGCAAGTGCATTACGCACTGGCAAGTGGACTAAGCTCTTCCTTGCACCAACTCAGACCCCATGCAAGGTTAAATGGTCCCACTTAATATAATAAAAAAATACTACAATATTTCTACATACAGTATTTTTACAATCTCTTTTGGTGAAGACTTTCTTAGCAACATCTACCAACATCTATTAGACAGATTAAGTGTTCTATGGTGATGATCAAACATCTTTTAAAAATGACGATCCAGATACTACCAGTTAAAGCAGCCAAAACACCGCTTAGAAGAAATATTAAACAGTATCTGACAGAAGTTGGGATGAAAAAATAAACTCTTAATTTAAAAAAAAGAAGGAAACAAACTTTGGAAAATTGATAAACTTCTAAACTAGGAAGAAAGTAGAATGCAGTCAATTGTCCTGAGACAGATAATGGAACTAAAACAGGGAAAGATGTAGCAAAAGTCCTAGCAGAACAGTTTGAGAAAACAGTAGATACCACTATCAGAACTCAAAGAAACAATGAAGTAACTTGGACATACTGCCCTGGTCATGCCAGGGTCCGAAGAAATGATAGAGCCGACTTATTGGCAGGCAATGCTGCATTAGATAGCACAATGCTGAGAAGAGATAAAGCAGACTTAATGAAGGCAGTAATAAATTCATTTCAAGATGAAGATGATGTCAATGAGACTGAGAACGTACACATACAGAGAATGTTAGAAATGGGAGTATCTAGAGGTGAGGGAAGGAAATGTAATTCTTTTGAAAGGCCTCAAAGATCATGCAATCAACATCTGACTGGGACTGGGTCTACATACACCGGGATGGCTGCTGGAATGGAGAACGGATCACTTTTGGAAATGCCCCACGTGCTGTGAAGCCAGTTTCTAATCAAGAATCAAGAAAAGATGCAAAAATTGTAACACATCCTGCTACATATCTGTCTCTGGAAAAATACCCTCTAAGCTGCAGAGTAAACAAGTAAACAAGCTCTGCTACAAACCTACTAAAAAAGAGCCCGTTTTGTGAATGAGGCTAACATATTTAAAGGAAAACTACAGCTAACAGATGTCCCACTGCAAAAAGATAACTCATTTAGCCCATGTCACTCTTTGACTTAAAAACCTTTACCAAGAATAGAAGACTATACATAATGTAAAGACAAAATATGATAATGATCTAAGTTCCCCAAAAACAAATAGTATTGAAGATGCTTCAAAATGACTACCAAAAGCTCTCTTGGACAATACAGATGACTCAATGGAGGAGACAGTGAGGAGGTGGACGCAACTATATAGAATGGTCCAATGGAAAAAAACTTGAAAAATATATAGCCACATGTGTTCATTCTACAAATTTCAAGGCAGATTATGAAACAAATCATAGCAGCAACTCCTTTGCTGTTGGGATCATTCCACCTGGAAGAAAAGATAGTGATCCTGACAGATGTTAATCTGATTTGCAGGCCTCATCAGAACCCAGACTCATTCCACATGAATGACTTAAAATCACTATAATCTCAATTTAACAACCAAACAAAATAAGTGGTTCTCCAGTGGATTCCAGATCACTCACAATCAGGGGAAATGAGAAAACAGATCAGCTAACAAAAACTGGAAGTAACTACCAATAATAACAGATAGAAGATTCAGTTTAATTTTAAGAAATGAAGTCCATTATCAAAGTTCCAAACATGAAATGGATCTCAACTCACCCAAGCAACTAAAAAAACAATGCTATCTACAAGCTTGGAAGAAAGGAACAAACAATTAATTTTAAATTGAGAACAGTCCATGACAGACTCAAACAACACATGTACAAGAGGTTTGCAGTTGGTGACACCAATATGTGCCACTATTGACAATCTCCAGAAAACACAGAACATATTTTACAGAACTGCCCACTGTACAACACCATAAGAAGAAAACTATGTTCAGCTGAAACAGCTCGAAAGGACAAGCTATATGGCCCTGTGTCTGGGCTGGTGATCATAGTACAGTTCATTGATGAAATTCATATCAGAATCTGACTTTGACTGGAGAATGAGGAAGTAGAAAAAACCTTCATTGAAAATTTCTCTTCAACCCACCTTATATTTTGACTTTCTATTTTGTTTAAAGTTGCAGATGTAAGTAAATATACACATGTTCAAAGATTAGTCATATTAATAAAAACTTTAATAAATCTGACCATGTAGTTTAGCTCAGGGACACCTTCTACTCCATAAGTTGCTCCAAACCAACATGCAGCCATGACCCCTGTGCTGTCACTGTCTCCACCATGAAACATTGACCTGCAGAAACAAACTTGACATTACAATTTTACAATTATTTATTTTATTTTTGTTCAATGTTGACAGATCAATTTTTATATTAATACATTGTATAATTCAGCATTCTTTTCTTCTTCTTCTTCTGCATTCATTCTCAAACTCCTGGAGATTAGCAGCATGTAGTCCAGTTAACAGAGTATATTATGTCATGGTTTACAGTTTGGCTGCAATATCTGCAAATTTTGGCTTGACACATACAACTTCAGCGTGACCTCTGGCTCACTTTGTCTTTCCATTGGATGGGAAAGCCAAATCCACACCCCCCCCCAAAAACCTTTGTAGTTACCTCTTATGACATGCACGAAAGGTAACAGTGTCACTACTTTTCCTCCTTTTGGGTCCCAGTTTACACATCAGTAAATTCAGCATTATAAATTGTACATGTTCAAGAACTAAACAAAAATCTACCTTCTCAGATATCTTGCCAAACCATCACATATTTTCTCTATGCTACTTTATAAAACTGTTTTTGTTGTTGAACTAAGAAAAACTTAATTCAAGTGAATATAAAAAATAGAGCGGGTTGATATGGCTAGAATGCTTGCTTCAGAAACAGGAGGTACCATGGTGGGGACAAGGATTTTTGTCTTTCGGAGGTGCAATACAAAATTATTCCTGTACACGATTCAGTGACAGCTATGGCAAAGCGGCCTTTATTTCCACAGTCAAAAAGGCCTCTCTGTAATGAAAGCTTTTTTAGTTTAGATAAGAAGAGTAATACAGTGCATACTGGCAAGCATTAGCATACCAGGAAAGAGCAGGCATGTTGAAAAAACTCAGTGATGGAAAAAAATTATTAACAAGTTATATTTCAGGCATAGAAGACATTAGGAAAATCAATCAGGATAGAGGTGACTATCACAACCCTTATTAAGTAAAGCAAATAATCTTGTTACGTTTAAGAATAGGACACTACAGACTGCAATCATCTAGCTTACAAAGACTAGAACTTGCCTCATAACCCTTATGTTTGTGTCAGAAATATGTGCAGACAGCTGACCACATACTTCAGGATGAAATATCTGATCAATTGAGAATTGAGCCATATCTACACAAACAAACTCAAAGCTGTATGAGAACGTATGTATTTTACATAAATTATATTACATACATGCATACATAAATACATTTCTCATACATCTCAAAGATATGTAATGGCTGTTACTACTTTATTGTGCTTCATTTTTAGTCACACTATTGTACACACAAATATTGTTTGGTAGTCATAGGCCCCTTGTACTATCATATGTTGTTGTGTGTCTTCATAGACATGTAGCCCATACACTAACTGCTTTCACTATCTCTTTGTCATTATACCATTCCTGATCTTTCTCTTCCATGCAACATTATCTATTGCATTTTGTTTCCATGACTGTATCATTGCATGGATCACGTATATCACATTTGCATTCTTTCTTGTACAGAAGTAGAGGTGAACCCTGAGATCTTTTCTCAAACTGTAATTCTCCATAAAGTAGATAGTTTAGTATTCTGCCATCTTCAATCCTTCTACTGTGTTCCAACCATCTGAGCTTGTGCAGACTCAGCGTAGAAAATGTATTGTTTGTTCTTTCCAGTACATCAGTGTTAGTGACTTTGTCCTGCCACCTAATTCCAAGAATTCTATGTGGGCTGTTTACATTTCTTTGTTTGTTTTGCATTCGCTCCATTGTAATCAGCAGATATTCATGCGATTTCTGCTGGGAGCGTAGTTACATTGTGCCACCGTTATGCGCCTTGTAGGCCCAACACATCCAATTTTGGCAAGGGCTGCTTACGTGATGTGAAAGTCGTTTAGTTGTTTTTGCTGGTGCATATATGTCATCAATGTTTCATTGTTGTAGAAGAGGGTGCTGATGACAAATTACTGGTAAACCAGGGGTTTAGTTTTTATAGTTATCTGTTTCACCAGACACTTTTTGTTCACTGGTGTAGATGCCTTGCCAATCCTGATGCTTATTTCTTTATCCAGAGATAATGTATGATTGACTGAGGAATCTAGATATGTAAAGTAGTCAACTACCTCTAGCTCATCACCATCGATGACAATTTGCGGATGCAACAATTTGATACTGCATCGTAATTTGTGTCTTTTTTGCTGACTGTTCCAAACTGAAGCCTGAAGTCTCTATTTTTATATTTTTATTTTATTGCCAAGTACAATTTATTTGCAGTCTATTTTTTAGAATTTGCCCTAGCTTCAAGTAGCTATTGAAGTAGACAGGCTGTGCTGGATCAATACCATATAGGCTGGGGAGTGCCCAGCTTGAGGCAAATTTAGCCCTTCCAAACAGATGGATGCAATAGGACAGAGGTCACATCACAAAACAGTATAACATACATTTCTTTACAAGAGTCAAGCAAAGAGGAATTACAAACACATAATTATTGTAATAAGCAATGAGAACAGTGATTTATAATATAGTTACCTATAACATAGTTCCTCCCAGTTGTTGCCTGCCCCAAGAAAAGCATCATATCTGAAATACATATGACATTAAAGATGTACTTGTGGAACAAAACTACTTATAAAATTTAAAATCACAACTAACCCACATTAAAATAAGACTGAGTAAAGCATCTGTGACTCACTCACCTTTATCCAAGGCTGTAGAAAATTATGAAACCAATATTAGACATTAAAACCCATTTGAGAAATTTGAACTCTTGCTAGTTTTATTAAAAATGAGTTATGTTGAAACCTCAGAAAATGGTTAAAAGATACCACTTGTCTATCTGACTGTATATTGAAGTATTTGTGTAATTTTGTTTTATTTATTTGGTTTAACTTGAGTTTTTACAATTTACAAAATCTAAAGTTTCTGAGATTATGTTTAGTCTAGAGATTAGGAGGTTGAATCATGAAATATTTAAACAAATTATTTAGCTACATGAACAGGTCCCAGGATAGTCCTCATGAGTGAATTATGAGAATGAGATCAAGATTAGTTTAGAAAAGAGAGTTAGAAATATATTAAAAACACATGATCTACCTATCTATTCAATCCTGTCCTATCCTAATCTAATGTAACCTAATATAATGTAATCCTACCTACCTATCTATGTTACTTCAGCACCGAATACAGTGCATAGGGCAGAAACCAGAGTTCTCCAGTCTGAGCGATGTGATGTTACTCTGTGTAATTCTTGCATGTTGTTGAGACCCACAACTTTGTGATTGTTCTGCACAGAGTCTCTCTTGGTCTTCCTCTTTTTCTTTTGAGTCTTATTTGTGTTGAAATTACTAAAATATCTATGGACACCTTTTGGCAATTGTAAGAGGAATTTATCTTTGCAATTTAAAGTGACTAAAAACTTTTCATGGTTACAAAAGGCTTTAAAAAAAGGGCCCAAAGACGTAAAGGATTGAATTCACTGTATATGGGTTCCCCATATGTCAACAAAGTGCAGTTTATTTTAAATGCATAAGCAACATTGTATAAAATATATGTATTAATTTAGTCAAGTGGGTGGTAGAACAGACCAGGCAGAGGGTTATTAGTGATGAAGACATACTTGAAGTTCAAAGTTCAAAATATGAAAGAAAATTTGTGAAAACATGGGCATATAAAACCCTATCTTGATGCAAGTTTCTCTGCAGACATTTTTATAAATGCTATAAACAAGACATATAAACAGGTATCAAATATTACATATAACTATTGTCTAAAAAATACTCAAGGTTAAATTTAAATATTCGCTCTTTTACAAAGTTCTAAAGTTCTATATAAGATTCAATTTTTTTTTTACTTTACAGTAGGTCTTCTTCTTCTTCATTCACTCTCAAACTCCTGCTGGATCTCTCTTATAGCAGGACTACTAGATTTCCAGCAGGATGTAGGCCAGAGAATGGAATGAGTTTTGTCGCCGTTTTATTTGTGCCAATGCCCGACACATTTGTCTTCGGTGGAACAGTAGGTCTAAATGTTGACTGTGGTAAAGTTGTTAGTAATACTTCCTCACAAAACAATTCGGTTGATCTTGCTTGCGGTTTGTAAGCAATTTTCCATTTTGCATCAGTGATGTGTTTGGATGTAGGGCCTATAAGTAGCAACCTCAAAATTCAACAATAGTTGAGAAAACAATGCTCTATACAGGATATGTTTCAGTTATTGTTATTAATTACACAACTCTATAAATACAACTTTGACAAGGGGAAAAAAGGTACGGGTTGCAAAAAAAAAACAACTACTTATCTCACTTTTGTTGGCATTTGTTATGATTTTGTTTTTTTTGTTGCTGTGAAATCACTTTGAGGTGGGGGTTTACTCTCTTTTAATAATTTTTTTTTTCTAGGACTACCGGTAAATGTTATGTTCTATTTTCCAAAAGAAGGGGGAGAAATTAAATCCTACATATCTCTCCTGCCCCCCTCCCCCCTAACATCAATGGTCCATAGATAGGCCTATATAAATAAAAAGCAAAAAATTACACAAATTCAATGTTTTAGTAACATACGCTATCATTGGAGCATCATGGCCACTGGATCCTCCCCAGCCAGAAAAACTGACACTCTTCACAAACTGATCACGTTCTTTGAAACCATATGAATTTGGGAACACAGGCATGCTGGTTCCAGATGTAAGACCTCTAGAATTCAAGTAGGCTTGCCAAGATTTTTCAAAATATTGCCTGGAAACAAATGCAGACATTAAACAAAAAGTAGTGAACTGGTTAGTGTATTGCTTGACCATGAAAACAAATTTTACTCAAAAGTGGGCCAACAGGTGAAGATGTTGAGAACCACTGTGCTAGATGGGAAATGTCGGGCCAATGGTGCAAATAAAATGGTGACATAACATATTTACATTCTCTGGACCATCCTGTTGAAAAATATAGTAGGATCAATGTCCTACTACAAGAGATCCAGCGGAAGTTTGAGAATGAACATTGTAGAGGAAGAAGATTTCTTATAGAAAAATATACAAAGTACTATTCACACAATTAATTTGATGTGTTTTCTTGCATTAAATATTGTTACTCAAGAAGCAAGAAATGTATAACACTGGAATTAGTTGGTATATTTATAATGTAGTAAAATTTCAGGAAAGAGAACAAATGGCAGACCAAGACTACAAGTGAGGACGTTCAGTAAAGGTCATGTCACAAAGATATATATTATGATGTGTAGCATCAAAGTCACAGAAAATTATGCTGTAATTATCTTAAGAGTACATATTTTTTCCTCAAACATGAAAAGATAATGCATTCTATGGAAATCCATGCACACCATATTATGATACATTTTACAGGCTGGTATTATTTTGTTCCATATGAACTAAAATTTATTTGTATTTTGACTGTACTGAGGCCAAGCACCACATGGATTGTATGGTCAACAGTAGTCCACATAAATTCTCACAAACAGTTACAGTTTGTAATATCATTGGATGTCTCGATACAAACAATCTTGAAATATTCTTTCTGTATACATACATAGACACCTTATGATTAGGAGGCTACCCAAAGCATTGTATATTGTAGATGGCTTGAGTCTTCTGAGCATAAAGAAAGCTTTGGAGACATTCCCCATAGCACATAAAAAAGAAAAGCTTCATTGACCAATAATTTCTGTATATTAATAGAAACAAGCAAAAAAACAATTTATTGATTTATGTATACTATCATTCAAGAGTTATAGAAATTTAGTCAAATGTAAAGAATAGCAACTTATGTGTATTAATGGGTAACAAATTATAACACAGTCAACATACTTTTTCTATTAATCTCAAACCTCTACTGGTTAGCAGGATGTAGTCCAGAGAATGGACAAATCTTCTGCTTCTTAGCATTGAGAATAATGAAGGTTTATTGCTGCAGATACAGTTCCTCTCCACTCATCTCTGTTCACAGCTATTGTTCTTCAATTTCTTATCCCTAGTTATTTTATCTCTTACTCTATATTATTGTACATCCATCACCTTCTTGGTCTTCTTTCTTGTACTTTATTTGTATTTAGGTGTTAAATTATTCTAGTGTCTTCCATTTAATCCAACCATCTGAGTCTTTGCAATTAATATATACTTGAAAAAGTTGACCACAAATACTAATATAAAATTACTAGGAAGCCAGAAAAGATTCAATGATCAGGTGTGTGCAGTAGAAACAAAAATACAAAAGTAAATATTAGAAATAAGTATATATGTGGTATATAAGCCTACTACTACCTACTACTAAGCCTAGTTAATTGCTTAATTGCTTTCTATCACCGTATTACAGGGTGCCAGGTTCAAAACTATATCTGGACAAAATAAATTCAGGATCGTGATTTCTCGCTCAACATGACCACTCCTCCAGTTGACCCAGCTGTAAATGGGTACCTGACACATGAGTTAGGGAAGGTAAACGCAACAAGAAAGGGAACTTGCCACCCCATTTAACAGTTACTGTGGCTTAGTGCATGAAGAGTTATCTTCATCCTTTTTCTTCTTTAGCATTCATTCTCAAACTCTCGCTGGATCTCCCTTGAAGCAGGACCATAGTCCTACTAGATGTCCAGTAGGATGTAGTCCAGGGAATGGAAATGCGGTGTGTCACCGTTTTATTTGTGCCAATAGTCCTACACATCCATCTGTAGTGGATTATCTTCATCCAGATGGCGGGTTTCTGTCATGGGACCTACCTTTACCACTACTACTAAAAAGATAATAGAAATAATGAATGAATAAAAAGAATAGAGATGAAAATGATAGTCGTTTCTATGTGAGATCTTCATCAGAACATAAACATACAATAATAACTATTAAAAAAATACAGAATAATATAAAAAAGAAAATAGTTATATGTAAAATATATGTAGTCTGTGAAATGGTCAAGTGAAGGACGGATAGCAATAAACATTATTTACCATGCATCTTTGTTATCTCGAACACAATGACCTGTAGATTCTATATACTTAAGTGCTAGTGGCAATGTGTCCAGCAAGCTTCGTCCCCAACTAATTGCTGGTTTTCCTTTAAGAACAATTGTAATTTCTGAAAATCATGCTATATGGATTTAAACATCATTTCTTTAAATATATTCTATAATTGTATTTTTCAGTTAAAACATAATTTATTAAAATATTATATTATTAGTATATGTGGTTAAGTTGGTACTGACCCAGACAGCAGTAAAAAGGTCAAGAAATAATGACAGTCCGCAAAATTGGAACAGGTAACTACAAACATCAGTGTGCTGCATGAGCAATACAGATAAACAGTTGTGATTCACAGGTTGGCTTACAAACAATATGGCTGCAGATGTCCACCATTCAGTGGAATTGGTTGAAAACTGAATACATACAAAATCCACTACTGAAGCAGGATGTATTTGTCCATTGGCATAAATAAAGCAACAACTGACACATTCTTGTTATTGGACCATATCCTGGTGGAAATCTAGAGTAGGGCCATTGTCCTTCTATAGGAGAGAATTAGTGGGAGTTTGAGCACAAATGGTAAAAAAATAATATAATACAAATTACTAGATTACTGGTATCCATCATATGTTGTTTAAATTGAATCTTCAACATTGTTCAATTTAAAATGATATACAAGTGTACAAATCTTTACATCAAGATGTTCCATCTCATCTAAAGCTGGTACAGTGGAATCCCATATTAATGCATTCGGTTTTAACATATTTTTCTGTACTTTATGGGATAATATGTCCACACTTTTAACGAAACAAACCGTACATTATGTAATGAAACGAACTGTAATTTTTCAATTATGAAAATATCAGGCACATACAATTCAGTATCCATAAATCTGTTTTTACTGGCCACTGTGCTTGGACAAAGTCGTATTCAGTACACATATATTGAAAGTCATGGTTTACAACATTCTAATGTACAGGATATAAGAGAGGGACAGTAATAAATCATGAGTCACACACAATCCAACACAATGAAAATAGTGGGGTGTGTGCTTCAGGCAGGGGACCTTGTTTTTCATTGGTGTATCTACACTAGGTAAACTAGTGCATTCTACTCATTCAGAGTATAAATGAGACTAGTGCATCAAAACAGACAATGCTTCTAAGTGAAGAGGGTAGAGGAGGGCTAGAGGACCTCTCTAACAGAATAAACTATTAAAGTCAAATACCTATACCAAACCCTCACATCCCATAATAAAGCATAATGAATGTCAAAGATACTCAAAAAATACACCTACCTCTTTCAACCCCAAATAGAAACCATAATGAAAATTCTGATATCAAAATAATACATCCCACTTTCCATCCATAAAACGCTGTCATAGTTAGATACCAAAACAATATAGTGAAACCACATAATAACATCTTGGTCTGGACAGACATAATATTTATGTATTAACAGAAATTCGCTATATTTTATATTCGCTATATATTCGCTATAATTCGCTAAGCCTACAGCATAAAAAATAAAGAATAAAATTTTTTGGCTTTTTGGAAAGTGTTAAATTAGGAAATTTGTTACAAATGTATGACTACACTGTATCTCTCCTTTTCCATCACTTAGAAGTTGTGAAAGATTTGTTATTCATTAGATCTTTTCTTCCCAGCAATATAATTTTGGGTCAAAGGGCATGAGCCCTTGGATTTCGTTAATTGCAACCATTAGATATTTTCTACTAGGAATTTTACAGAAAAATTTAGTGAAATCACATTTCACTCGGATATGCATTCATTTCTACTTGTGGTTTTTTAATGTTTGTATGTTATGTCTGTATCTTGAAAAAGGCCTATTGGTCCGAAACGTCGACTTTGTCCTGTGTATTGTCATTTGTATGATTATATTCTGTTTTGTTTTGTTGTATGTACCATATTTACATCCGTTAGTGATAGTGTGTAGTGTTTTAGTCGTCATTCAGTCGGACTTCATTACCTGTCTTCCACGTGAGTATTATTTTAAATTATGTTCTACTAGCAGTACCACCTTCTATAGAAAAATTTTGGTAATTTGTTTATTAATTTTTAATATTTGGCTTTAGAATTGTGTGTCACACAGCAGAGGTTAGAGCATTGGTCTCACAACCATTATGTAAAGAGTTGATTTAATTTTCAGAATCAAATGTTTCTTCTTAAGAAAGTCGTTAGAATGTGTGTTATATAGATATATTGTAAGTAAAAATAGTACAATATTATAAAGTTGACATGGGTGTTGGATTATCTATTATAGTCTACAGATCTGAGAAGATCCTTGCCTCTGCAATCTATCTATGGGTAGGACACCCAAACAGAAAGCAGTCAAAGCTCACTAAAATTAGATCATCTGCTGAAGACGGATGTGTCAGGCCATTGGCGCAAATAAAACGGCAACACAACGCATTTCCATTCTCTGGAAATCTAGTAGGACAATGATCCTGCTAAAAAGGTATCCAGCGGGAGCTTGAGAATGAACGCTGAAGAAGAAGAAGATCATCATCAGTCTTTTTCTCGTAGAGTAATTTGATACCCATGCTTATCTTATATCTGCATGCTGTTCAACAGACATGACCAAGGAATACAGAAAAAGATATGCCAATAATTGAACTCAGTTTATTACATTATGTTTATGATAATAACTATTAATACCTCAGATTGGGCCTGAGTATAATTCTGTGTTAGTTATTAATTACCTTGTATAGCATAAGCTGTGAACAGTGCTGCTGCTAAGCTTCCTAAATAGCCAGTTGGGTGGTGATGTGTCATTCTACCAGATTCCACACTCACTTCAATCAAATTATTAAGCTGTTCTGACCTGTGTAACAATAAACAAAAATTAAACATGCAGAGAAGTTTTCTCAATAAGAAATATATTCATTTCTTTGAGCATAATGTCTTCTTGTGAATCAAATCCCTTTCAACAAAATGAACAATTTAGAAAATGACAAAAACCATAAGGAACCATGCCAAGAGAATATAGAAGCTGATAACTAGAAGAATATTGCATTTGGTAAAAATAAAGCCTGAATAATATGCAAAGCGATACATAATCATACTAACAGGTATATTTGCTAAGTTCCTGTTGTCTACATATCTAACAGATTGCATTGCACAGCACCATGAAGATGTCTGATGACCTCCAGGTAGCACTGTTTTAGTCTTGTAGTGCAATCATGAAGCACTACTCTATAGACATCAAAGAAAATGTTCAACATGGTTAATATTTCTATGCCTCTATCTTTTTTGGAGGGCTCGGGGATGATGAATGTCTCCATTATGATGGTTGTAACTATAAACTGACAACTTCATGTATAGTACTACTGTTTGCACTGGCCAGTATGTTCAGCAAGACTCCCAGAGTTGCTTTTGCTCTGTCGTTAGAATCTTTAGCAAGAATCTTGTAGACACTATGCTTGGTCAAATCCCCCATAAATGAAGTACCGGTATACCAAATAACTGTTTATCTCTACCTCATCAGTTTTTGGATGATATAATAAATTTGCATTACCTAGTAATTCTGACTTGTTGGGGCTTACTGGAGAGCAGTCCACTTATCAACGATATGCAGCATTTTGAAATGCATGCATCACTTCTTAATTTCTGCAATACTAATGGCATCTTCACAAAACGCTTGTTAAAGTTTACAAATATTTTCCATTTTGGTATCACCAAGATATTGTCAAGATTTGATACAACAACTGTGATACAAAAATGACTAATGTCATTTTGTGTCATATTAAAACCTAATGGGAAATTATTATCACATTTCACTTGTAGTCTGACTGCCACTAAATTACTCTTCAATACAACTTATGTCATTTTGTGTCATATTAAAACCTAATGGGAAATTACTACCACATCTCACTTGTAGTCTGACTGCCACTAAATTACTCTTCAATCAAACAATTAATCCATCAATTAAGTGCTATGCAGAGTAGCATAGACTATCATGTTTCTTCACAACTCTCTGTATCTTGTGTTGTTAATAGAAGTTCAGCTGGTGACATCTTTTTTGTGCCACAGTGACAAACCATCAAGATATTTCTCTTTGTTTTTCTTTGTTTCTTTCTCCATCTTTCTTGTCATTACTAAATGTTCAAGTTTTGCTTTTCTCACACCAAAGAAGATGGTTGTGCCAGGCCATACACGCAAATAAAATTGTGGCACAACACAATTGCTATCTCTTGACTACATCCTGCTGGAAATCTAGGAGGACCATTGTCCTGCTACAAGAGAGATCCAATGGGAGTTTGAGAATGAATGCTAAAGAAGAAGCTTTTCTCATCACATGCCCTAAAAATCTTAGTCTGCTTCTAATTTTTGCTATAATTTGTCCTTTTATATCAGCATCTCTAAGGATCTCTACATTAGTTTTCTTGCTGTCCATGGAATTTTCACCATTCTTCTCAAAAACCACATCTCAGTTACCTCCAGATTATCTTGAGCTTTTTTGTTTACCATCCATGTTTCACATCCATAAGGAAGGATTGTCTCAATATCAACATCTTAGCACTCAAACTCGCGTCAGTTAATTTCATAATCCCCAATTATATTTATTTTATATTATTTATACTGTATATAGTGAATTTCTGTTATTGCAAGCATATTTTTTCATATCTAACAGACCAAGATGTTACAATGGGACTCCACTGTATCATACTCAAAGAAACATGACTTTAAATGGAATTCACCCTGTAAATGATATGATATTGATAGTAGAAAATGGGGTAGATAATAATCTCTTCTACAACAATTTGTAATTAGAAATATATTATAGCTGAACACATTGCAATACACTTCCACTTCTTACCCTTTTCCAACAGTCATGGTTTTAAAGTCACTAACCTTGGATATCGAAGGCCTATGCACATTGCTCTCATAGCAGCTCCACAACCACCACCTCTATAAAAAAATATGTTCACTTTTAAATTATAAGTGGTCCAATTAACTATGTTATGCAATTATACAGGGTGTCTACAAAGTCAATGTGCACTCATTTACATTGGTGGTGACTCTACATCATATAAATTGTGAGTAGTATTTAGTTCAGATCTGTGTGACGTCAGTACATTGAAATTTTATAGATACCTTATACTAATCATGTTTTTACAAAAATTGGTACCATATCCTATTCTTCATCTTCTTCAGCGTTCATTCTCAATCTTCCTCTGGATTTCTCTTGTAGCAGGACCATGGTTCTATTAGATTTCCAGCAGGAGGTAGTCCAGAGAATGGAAATGCGTTGTGTCTCTGTTTTATTTGTGCCAATGGCTTAGCTCATCAGTCTTCAGAGTAAAATCCTATTCAGGACTTAGCAATTAACCAGCATTTTGTTGTCTGTAGTGATTTAGTAGATATAAATATGTTCAGTAGTTTGCCATTGTTTTCTAAATGGTATGGATTGCCTGTGGCAGGATTCAAACCCGATACCTTGACGATCACAGGCGCGCACTGTACCACACCATCATCGAGATGGACAATTATGTTTAGGTATTAGGTATGTTGATTATCATTTACGCACACCAGATACGTTCAAAGGTGCTCCGATATCAGCTTCAGTAAATCTCTCAGGGTTCTCTCAGGGTATAACGGCTGATGGTTCCGGTTATATGTTGATGGACAATCATGTTTACAAGTCAGAAACAGAAGTCTAAATAGGACTGTTTTGTTTTTTTCTCCTTAATCAGACGGATCGGCTTGTGATCAAATGGACTTTAGAGCAAGTATATACAGTATATATTTTAAAACAATAATAATTTTACAAAGCAGTTTTGTGCAATACAAAAGTGTTTGCAGCGTTTTTAAAATCTCAATATTTCTCCTAAACTGATGATGGAAGGCTCATTAACAAGACTATATTAGAAAGACACCAGTGACTAGTTATACTTTTCATACATTGTCACAAAATATGTATTTTCTGTATGAATTAAACTACAATCACAATTACTATCCAAACTGTTAAACAAAATTAAATGGATAATATCAGCACCATGCTGTGTCTATGATTACTACCATCCAAACTGATGTGTGAAACTAAATTGATAATATCAGCACCATGCTGTGTCTACCATTACTACCATTCAAATTGATGTGTGAAATATCAGCATAATGCTGCCATGCTATTTTGTGTACAAATGTCTCCATTATAGTGTTAATATTATTTTCTCCTCATTTCTGCAATACAAACGTTTTTTTAATTATTGATTAATTATTGATTATGAACTCTGGGCAAACCCATAGATGGTCAGTCTCCCCCAAAACATATTTTAGTAATGATGGCTTGCTGTTTGAACACATTCTTTATTCTGTTCCTCAGAAACGTATTCTTACTAGTACCACACTGAATTCCAAATTCTCTAAATAGTATTCTAGATGCATCATCCATATTAGTGTCTACTCTCATAAAGCACTCAAGTAACTGCAAAATACCTCCCTTATCCATTCCCAATTTACAGGCCATAGGTGTATTCATTGAAAGCCTATCTGCTCTCTCATTTCCATGAATGCCAGCTTGACCTGGACTGATCCATGTGATATCCAGAAGACTGGAACAGGATATAGAGCCATCTACTCATACCAACACCAACTGTTTTAAATATTTTGAAACATGGACTCAGAATCAGACACTATAACTGCCCTAATTAAATGAGTTTCAGAGACCTATTGGAGAACTGCAATAATAACCTATACCTCCATCCTCATACTAGAAGTAGTTGTCCTATATTGCTTCGCTTGTCAACCATTTTATCACTTGAAGTAGTTATAAAACCACAGCCAGATCTTTCACCATGATGGGAGGATCAGTGAAAACTATGACATCATCATCTATATTTTTAAAGTATCTTCAAAGTAATTTTTGATACAAAAAATGTCTGGTTAAAGATATAATATGACTGCTATTAACTATGAACAGATCAGAACAAGTTATAATTCTACGTCTCAGAGCAGGACACAACCGACTCCGCAGTCACATGTATACAAAGTTCAAGATTGGCAACACGGCCATGTGTACATGTGGACAGGCAGCACAGAGTGCCAAACATATACTTCAAGAGTGTTCTGAGCATGAAACGCTGAGGCAGAAATATTGGCCAGAGGAAACAACACTGGAATCAAAGCTCTATGGGACACTGTATG
Source organism: Meghimatium bilineatum (assembly GCA_034231615.1). Classification (NCBI taxonomy): domain Eukaryota; kingdom Metazoa; phylum Mollusca; class Gastropoda; order Stylommatophora; family Philomycidae; genus Meghimatium; species Meghimatium bilineatum. The sequence continues at coordinate 17,977,985 of CM067320.1, forward strand.
AACTACAAAAGACAGTGAGTTTTATTAAGGAGACAGAATTACAGATATAGACATGTTTCAAGTGAACGAAAGAAGAAAAAGAACTGCTATTAACAGATGCATATAAATACCCCGGTATGTTAAAATTGTTTGGAGATTAGATGGTACCAAAATTGGTGGCACTTGATCTGGCATCTCTGGTTTCAGCGCCTGCTCTTAAGTGCTCATGCTTCTCTCAGTCAGAAATTTTGACAAATGTATTTTATAATGCAATACATTGCTTATATGCATCAAATAAAATGGACATAAACAAGGCAGTAGATACATTTTCAGTAAGGAGTGGGGTTTAATCTATGCCCTTTTCAAGTTTATACCTCTGTTTTTGATGTGAAATTTTATGACCTTTTCATGAATAATTGATAAGGGATGGGTTTTATTCACCTGTTTGCTATCTTCCTAGCACTAAAAGTCATGTTCTGCTTTGCTAGAGGGGGAGGGTGGATTTGAACACCCTCATCTACAGGCTAGGATATATTGTTATTCTGGTAAGAGATATGAAACCAGAGAAGAGTAGTAGTCCTAAAGAAACATTTGGCTCGAAATAACAAAAGAATCATTAGCATTGGAACCACCATTACTACCAATTTGCCTATGGGGAGCTAACTACAACTATCAAAAACAGCATATATGATCTATATCCTAGAGAGACATGGTTTTAATGGGTATATTGATGCATCTCAAAACAGTGCAGGGAAAATTAGAGATACAGGGTTATTAGTGCAAGTTATCATCAGTGCACACCAGACAAGTTGATATCTGCTCGGATCCCCATCTCAATAAATTCATAAGAACATAGAGGAACACAATTCCAGTTTCGTGTTGATTTATCAGCCTCTATAAATATCTATTACGTTTATTTTTCTGGGTTGTCCCACTCTTTATTCAAACCTTCTGCAGGTAAGTAGGTATTTTTGATTTATCCAAACAAATGAAAGGACCCTCTATTGTTAACCAACTGGAGTATTCTGCTCAAGTATTCAGCTACAATACAAGCCTTAAAATTACTACAGACAGACACACCTAAGAATATAATATGTGATGGCAGGTGGTATTTATAATTTACATTTTGTCAGCATGTGAAACCCCATTAACTCTTTATCTCCTTAAGGGTTTTACAACACAGCCACAACGCTTTTAGAAGTAAATATAAACTAGGAGGTTTTAATGGTTTACCAGCAGAATGAGTCTGCTTAACTGACTGGTTTAGCAGCTTGCTATTGATAAAGAGTTAATGATAAACTGACGTGGCTAGCAAACACTAATTGAAGTGAGCACCAAAACAAAAGATGCACATTAATGGATACCATCATACAAGAGCTAAGAGATTCAATTCAAAGAAATTAATTAAGTGCAGAAACTATTTATATTATAAAATCAGGACTTGCTTTGGGTTAAACGGAATCTGGTAACCTTTAGGAATATTTGGCTTCAACAAGTGTGTCCCATTCATGCACGTAAGTCCTGTAACCAAAAAATATAAATATGTTAACATATTTGCTATATACCGGGTATGTCAAGAAAGATTAATGTATCATAAATATGCACTCAAACCTGATACTAATACTACAGGTATTAGTGACCGTATCTCACTTTATAGGTTGTACATGCATGTTTTATTTACTAATAAATGGTATTGAAAAATGGGAGCAAAGAATACCAACACTGTTACATGCCATGCATGTAAGGGGCAACTAAGGAGGTTTTGGGATGGAGTTAGCTGTCTTTCATAGAGGGTCAAAGTGACCAAAAAGCCATGATGAAGTTGGAGGTATAAGACTTAAAGGCACAGATTTTGTAGCTAAATTGTAAATCATGACACAATTAATTCTGTTCTCTGGACTACATCTTGCTAATCTGCAGAAGTTTGAGAACGAATGCAGAAGAGGACTGAAAATATACTGTCTGTGTATTGTAGAAAGGACAAGCAAAAATACTTAAGTTAATGAGTGTTTTACTTAATGTGGTTGAAGGAGGCAATACTACAAGCTTGATAGTCTTTAACTCTGGAGGGACTTAGTTGAGACTATCATCCAATCTTGAGGCATGATATGCCTAAATAAAAGGATTAATTCCTCTCCCCCTTCAGTACAGGCCTTTAACATGCTTCATCACAGTATACATTACTGAATGGGGTAGTCAATCCCATGTTCAACCTCCTTACCCAGACTCTTACAATAATAAATGTTAGAAAATGTCTTGTGTACTATTATTTATAATTGTTTGCACCAATACCCTATAGTCTGTGTGTTCACTCTCATTGACCTTGTGTTAAACAAAAGTACTATTACAACATGCATGGCACGCAGGCAGCAGTATTATTATTATTTACTCCCCTTGTGGTTGCGTACGTAATTCATATAGGATAATGTTATATAACCATTTATTTTTAAATACATATACTAAGAGGGGGGGAGGGTCGCATAGCACAGTGGTTAGCGCACTTCTTCGCATATGAGTGGTCCTGGGTTAATTACCCAGTTGAGGCGGAAATGTTTTTCAGATTACAATGGCTCCTTGGTCGACCAAGCCTTAATTTGGTACCAGATCAGTCCAGGAAGCAAATACTGTGAGGAAGAGGAGATGGCTACCACCCTCATATAGCAGAGCATCGGAAATGTAAGATTGCTAACATCTCACACCCCTATGGTGGGTTAAATATTAGAGGTTCCCTTTACCATACCTGACTATGAGTTATGTATTCTTGGGTCATCTCATCTCTAATGCTTTTATTATTAGGAGACAGATGATAATGTCCAGCACATATTAAGTCTATTTATCACTCACACTAAAAGTTCCCATATCTCAAAAACCACTTTTAGTGTAAAAAGACAGTGCAAAGAAGACAGGCATGGTACTTACCAGCAGCTCTTCCAGACATGTCCCTCATACAATCTTTATAAGATTGAGCTATTGTGGCAAACATCTTCTCTTTGTCATCAGTATCTCCACACTGTACAAGTGCTGCATAAACAGAAATATATTCTCGTTCTTAAGAGAAATATTAATTGATTCCACCTGAAGCAACTCATGAGTTGGGAATTAATAAGCTGGACATATTAATTTACTAGATTAAATATCTAGTAAATTAATATGTCTAACTTATTAATTTTTATTTTATTGATGCTTTTTAGTTTGTAATTCATAGATAAGCTATACAGTTATTTTTGACATTTAAAAATAAATCTAAATCAGGCTTTATGGACAATGCCAAAGTCGGATGTGTTGGGCTATTGGTGAAAATAAAACAGCAACACAATGCTTTTCCATTCTTTGGACTACATCCTGCTGGAAATCTTGTAGGACCATTGTCTTGTTATAAGAGAGATCTGGAGTCTCAGAAACAACGCAAAAAAGGCCTTATGGATATAATAATTAAAAAAAAATAAAACCCATAACCCACCAGGGCTGTAGGGGTGCCACACCGGATGTTGTTGTTGATATCTAAATGCTGATGAGTAATGCTGCTCTGGTCAGCACAGTGACATTATTTAAAAAGTGCAGGTCTTCTGAAGTTGACTTAGTGATTCATACAGTAAGTTAGTGACTGTTATGGGTGTCTGTAGATGTTTTTTCCTGGCAGTTGAAAGGTAAGGGCAGTCAATAAAGAGGTATTTTCCAACTGTTTTATTGGGATGAGAGCAGTGTCCTCCTACAGTGGGTAATTGCTGGGGTTTGATACGGTTTAAATGGCTATTGGTCCTTGCATGTCCTGTTCGAAAATGAAAGTTAAGGGATTGGTTTTTCCTGCAGAATTTGTTTATGTTGTCATTGTCCTTTGGCCATGTCATTTCACTAAATACATTTCAACCAGTCATCCCATTTGTCTGCCTGTTCAGCCAGATTTCTCTGATGTCGTTTCTGAGAATCTCTTTGACTCTCCCCATACTACGAGGTCTTTGCTTTTGTTGTTTTGAGGTGTCTCTCTTTACAAACACTAATTGTACAACCTATAGCGCTATGTCCAAGGATCCATTGCATGGTCACACTGATTGGATATGCAGAGATAAGACTATGCGCTGTTCTTGCTATGTGGAGAATATCTTGATTTTCATATGGGTTATGTTCAAGTGCTTCCAAAACTGACATTAAGTCTGTAAAAATGACTATGTCTGATGGTTTATGTTCCATGAGATCAAACGGTTGGTGTATTAACTCAATGACTGTATTGATGGCCTCAGCTTCTGCTTCATAGTTTGAGCAATTTTTACCACAAAGTCCCAGAACTCGCAGAGGGTATCGTATATGGATACCATATTCTGCAAAACAGGTGGCATTGAAAGTCGATCCATCAGTGTAATCCTTGATTGCTGATGATGTGTAGCTGTTTATAGTTTCTAAGGCACATGTCCTCAGGATCGTTGGTAGTGTTCCCTTAATGGCTGTTTTATCTAGTAATTTTGATTGGATAGATGGTTGGTGCAAGTTCTCCCAAGGGGGTGGTCCAAGGTATTTGTTTTCTAGCTTGCTATAATTGTCTTGCTATAAGAGAGATCTGGGAGTTTGAGAAACAAAGAAAAAAAAGCCCTTATGGATATAATAATAAAAAAATAATAAGACCCATAACCCGCCAGGGTTGTAGGGGTGTCACACTGGGTACATCAGCAAAAAAAAGCTCTCCAAACACCTCTATCCTCATCTATTTAGAGAAGTATAGAAAATCACACCTAGAATATTCTTGATGTTATCAATCCAGGATTTTCTCTGTCCTCCTCTGAAAATAATTTTAAAAAGCGAGTCATGTCTTGTTACATGTCACAACCAAACAAGTTTACGGCATTTCACAACTGCCCAAAAGTGGTTCTTGATAACATGCAAGTTTGTTTATTTGCTGCCGGACAAATATATTTGTCTTGTGTTCTATATAGCTAATTCTTAACAAGCGTCTGTAATATGTCCTTATGGACAGCAACTCATATATATTTTAGGAATTGTCTTCTTTATAATTCACATTTTAAGCATTTGATATATGCCAAACATTTTGCACTCTTATATTCAGCTTTTAATGTTTTAAACACAACAATGTACCTTCTCCTGTGGCTAGATGCATCACTGTATCATCACTCACCATCCAGTCTGGCACTGAAAATAAAAATATAACTAATGCCTATGAGTTTCAATTTGATATTGGTAAAGCATGTCTGAGTCAATGGACGAGAATACTCAGCAGTTTAATAAATATATCACTACATGGATTGAGCATTACATGGCTATATTGCCCTGGTCATGCTGCAGTCAGAGGAAATGAGAGAACCAACTTATTGGCAGGCAATGCAGCGATAGACAGCATAATGCTGAGAAGAGATAAGGCAGACTTAATCAAGGCAGTAATAAATTCATTTCAAGATGAAGTCAGTGAGGCTGAGAGTGTGCAGATACAGAGAATGTTAGAAATGGGAGTATCTAGAGGGGAGGGAAGGAATAGTAATTTTTTTGGAAGGCCCCGAAGATCACACAATCAACACCTGACCAAGACGCTGTGTCTACATACACTGCGATAGCTGCTGGAATGAATGGCAGAGCACTTATGAGAATGCCCCACGTTTTGTGAAGCTAGTTTCAAATAAAGAATCAAGAATAAATATATTACCAAAAGATCACTATTGCACATTTTACACAAGCTATAAAATTTGTGTAATATCTCAGCAATGCTTTCATGTTTCTTTCTCTTGTACTTTAAATGATTTTGCATGTTGGCACATGAGAAATGAAAGAGCTGATTCTCTGTCCAGAGCTGTGGCAAAATAGACATCCAATATTCCAAGATTATGATGATAAGAATGATGAAATAATCCATTTAGCTGCGAGCTGGTAGCTCTTGACAGCCAATAGCCTTTCTGATAAAAGCATGGGTTTTTCTCAGTTGTGTAACTGAAGTGACACTCACTCAATGGGGTAATGTGGGAGAGGGGGGAGGGGAAGGTTGAAGCATGTTTAGTCATCAAAGTCAGGCATTTCAAAGCCATTATCAGAGGATTACCACATCCTGCCAGGAGCACAGTACACACTTCTAGGCTAGCTGTCTCATTATTCTTCCATCAGATTTGTTGTTCCACCTGAGTGATGGCACATCTAGTATGTACAAGGCGAGGTAAGAAATTAATGCACCACATTATGTTTCTGGGGAACTTTTTTTATTTTAAGAATACTGTCAATATTGCATTTTTCCTATTGGGGAGATTGTGAGTGACTTGCTTGGTGAAGGCTGAATGCCCTTGCTGTCACTATGTCATGTTCAAGTTGGGTTTTTAATGAGCCCTCAGACAGAAAAAACCCTATCCTTACCAGGTGTTAAACCCTCATGAGTGTAAGACCAACACTCTCACCTCTTGGCCATGTGCCATATGTTTTATTCAAAACTCAAGACATTTTGTACACAATATACATGGGTATGTCATGAAAACATCTCTCTCAACAAACTTGCATCTACTTATACAACTTTAACTCATCATGAAACTAATGCATGAATTCCTTGCACATACTAGATTTTGATATAATTATATAACTATTACTTCACTGCTTGAATCATGTTCATATTGTCTTCAAACCTTGTACCTTGGAGTGCATTTTTATGTGGACTAAAAAGATGAAAATCAGATATTAGTTTTAAGCACTATAGTGCAGATAGGGAAGTACAGTTCAGGATCATGATTGTCTCACATGTTGCCAGACATCCCTGCAAAGAATGCTTCCTTACTAGCTGAGAAAAAATAATGAGGTGCATTAATTTCTGACACCTCGGAGGATCTACTATATCACTCACACAGTGTAGGGTGCTCAGTCTTAGTCTATTTAGGTGGCTGTTTAGTCTGTTGTGCCCTGTCCTGATGTGGAAAATGATAGTCCTGATAGTTGTTCTATGGGTGGTTGACTTTCCTAAAAGCTTTGATAAAGGTTCTCTTTTCCTGATAGGTGATTTCTTAGTCTTTCTGTTCCTGCATTAATCTTTCACTAGCATATCTGTACCCTCATCTTCTGTTATGCAACAGTGGGATAGTATCCCCTGTTGTACCATTCTTCTTTGGATGCTTACTTCCTGTATGATAACATGCCTTTATATTGAGGTTATCTTCTTATAGAAGCTTCATGGCACGTCATCTATACAATCCCGTAGTCATAACCTTTTATAACAGTTACCATGTTGTTCCGACAGGCCGACGTTGTGCTTGAACTACCGGTAGTTACGGGCAAGGCATGGGTGGGCGGAACAACAAGGAGACCTGCCACAAGGGCCAGAGTTGTGCCCTGATGCTGACATCTGTTTCAGTAGCATTAGACTCGAAACACAATCGAGTCGGATAGCTGCTGGAACAGAGGCCAGAGCACTTATGGGAATGCCCCACGTGCTGTGAGGCCAGTTTCTAATCAAGTATCAAGAATCACTTCCTGTATGGCTTCCTTCCAGTCTGGCAGTTTATTGCTGTTAAGGACTTGTAGGACAGACATTGCATCAGTAAGAAACACCACCTGTCAACATTGGCTCGTTATGTTTTTAATTAATTCAGCAGCAATGTTTAGAGCCTGTTTTTCCGTAGAGTAGTTGGAGCAGAATATTCTAGTTAGTGAACACGTCTCATTTTCTTTCTCTGGAAATTTTGTGTATACTCCAGCACCTCCATTCTTCACTGCTTTGGTTGCTAATCCATCAGTATATACCTGCATCCATGCCCCCTGGCACACATATCTTCAATCATGTTGCATTTCTCTGGAGATTATTAAGTTCTCTTACAGTACAAGTGTTGTTCACTGTGGCTCCAACAGTGAGACTCTGATACTGCTTCTACAGAACTTGGAAAAGTGCAGTGTTATCTCTTCTGTCATGTCCAACAGTTCATCCCCACACCCTCTGTCTAGCCCTTAAGACAGGTGAACAAAACTGCTTCTCTTTAGCCTACCACTGGTCAGATCATAGAATCTGGTCTTCACTGGGTGCTCCCGTACCCCTCAGCATGGGCAATGGTCTTAGTGTTCCGCCCGTATGTTAAGGGGTGATGTTTTCCTTTTCATTTATGGGAGAGGTCTTCATCGCATCTGTGACAAGATGAAGCGCTTGATTTTACACCTTGTCCAAACCATGTAGATTGGAACTGGCTATCGAAGTCCATGTTGTTGATCCGTATTCTAGTACTGCTTTAATTGAACCTGTATATAACTTTTTAAAAGTTGCCTTAGTTACCCAGCAGTTTGTTCCTACCAATTTCCTCAGGATGGCAAGTTTCTTTCTTGCTTTTGCCTCTATTTTATCAATGAGGCTTAATGCAGCCAATAGAAGCTGGAAAGTAAAATTGGTTGGGCCATGCTATAAATGAGCATGACACAGTCCTGTCCAAGCAAGCACAAGTGCTTAAATCAGAGATACCAGGTCTAGAGGCACACCAGCAACTACAGTATCATGCAACCTGATTAGTTAACATCAGGCAAATAAAACTACCTCAAACAGTCGAGCCTTTTATACATTGTATGACTTTAAATATATCACCAAACACTGGCCATGAAATAAATTCCTGATGAATCACAATATATGATACTTAACTAATTAGGACAGAAAAATATAAAACACGTACATGCAACGTTAATGTTTGATAAGCCACCCAGTTTTAGCACCTCTTTGTGGATGTGATCGCCGCTATGACAAAATTCAAAGTTCCCATTGTAGTAGCCTAAGGCATCACCGACACCACTAAGAACCATGGCATGTATGTATTTCTGCTGTAAATTGCACATTATTTTATGCTGAAGAAGAAAAAAAGGATTCTAAGATATCATTAAAAATGATATTCCCTATTCAGTCATATTTATGAGTCAATATTCACAGGTTTCAGTATACAGGGAATATGGTGCTAGTTTTGGCATTTTTTCTGTGTGGTATTCTCTTCTAAACAAAATACTGGATTCTTTAGGGAAATATTGTTTTCTAGTATTGGATTTACTCCAACAACATTCCTTATGATAGCTGTTTGTTCATTAAGGTAGTGTAGATTTTCTGATCAGTTGGGTTTGCAATTTGGTCTGGTGCCTCTGGAAATTGATTCACTAACAGTCTGGAATGTAGTGTGATCATGTTGCTTGATTTGATCCACTGACATAGTTCTACATGTCAGTGTGATAATTCTTCTTGAACGGTACTACCATTCCTACTCAGGTTACATAAGCCTACCTGCTCAAAACTCCTGCTGGTGAGCAGGATGTTATTTATAAATTTTGCTGTATAATGTTTTGTATCTTGATTCTGACAAAGCTGAATTCTGCATGGCTTTTGGGTTACTCTATGGGATGGGAGAGTCAACTCTACCCTCAATCTCCTTAGTCGCCTCTTATAATCAGCATAGTTTTCCGGCTCTCACAGAACATTGGGATATAGGGCATAGGCCTCTATTACTAACTAATATTCCTGACTTGTTTAAGGGAAGAGTTGGACAATTGAACTATAAAAGGGGGTTTCAGACAACACTTTTTCTGCTCATATGTAGGCCCTATGCCTCTGTGGTGTAGAGGTATTGAACATGTTTCGAATGGCTAAGGTACCAGGAACAATTTCCACAACCGGCAATTGTACATCAAGATCATTCAGAAAGCAATAGCAACCTTCTGAATGTAAATAGTGTAGGAAATTGAAATTTTAATTGGGTTCCTAATTGAAATCCACTACAACAAAAACATTATGTGTTGATCACTATGTTCTGATATGCTACCAACTAAGGTGATAAACACATTGTACCGCCAAAGTCGGATAGTGTGGGCCATTTGAACAAATAAAATGACGATATAGTGCATTTCCGTTCTCTGGACTACATCCTACTGAAAATCTAGTAGAACCATTGTTCTGCTACAGTGAAATCAAGTGGGAGTTTGAGAGTGAACCCAAAAATTAAAACAAACACACACTACAGTGTCATTGTCAGTTAAGGCATATAGTTGTTTCATAAAGCATGTCGAAAATGGACGGGTGTCAGGGCCCAGGTTACAGTGCATGAACTCGCCCAGGTACACTCGAAACCACAAGAGATAATTATATACACAGATGGCTTCGTTAACAGAAACACAAATAAAAGCGGTTGGGGTTTTGTTGCCTACAGAAACGGCATGAAGTTGATTGAGAAATCTTCAGCATATACCACTGTCACATCGAGCATGAGGATGGAGATAGAGGGAGTTACAGCAGCACTTAATTGGTTGATAACTGATACATCAACACACTCTGTAATACTCACATACTCTCAAAGCATGCTGTTTAAGATAGAAAAGTACATGCTGAGAAAAGAATGGTAGGACTTATTGAACAACTCAATTGTCCAGAGCATTACATGGATATACTGCCCTGGTCATGCTGAGGTTAGAGGAAATGAGAGAATCAATTTATTGGCAGGCAATGTGGCGATAGATGGCACAATGCTGAGAAGAGATAAAGCAGATTTAATAAAGGCAGTAATAAATTCATTTCAAGATGAAGATGATGTCAATGAGGCTGAGAACGTACACATACAGAGATTACCAGAAATGGGAGTATCTAGAGTTGAGGGAAGGAGAAGTAAATTTTTGGAAAGTCCTGAAGATCACACAATCAACACCTGACCAGAACTCTGAGTCTACATACACTGGGATGGCTGCTGGAATGGAGGGCAGAGCACTTATGGGAATGCCCACGTGCTGTAAAGCCAGTTCCTAATCAAGTCAAGTTGTTTCAAAATCAGAACGAGATCATCTTCATTTTTTCCATCATATGCAAGTGACCTTGTAGAGAATGAAATACAACCAAATAAGTTATGTAGGCCTAACTGAAAAAAAGTAGAACTATGATAAAGGGTATGTATGATAAGGTCTGCTTAGGCCTGCCTATAGACTAGACCTATATAGGCCTATGCCTAATTCAACTAATTGTCACTGACTTGTGATTTTACTTCTTCTTGATTGTGATTTAGATTGTACTAAATTAGATGTTTTATAATGTAATTGTGAGGCAGTGAGAGACTAAGGAATAGGCCTATGTTTGTCAATTTTTGTGTGCAAACTTTAAATTAACAATTTGGCAAATTTCTTTTTGTCACCATTAAATTTATCTGTTGGTAATTTCTGTATGTTTGGTCCTTTAATAAACATTTATTTATTATTAAAATGTAAATTATAGGGCCTACATTCTGGATTATATTGATTAGTTGGAATTGAATTCAAAATTGTAAACATTTGTGTACGTAATAAATAGGCGTAGTTACCATCTTACGTCTATAATCATGATTGATGACAATGAATGGAATAGCAGCGCTTACTTCAATGTTGTTGCTAACTAATGTTACATATAGGTTCATAGATCTATGTAGGCCTGTTTATTCTTCCTTCAATCTAAGTATGTCACATACTTTGTGTCAGATGTATTAATTCATGGTATGCATAGCTGCCATAGCAGGCCTAGTTGAAAATTAAAATAATAAAGAGGAATATCAGAATAAGCCTACATTTTTTTAATAAAGGCGACATCGATCTTTCAATGTTGAAGGAACTAAGTGAAAACGTAAAACTTTAGAGGCACATACACACCTTACAGATTAGTTGATCGGTAAAAAGTTATAGATAAATAAGCGTAAACTGGTTTTATGATCCCCGTAATTTTTTTTGCTTCCTTGTAAGTTGTTGGGAATCTCAAAATTAGTAATTAATAACAATCATTTTGAATCATGTAGGACCCTATTATTCTCTTTCGGAAAATAAAATAGTATTTTGTATCAACAAAGTATAGTTAAAGTATATTGTTATGATAATAATGGGGCTATAAATAGCACCTTGCTTATAAAGTTAAAAAAGGAGAAATACTTAGCCTATTAAAATTTTTTGTTATAGGTTGAAAGTCCATACAAGAACTATACAGTATAGTTACTCTATAGTATACTCTATAGGCCTACTAAGTTACTAACTATATATATATAGTATAGTAGTATTAAGTTCTATTATTATACTAAATTATTAGTTAAGTAAAAGTAGTGACACAGGCAGCGAATCGCAACCGCAAAGCAAGGAGAATCGAAACCTATGCCCTATGTGCCGCCTGTGGCACGAAAGGAACAAACTAACTAATACACATATTTTTAGCAACCCTTTTACGATTGATGAACACTTCATCTCATGATGGTCATTTGTTCATCAAGTGTTGTAAAGGATGGTCATTTGTTCCTAAGTGTGAATATGCCATTTGTAAACAATGATCACGTGACGTGTATATTTCCCCGTCTCTCTATCCGTTAGATCACGAGTTTAATGATGGAATCATATTTATAGATGAATGGCCCCTAAGTGCCGTTTTCAGATAACTGCGAATGTTGCAGCAGATCAGAAGTTATTGCACGTTTAGTAATTAATGTAAGTTAGGCATAGCCTATGAGAAGCTAATTTTAGAAAACATTAAAAATTGTGTTTGGAGTTTGACAAATTTAAAATTAAAAAATGCATGATTGGCATTGGTTCTTGATTAGGAACTTGAGTTAGACAAATTTAAAATTAAAAGATGCATTGATCCTTGATTAGAAACTTTTTCTATCAAAAAAACTTTCATTACTGCGTGTTTTCCTGTTAAGGAGTGCATGGAGGCTGTTAACGCCGTAACTTACGGCAACATGAACTAAGATCACTAAACAAGACAAGGGATATCTAACAAGATATAGTAGTCTAAGTAGCCATCTAAAATGCATCATCTAGAAGTATGAGTAGGGGCCGATGCCTAGTAATGGGGCCTATTCAGCTGGTGGAAGAAGAAGGTAATATGTTTTTCTAACACCTCCATAAAACATCTGTGAAAAACAGACTGAAATAGTTCTGCCACTTAGACCCTAATTTGAATAAACAAATCATTTTGAGCAGAAGTAAGCACGTAAAAAGGGAAAACGGGTTTGGGGTGCCCAAGAACATCAGAACAGGACTTTTCATATGCCTACAAGACATTTAGCCATAGGTAAGCGCCCCCCACCCCCAAGATTTTCACAAAAGTAAATGTCATCAAATTTCTTATGTACAAAAGATAAGCGCACATGAAAATGGACAAATTACCCCACCCCCTTTTTTTAAATACTGAATTTAATGCATTGGTCTGAAGGTAAAACATAGGCCTACAACATGACATGAGAATGGAAATAGCAAGAGGCAGAGGAACACCAAGAAAAAGATTGATTGAAAAAGGGTGAAAGTAAAGAATAGTTCTCTGCTGTGCTATAAATAGTACAATGTTGACAATTTTACCTATCCAACGTCATGGATTCCCGTGTAACACCAATCAAAATAATGGCTGCCGTGACGTCACATCCGACAATCACTTGAGTTCAAATCTAGACACATCGAACTTATGCATAATCTGTTTTCCAATTTACACATTTTTTCCAATTTCCTATTATTTGTGGTGAGCGATCAGTATTTCTGCCCACTATACATGGAGCGAGGTGCGCGCACACATTAGAAATATTATTTTGAATCCTAACCTTACTCTAAGTACTTACCCGTAAGCTTGCCAAATCACACAACAAAGGTCAGGTAACACCTCGACACTAGAGCAAAGGTCACAGCAGAGAACTATAATTTACTTTAGCCTTGAAAAAGTTATAGGCTAATGTTCTGAGACATCTCAATATTACTGCATAGGGCCTACCTAGTGACCAAACGTACCATAGTCCAAACATCATTCAACCCTGCAATGCCTGACAGCAAAAACAGAGAAAAGGCAATTGGTAGATATTTTTTTCTTTTGTTCATTACCTGATGTCTACAACATCAGACATATGTTATGAATGAATTCTACTGATGTCTGGCATTATTCTTTGGTTCTATAGGCCTATATCTTTATTTGCACAGTTTGCGATTATCTCTTTCAATTGTTCACACTGGGGACAGCTCTGAAGAATATGTTCGGATGTTTGTTCATCTGTTCTTGGGAGCCGCATTAGTGCACTGGCTTTGCATATGAGTGGTCCTGGGTTCATTCCCCAGTTGAGGCGGAAATATTTTCAGATCACAACGGCTCCCGGGTCGACCCAGCCTTAAATGGGTACTGGATTAATCCGGGAAGTAAAGACTGCAAGGGAGAGGAGATGGCTACCGCCCTCATTCACAGAGCCTCTGAAATGTGAGATCGCTAACATCTCGCACCCCTACGGCATTAATAAATGCTATGGGTTATTTTACTTACTTACATCTGTTCTAAAAATGCACAGTGGTGTGACAGACATCTTGTGCATGTTTTTATTCAGTCTGTTGTGTCTTGTCCTCAGGCGAAAGATGGTGAATTGTCCCTGCAGATTAGGTAGTTGTACCACATTTTCTTTAAATAAATAAATATTGAAAAAAGAATATAAACAAGGGTTGAATAGCAGTTTTACATTAAACAATACACAGGATCACATTTTGATAAAAAATTCTTTATCAAGAAAAACTTGAAACAGGGTAATGAAGTTTTGCTAATAACTAGAAACAAATAATCACACACACAAATGAACGTTTCGACCAAAAGGCCTTTATCAAGATTACATACACATATAGCCCGCCTAAAAAACCTTGAGCAGGAACAACACAACTGGCATTAAATGTCTAGCAAGATTTGGAGGTGGCCAAATTTGGATTTGGAGATAGGTCAGAGGTGACACGAACAGGAAATATATACAACAATAGGAAATATTACAAAAACACATCCAAATAAATGTGAAAGTGAGACAACTAGAGAAATGATAGACCAACCTGATATCATTCATATGACTGGTGCTCATTGATCCCTAAAGGTGTGTGGAAAGGATTTTGGTAGAAACGTCAATTTGTGCATCTGATTATGTGTGTTTCTAATTATTGGCAAATCTTCATTACCTTATTTAAAGCTTTACCTGCTGGATTTCAGTTTTGCTTAGTGAGTAGGCCCCTACATATTATCGATCTTTATCAAGAAAGGGACTAACAATAAAAAAAGTACTTTTATTGTTAATAGAAAAATATTTTAATATCTTTGTTTTCAAGTTTGTATTTATTTTTGGTATCCTACTATACTTTTTTGTCATGTTTTGGGGGAGGGGGGTTCTCTACACCTCTATTTGTTGTTTTGTAGACCTGTATACTGTAGGTCCTATATTGTAACATTGCTTTAGTGTTGCATGTTGTCTGTTTTGTGATGCCATTCTATTTGTTTGTCCATTTCTTTATAAAGACCTTTTGGTTGAAAAGTTGAGCCTGTGCATTCTTCTTCTTCTTCAGCGTTCATTCTCAAATTCCCCCTGGATTTCTCTTGTAACAGGACAATGGTCCTACAAGATTTCCAGTTGGATGTAGTCCAGAGAATGGAAATGCGTTGTGTTGCCGTTTTATTTGCGCCACTGGCCCAACACATCCGTCTTCGGCGGGGAGCCTGTGCATTCAATGTAAAACTGCTATTCAACCTTTTTTTTATTAAATATATTTTTATCTTCCAATATTTATTTACCATATAGTGCATGGTTTTACCTCATACTTAATTCCATATAGTCTCATATTATATTGGTGCTCTATTATTTGTAAAACCAATTTTTGATAAAGACCTTTTGGTAGAAGATTCAGTTTATTCTTTGTTGTAATATAAGTAATGTTGTAATATAAGTCTCTCAATAACCTATTTAACTGATTTTATAATTTTCAAAATATCTATCTATGTGGTATACAGTTTTACTTTAGTCTCCCATTTATTTAATTGTTGTGTTGTTTGTGATCTGCTCATATTATGTTTTTCGTGTAAGGTCTTTTGGTTGAGATATCAATTTTATTTGTTTCACTTTATTATAGTCCGTTTAAAAATGTATGCACAAGTCTGAAGTTTTTTTCTACTTAATAGATTGCATTGAATGTTGGCATACAGTCTTAGAATATCTTGACCATTATTTGCATTTAGAAAGCATATATTTAGGTCTATTTAATATTTGTTCTTTAGGTTATATAAAAACTGCTTTATCATCTCTAAACAGGTTCTCAACTCATTCACTACATCATCATCATCATCAGGTGCCATGCCGGCTGGCGTAGGCTGTCATGGCTCTCCACAGCTCTTCGTCCACAATGTTATGTATCAAGGTCGTTGTTGTTTCCTTGCTGTGCCAGGTTGTCAAACTGTCTAATATTTTCTCACGTTGTCGCCCTCTGTCTCTGTTGCCTTCAATTTTTCCTGTTATGACTATGTTCTCTAAACCTGCCTGTCTCATGAAGTGGCCAAAAGAAGAAGATTGCCTTTTTCTTATATTGTTGATTAAGGTCCGTTTCACTACATATAGTTTCTAAATCGGCGCAATGGTCACCATCTTTTTAGATGGATCATTTAAATTAAATCATTGCTCACTTTTTTGCATTTTGTTTTATCATTTTCCATATTTACATCAACATAAAAATGGTTCTGACTGAAAGTATATGTCAACATTACTTTTAGCATGATTTTAATGTGTTATAATGTCAATTGTAAATAATTAATAATATTTGGATGTGTAGAAGTAGTAATATTACTTTTTTCTCAATGTATTTTTGAGATTACTTAAATTTCATGTGTGCATAACTATTTTATTTAGTTTGGCCACATTAATTATTTAAATCCAATTTTGGAATTACAGACAACATACCAAACTCTTGTGTTGAATATATGCCTATATAGTTTTATACTTATTCCATGGGGTTAGAATACCATTTTGTATGAAAAATGCTGATCGAAGTTATAGATCTACCTTGAGTTTTCAAGACAACTGGTGCTACTGTTTTGTGAATAATAAAAAATTGAAACACTACAAATACATACTATACATTTTGTGTTTGTAATATGATTGTCAACAAAACTGATGCAGTGGATACCCTCTCACTGTGGAATACCAGGAAATGAAAAAGCAGACCAACTGGCTAAGGAAGGTGCTGCCGAAGACCAACCAGATATACTAATCACCTACCATCAGAAAAAACAGATGATCAAGTCAATAAGAAAGCCACAAACAACAACACATGATGACTATCATATTATGAACAGACCAGAACAAGTTATAATTCTACGTCTCAGAACAGGACACAACTGACTCCGCAGTCACATGTATACAAAGTTCAAGATTGGCAACACAGCCATGTGTACATGTGGACAGGCAGCACAGAGTGCCAAACATATACTTCAAGAGTGTTCTGAGCATGAAACGCTGAGGCAGACATATTGGCCAGAGGAAACAACACTGGAATCAAAACTCTATGGGACACTGTATGAACTACAAAAGACAGTGAGTTTTATTAAGGAGATAGAATTACAGATATAGACATGTTTCAAGTGAATGAAAGAAGAAGAACAAAACTGATACAGTTTGAGTGTACATTATTGATTCAGAAGTTAAGTTAATGTATAGATTTAATTTTTAAAATGAAGTTTTAATTGTTAAAATTTATATGCTTCAAAATACACTTTGTGGCAACCAAATTATCTGGTAATTTCTGTCTTACATATATATTACTATTTAAGTATATTTAGAAGTACTATTTCTTGTTACTGTGATAGATGTGTAACAACAAAAACCATGTATGCTGTCAAACCCCCCAAAAAACTCTGTGGGCAATGAGTTTGTTTGAAGATGTAGCCTGTTTTACCTAATTGATTAAAATATTCCATGGAATTGGAGTTTCTGTTTTTCCATGCAAAAATTGATTTTATATATAGTTAACCCATAGCATGTATTAATGCCGTAGCGGTGTGAAATTTTAGAAATCTCACATTTTGATAGCTCAGATATGTGAGGGACGTATCCATCTCCTCTCAATTTTATATAGAGAAAGTGCAAACAATTTAATCCCAGAGAATACTGTGTATAACTATTTCGTACATCCCTCACAGTAGTGCATCTGAAAGCGGTATTACTTTGATACAAAAATGAGCAGTGTTGGGTGCTGAATAGCTGCCTCTGTATAAATAATGATGCCTTACCTTTCAACTGCCAGGAAAAAACCCTGTAAGATGTTTTACATCTAAATGATCCATCTGAAAAGATGGTGCCCATTGCTTAGATTTAGAAACTATATGTAGTGAATGAGTGACTAATACCCTTAACAGTGACTAATCCACTGTATAGATAACTAAGTCAAATTGAGAACCTGCTGAAGACGGATGTGTCGGGCCATTTGCGCAAATAAAATGGTGGCACAATGCATTTCCACTTTCTGAACTACATCATACTGGAAATCTAGTAGGATCATTGTGCTGCTACAAGAGAGATTTAGTGGGAGTTTGAGAATGAACGCAGAAGAAGAAATTCAGAAGACTTGCACTGTTTTAAGAATGGCATTGTGCTGCCAAGAATAGAACTACTCAGCAGTAATTTGATATTAACAACAACAACATAAATTTTTTTTTTTTCGGTATAAATTCATTTCTTTACTAAAGGTTGCTGTAATGCTGTGCAGACTCCAATAACAAATTAATCAACAAAAGGACATAAATATCATGGTCTTGATAAGCTGGCAAAAGGAACTTCTTCTCGTTCACAGTTTAGCATCTTTACACAGCAAGTAAATTTTGTTGTGAAGACATGTTATCTAGTTGTGATGTGTGATCCATGGTTGCTGGTGCGTCTCTTGGTTTGGTATCTCCAACTTCAGCACCTCTGTGTGCTTGGGCAGAAGTGTGGTCCTACTAAATGTAGGGGATCACCTGACCAATCTTAGTTTCCAGCCTCTGTTGGCTGGACTAAGCCCCATATCCACTTCAAGAAGTTGACCTCGATGAGGATAAACATTTAACCTGCTGTAAGCCTACTGTAAAATCTAATGTTTAAGTTAAAAATATTTGTAATACATGAGAAGAAATTAGCAGCTATGTAACAAGAATAGTTTTTGTGGTTGTATAGTTCACATTATTTCAAGTTCGTGGATATTGTAAGATTGTGTGAAAAAAATTCAATGCAATAAATCAAGTAGTTTTTTAGAAATTGGCTTTAAACCTTCATTAGAAGTTTGTGAATGGACACTACTAAAACTATATTGATGCTTATATATTTGATCTAATAGTAATGAAGGCCTATAGTATTGTTATATTTTATTTTATATTAATTGGTTAGTTTCAACTGTATGTTACAGTTAGTTATATGCTTAGATAGTAGACTACTTTTTACCTATTAGTGTGTGGGTATGGTCTATTCTGTGCATTAATAATACTATAACATGCTGTATATCACATTGTTATGTAGACCTGTAGGGCCTATAGTATAATACAATTTGTTATTTCCAGAAGTGATGTCAGACATAATGCTGTTTAAATATATATCTATAATGATAATGATATGCAATAATCAAGTATTCTCCATGCTGTAAGATTAATTAAATATGTGCATGGTAATTATGATTAGTAATTAGAGGACCTGAGCTTTACAGATAACACTGCTCTTCTGTTTCATAGTCAAGATAAAATTTGAAATATAATGATCAAATCAATTGGTGTCTATCAGAAAATAAGTGTTAGGATCCATGAAGTAAAGACAAAATTCCTGAAGATTAAGGCATTACTATTAGAATAACATTAAGTTGAAATGAGTAATACTGGAGGAAACTGATGCTTTAACTTATTTGTGGAATATTATTAAACATTTCAGGAGGCACTGTAAAAATCCCTGGCAGAGATATAACCAGACAATAACTCATAGATAATTAACAAATAAATATGTGGGGGGGGGGGAGAGAAGGGCTAAAATTGTTAGATGATGACAATGATGAAATAATCCTTTTAGCTATCTGTGAGCAGGTAGCTCTTGACAGCCCATAGCCTTCTGACAAAAGCACAGGATCTTCTCCTTTGTGTAACTGAACTCATATAAGGTTTAAGGGTATGAATGTCTAAATGGCATTTACGGATGCATGTTTATTCTCCGAAGCAGCATTCCAGTGCTCCAGTATCTCAGTATTACCATGTCCTGTCAGAGGCACAGAACACACATTTAGGTCAACTATCTCATTATTCTTCTGTCAGATTTGTTGATCCATCTGCATTTTTGGCACATCTAACATTCCCCATCTCATATGAGTCTGTCACAAAATAATATAGGTGCGATGTCTGCTGGCCGTAATATTTTCATCATTCATTCATTGTCCTTTTGCGCTGAAGTTAGCGCATAGGGCAGAGGTCAGATCTCTCCAATTCTGTCTGTTCAAAGCTATTCTGTGCAGTTCTTGGATAGTATGGATATTGATTGTTTTACTTTCTCTAAATATTGTTCTTCTGAGTGTTTCTTTTGGTCTACCCCTGGCTCTTTTGCCTGTAGGTATCCATTCAAGAGATTGGTGATGTATTCTGTTGATGTCTGCGTGTAGGACATGCCGATGTAGGACCAACGGCCGAGTATTCGATTATGTACTACACAGTGTCACAAAATAATTCGTTTGAATGAACAAGAATTGTAACTAGATCACTGTATGACAATCCCGCAATGACAAAGAGAAATCACATGTACTATTCTTAAATATCCGATGTTGTAATACACAGTTTGTCACAAAATAATTCATTTGAATGAAAAAGAATTGGAATGAACTGACTTCTGTTACACAAATTGGTCTGGACTATACGATGTTAGTGGATTAATCCAACAATCGACGGAATGACCCAGATTTGATCAGAGAAACACCTAACATGCATGATTTTCATCATGCATGGGGATTATTTGATAGAAGACAAAAGTAAACAACTGTAATACCCAGACAAGATGTGACGATGATCCCCAGACAAAAGTAAACAACTGTAATACCCAGACAAGATGTGACAATGATCCCCTGACAAAATATGACGATTTTTTCACAAGTGGCAGGTCAGCCTATCCCCCAAACTTTTCTTAGTCTGCCTCCTACAACATGCCTAGAAAGAAGAAGTGACCCTATTCTGTGCACTCTGAACTAGACATCCAGGCCCAGTTGCCAACACAGAGAATGTTAGATTTCCTGTTTCGTCGTATGTACTCATTCTCTCAAAAGAGCAGTGTTACACCTTTCAAGAGTATGGTTGATTGGTTGCTGATTCATCAGTCCATGCACTCATGCCCATTCAATAGTATCACTCGGAGCATGTGACTGTTTCTCAAGCTACAATACATTGAAACCTATGAGAAAAATGCATATCTGCCAATTTATCTAGAATTCTCTCCTTTTTTTGAATAAAATGTACTTGACTAAAGGAAAATACTCAATATCAATATGAACATATTCAATGAAAACCTGAATACTTTTGTTCAGAATAAAAGTCCTCCTGTGCTAGTTGACAGGTAAAAAATACAAGTTCTTATACTCTTGATTTTGAACCTGCTTTCTGCTTTTTTATTAACACAATGCAACTTGCTTGACCACTATATCAGATTCTCCCTCTCCCCCCCCCCCCCCAAATTATTATAGAATGGGATTGAGAAGTTGTTATAATTCTTGTCATATAAAGGAAATTGGTAAAGTTACTGTTGTAGAAAGTGTGAAAATGTTCTGAAATGAGTTATCTACAAGACAAGTAACAGTGGTGGCCCTATGCTCCTATTAGAAGAAATGAAGGAATATGCTTACAAATGAGCTTAAGCAAGAGGATAGAGCATCAACTACAATCTTAGTTAGTATAACATATTCTCTGCTAATTTAACTGGTTTAGTAGACTCAGTGCCTTATCATGTGTGAAGTGTCAGGACTGACCTAGTTTATTCTGCTTGTAATGTTCATTTACATAATCTGTGATATGCTGTCTGGGGTGAAGTGTTTGTTTTAGTTATAATGAAGAAATTTTTTAAAAACATTTATAGTGATGCTGCCATGTGCCAGGAAATTAGATTATGATAAATCCAGTTCTGTTATTTCCTTTGAAACTGGAGGCAGAGGTCTTATTTTAAGCCATATAAAATTTTAAGCCTATATATTTATATATTATATAAATTTAAGCTCAGTTTTGTTACTATATTGTGTTAAAGTAGCAGTACTATTTGTGTTCTCTACATGTCATATACAATTTTTTTCTTTATGTTAGTGTTTTATCAATTCTTACAGACCAAGTTTCTGATATGGAGGCTGTTATCAATGGTAAAGACTAAGAGATATTTTTATATTCATTTCCAGTGTGCAGCTAAAGTGATAAATACAATGCTGAGTCATACATAATCCATTATCATAGTGCCTGTGATACTGCTGGTCTGTAGAACAGAAATGTACTATACTGTAAATAGTTAATGGTGGCATTGTCAAACTTAGGAAAGAATTAGGGCAGGTAGGTGCACTGAGGATATTTTATGGATCATGTGATATTCTTATGTGTTATCAGTTGAGTGCTGGTCGCTAATTATAATAATTTTTATTTTATTTATGTGTTTTGTTGGATGTAAGTTTGTCAGAAAAATGTGTCTTAGCATTTTCTGTAAAGAATTTAGTGCACCTTTATAAATTGACCACTGTCAGTGTATATATTTTTTCTTTCAAAAGTTGAGTTTCAAATTTTGCTATATCTCTAGTTAATAAATTGTAGGAAAATTACATGCAAATGTGTTTAATTTAGACTTTTATTTGAAAGTTTGGCATACCTTCTGTCCATTTAAATTTGCAGTTTATGTTTACTGTTTCTGTTATATATGTCTCAACACTCAACAATTGTATAGGCTTATCTTGATCTTAATTAATAATATAATTAAAGCATATCCTGTATGTCTCGCTCTGTGGCTACGAGAAACAGAGCATTATCAGACATAAATAGTACCTGGATTAATTTAAATTGCAGGCTGTCAGTGGAGTACATGGAAATGAGATAGCAAATTCACTAACTAAGGAGGGCATTCCTGTTGATCAACCAGATGTGCCAATGACTATACCCTCTGGTATAGTATAAAAGGAACATCACAAAATGTGGTGGGCTGAGGCCATCTATTGTTAGATATTTGCTCTTAATATTAACTAAGAGATTGCACATGTTTAATTTTATATGGCTTATTTTAAGTAAAATCATATCTGTACAATATATAATTAATAAAGTGTCATGTAATTCTAATAATCAATTGCAGATGACACAATATTATCTTGACCCGTTTCCTTTACAAAAATTTCTGTATTTTTAAGTTCTATGACTTTTGTTTTCCAGGTTATTCACCTTTTCATTGTAGTGCGGCTCAATAGTATAGTATATAATGATAAGATCCATAAATCATAAGGGTCATAGGAGTGGCACATTGGAAACAGCAGCAGCCAAAGATATGATCCATATTATGTCAATACTCCAATGGAAGCATTCACTGAATTTTACTCATCATCTCTCCAAAACTTTCCTTATCTTTAGACGGAAATAACACAATATGGTATATAATGTGTATTGAAAATAGTTGGAGCAGTGTTTATTTCAGTGTTTATGAACCACTTCATTATTGTTATTTTCTTTGGCTATATTGACATTCTATATGTTGAAATGCCATTGCAAAATTATGTCAGCTGGCACCATTGTTCAGGCAACCATTCTTGTCCATGATAACAAAGTTATATCTGACAAAATATGCTGAAGACGAATGTGTCGGCCCATTGGCGCAAATAAAACGGTGACACAACACATTTCCATTCTCTGGACTACAACCTGCTAGATATCTAATGGGAACATGGTCTTGCTACAAGAGAGATCTAGCGGATGTTTGAGAATAAACGCTGAAGAAGAAGATATCTGATAACAAAAATAATACTCATTATTTTTTCTTCTGCATTGGTTCTCAAACTCCTGCTGGTTAGTAGTCCAAAGAATGGAATATGTTGTTTCACAATTTATAGCGGGACTGCGATATCTGAACTTTTTGGCTTGGCACTTCTGAATTTAGTATGACTTTTGGATCTCAGTGAAGCATTGGATGGGATAACTAATTTGATATCTAATACGTAACTTATTTCACCTATTGTGACATGCATGACAGACTGCCACATTGTTGCTATTATTTACTCTTTTTTATTGGTTCCAATAAGACACATAATCATATTAATATGATTTCTTCAGTTTGAGTCAGCTGTTGTGCAAGGTCTAAAATACAGAAGAGAAAAGGCTCAGTATGCCAGATTAAATGTCAGGGAAGAATTAAGAAAGGAAGTGGTTGGAACAACACAATACATCAGTTGCATATGACGTGAAAAATGATATTATACATTTTTTTAAATGTGTCTGTTAAACTAGAGGTGGGAAATCAATGTGGATCTGTGGGTCAAACTGAGATGTTTTTTGGTCTGTGGGTCAAACTGAGATGTTTTTTGGTCTGTGGGTCAAACTGAGATGTTTTTTGGTCTGTGGGTCAAACTGAGATGTTTTTTGGTCTGTGGGTCAAACTGAGATGTTTTTTGGTCTGTGGGTCAAACTGAACTTTTTTTGAGGTATGGGATCAAAAAAGATGTTTTTTCTGATACTTTAGGGCTCCAAATAGTATTTTCTGAGCTTGGGAACCAGTGTGTATAATACTTTTAAATCAGTCTGGAGGACCAGTAAATATGGCTTGCAGGCCAGATTTAGCCCACAGGCCATGTTGTGTCCACCACTGGTTTAAAGTGAGAGATGTTCATAGGAAATGGTAACAAAAACAGTGTCTAAACTTGTGCTTTGTGTATTTTGCAGATATATGATATGACTTCTGTTATTGAGAGGACCTGTGGATAGTGAATAAGCAGCATTGAATAATAAAGTTTTCTCTTATAAAAGA
Organism: Meghimatium bilineatum; assembly: GCA_034231615.1. Classification (NCBI taxonomy): domain Eukaryota; kingdom Metazoa; phylum Mollusca; class Gastropoda; order Stylommatophora; family Philomycidae; genus Meghimatium; species Meghimatium bilineatum. Next base: position 18,002,674 of record CM067320.1, read on the forward strand.
CTGGTAAATTTGTGCAGAAGCTTGCTTTATCTACTGAAGCCATAAGTATAATCAAGGATTACAGGATTACACATTAAAAAAAAGACATTAAATCATCACCTTAGAATAATTTGCTCAATGATTTTTTGAATTGGATTGAATGAAATCGTAAGCAACAGACATGCATAGAACAGAAGAAGCTGCAGAGAGGGCACCACTGTTACAACAGAATAAAGCAGTGCTAGAGTCACTTAGTGTTAGTAGTGAAGAAGACATTTATAAGGAAAAAGAAACAGGAAGAGTGAGTGTGAAATATGAACCAAAGGTAAGCTGTGATATTTATATTTGGTTAGTAAATATATCGATTGTTGCATTATCATTGTGTTCCTGTAAACATATTCTTACTGAATGTCTGTTTTAATTATTTTTGTATTTATTGTCTGTTCTTTCTATATTTATGGTCCCTATTGAACCGTAATGTAGAAAAAAGTCCTTATTCCATTGTTTATTTATATATCTCTTTTTTTTTAACAAATAGTTTTATTATTTGTTAGTTATATTAGTTGCCAGTAATAATATTACATTAACATAGTTGTTGTTATTGCTACACTGGAAGAGACTGGGCAACTTGCACATAACTGAGAGACATACAGGGGGGACAGTGATGACAATGTCCTGTAAAGGACACGTTTAATAGATAGATTACGTTGAAGTTAAACAGTTGTAATTTGGTAAAATGAAAAAAAAATTGTTTATTTACAGAGGTGTTTTGGGTGATTCAATGCACCAGAGGTCATATTTATAGAGGTGTGTTGGGTGATTCAATGCACCAGAGGTCATATTTATAGAGGTGTGTTGGGTGATTCAATGCACCAGAGGTCATATTTATAGAGGTGTGTTGGGTGATTCAATGCACCAGAGGTCATATTTATAGAGGTGTGTTGGGTGATTCAATGCACCAGAGGCCAGGACACTTTGTGTAGACATTTCTTATGCTGTATCTTAATCTTGTCATTGTGCTGCTGAAAACGTCCTCTGTGTTGCTGTGCTTGAAAGGGAAGCACAGAATAGTTGCACTGTGGCCTTCTATGCATGTCAAAAGAGGGGATAAAGAAGGTTGGCAGTGACGTTGGCTGTCTCATCCTATAGTTCAAAGTGACTCTAACCATGCTGATGGTTGACGTGTCTGGGACGTAGCTATCACAGTCAAGCTGTTAATCATGCTGCTAAATATTCTGTTCTCGGGACTACATCCTGCTAAATGATAGGAGTTTGAGAATGAATACCAAAGAAGAAGCTTCTCAAATAGGAAAAGTTGCCAACTTTCTGAATTGTTTCTCCATTAAGAATAATATTAAAACTGAAGTTAGTGAAATTCATGATCAGAGTTTTAGAAGTTTTAACTGAAAGTCATATTCATTCTGAAATGTCTTCTAATATGTTTTATTCCTTGTTTTAACTGAAAGTCATATTCATTCTGAAATGTCTTCTAATATGTTTTATTCCTTGTTTTAACAGAAAGTCATATTCATTCTGAAATGTCTTCTAATATGTTTTATTCCTTGTTTTAACTGAAAGTCATATTCATTCTGAAATGTCTTCTAATATGTTTTATTCCTTGTTTTAACTGAAAGTCATATTCATTCTGAAATGTCTTCTAATATGTTTTATTCCTTGTCCAGGACTATATATATATTACTATTTAAATTTCTTGTTACTGTGATGAATGTGCAACAAAAACAACAAAATTTATGCCACCAAAACCCCCAAAATCTCTGTGAGCAATGAGTTTGTTTGAAGATGTAGCCTGTGTGACCATATTGATTAAAATATTCCATGGAATGGGAGTTTCTGTTGTTCCATGCAAAAATTGATTTTATATAAAGTTAACCCATAGCATGTATTAATGCTGTAGGGGTGTGAGATGTTAGCGAAATCACATTTCAGTGTATATATACATACACATAAATGAAACATATCTTGTATTGCTATATTGCTATTGAAATATTGTTTAATTTGTTAAAGCTACAAGAAATATCAATACAATGCAAATTACGAGTTTGATAGAGTTTTATTTTAGAGTTAAGCTCACTAACTATTCTATCACAAAGATGACTGGTTGAGAATGAATCTATATTTATTTTTCTCAAAGGATTCAAATTTCTTTAAAGTTTGTGTAATGTTCCACACCTATAGGTGTGATCTATGCCACAGAAAAAAATGCATGACCTTAGAATTATATTTCCCTTGTATTTGTTTACAGATGTTCTAATAAGTGGTAATTTTACTTTCTTATCTCAACATTGTGAAAGTCGAGTTCCCTGATTTATTTTGAGCCCTTTTCTGTACATTTCTCATTGTTTTTCTCCCTTAGACATCTCCATTATACCCAAAGTATAAATCATAGTAGCTCTCATTTGCACAGATATATATGTGGTATATCAGGAGATTATACTGTCACCATTTAAGTGTTACAAATAATTTGAAATTAGTGTTACATAAGTGTTATCCAAAAACAAGACACTCTAGATGTAATATTTCAAAAAAATTTTCTAATATGATAGCAATTCATATTGTCTTTTTAATGAAAGTCTTTTGACTTCCATATTCTAGAAGGAACTATATGAACGATTCATTGCTTCAGAGATATAATACATCAGTATTGATATTTATATTTTAGCACACTGACATAATTAAGATAAATTATTACATTGTTTAAAAAAAAAATTATTAATTGAGAAGAGGAATAACTGGCTATATAATAATATAACAAGACCCATAACATTTCAGGGTTGTAGGGGTGCCATACTGGAGACATATACACAAAAAGCCCTACAAACATCTCTGTCTTCAGCCATTCGGAGGAGTGTAGAAAAAATAATGCCCAGACCATTCCTTGATGTTATTCATTTTTTCTTGGACTGCCTTTTACTCTCGTTTAACAACTGATAAAACTTTTGTACACCATTATAATATTTTTGTTTTTAAATGTTTGATACCTACATTGTCAGACAAATTTTCTGGATGAACTCTACTGTTGTCTGGAGGTCTTCTTTGACTTAATATATATCTGATTGCAAATTTTAGCATTGGCAACAATATGTCCTTCAGTTGGTCATAGTGGGGATAGTTCTGCAGGATGTGCTCAGAAGTCTGGCCATCTAATTTTCAAATGCCAGTTGATGTAACAGACAGTGGTGTTCTATCTATTGTCTTTTCACTGCTTTTCCTGTAAGGCGTCACAGGATTGAATGACGGTTTATGAGATGCTATGACATTGGTCTATGACATGTTTCATCGCTTGATATGCAGTAATACTATATCTCAGAATTGTTGGTAACTTTTTTGATCCACCTTCTTCTTGGTCTTCCTCTGTATCTTGCTGTTTCCATTTTCATGTTGTATGCTCTTGCCGCTGGCCAATAAGGGTTCATTCTCATTAATTGGCCAAACCATTTCAGTCTCTGTTTTTCAGTATATGTGACCACAGATATTATTCCAACAACTCTTGTAATCTCTTCATTCTTCATATGATCTCTTATTGTTCTTTTGCTGTTTTTCTGATTGCATTCTATGCATTTGTTTATTTATTTATTACATTGTTTTAAAAAAATTATTAATTGGGAAGAGGAATAACTGGCTATATCATCATCTTTTGTGCATTTCTTGATAAAGACCTTTTGGTTGAAACGTTGAAAATGTTTTGTGTATTGTAATTTGTATGTTTTCTTGTTTGCTCATTATAACCCCCTAGTGTTAGTGATAGTCCATCATGTCTTAGTGAAACATTTTTAAAAGCCTGTGTTTTACGTAAGTATATTTGTGTATTTAGTCTACTGTGTTCTGTTAAAGGCAATATATAATTACCTGTCACTGCCAGTCTTTATAGGATAGACTATATAGAATTATACAACTGAATCTAAAAGTGACTTGCATTTGAAAACTGCATGACAATGTGTAAGCACAGAAAGGTGTCTGCCTCACTGTGAAATTAAAAGTCTATCCCATCAATGTGTTCACTAACTTGCTATAGCCCTGTAAGACCGTAACAGTGTACAACAGACATTCCAGAGCATTCAATCACTTCCACACATGCTGTATCTGTATACATGATTTCTCAGAATAATGTGGCAAGATAGGTAACTGATAATTAAGTCTTCACTAGAGTCAAATTCAAAAGTGTTCATACAATACTGAAGAAGGCCAACTGAGGTGGGCTGGATATATTGCGCACATGCCTAATCCAGCTCTGTGGCGAAGTGGTACAGAGCGCATCTGTGATGGCCAAAGTACAGAGTTCGATCCTCTCCACAGGCATTTGAGCATGTGGACCGTTCAGAAAGTGATAGCAAACTACTGAATGTATTTATAGTGCCTAGAAAATCACTACAGCCAAAAGATGCTGAGTTCATTGCTATGTCCTGAATAGGATACTGCATACAAATTAAATAAATATAAGATACCCCAAAAATGAATGAACATTTTTACACTAAACAGATATACGTAAAATAATCACTACAATGCTTCAACTTAGCAGGTCTTTATCAAGATATAGAAAAACACAGAAGGGAACATACCCATGTTGCATTGGCCTGAAGAGGAGCAAAGAATAGCAACACTTTTTGTTTACCTACCAAACATGTTGCAGGAGTCGACTAAGGAGGTTTTGTGGTAGAGTGAGCTGTCCCTATTAAATAGCAGGTCAAAGTGACACAGAAATCATGCTGAAGTCAGATGTGTCAGGCCAAAAGGCATAGATATCGCAGCTATGCTGTAAACTGTGGCAAACTCATTCCGTTCTCCAGACCTCATCCTACTAATTTTCAATAGTTTTAGAATAAACAGAAAAAGAAGAAGGGAAGAAAAATAGCTAGAATGTACTATAGAAAATGTATTTCTGTGCTTGTCATTCATCTTCTGTTGGTGATTGTTTCTTGTATGTTGTAAATTTATTCATCTTCTGTTGGTGATTGTTTCTTGTATGTTGTAAATTTATTCATCTTCTGTTGGTGATTGTTTCTTGTATGTTGTAAATTTATTCATCTTCTGTTGGTGATTGTTTCTTGTATGTTGTAAATTTGTCATGTACATTATTTCTTTTCTGTTATTATTAGCGGCAATTTTAAATATCTAATTTTATTAAAAATAACCTTTGATACAGGTTACCTTATTTAGCCCAAAGAAGCTTGCTGTTGTACTTTGTGTGTTGTTGGTTGAGATGTGCGAGCGGATGGCCTACTATGGAGTAGTTGCAAACCTCATACTCTTCTGTACCAGCACTTTAAAATACACCAGCAATGATGCAACAACCATCAGCCTTGTTTTCTCTGGTACATGTCATGATCACTGTCTTCTTTATCATAATTCTTGCTATTATAAGATTAGCTAGTAATAAAATTGTGTGTTATGTCAAGCTACGTGCTCTCAGTCATGACTCATGACAGTAGCATGCTGCTGTTTTGAGAGTAGCAGAGTAGTTTACATTTGTGAAAATCCCAAGTTTGATGAAGTCATTTCTGTACTGTAGTAATAAAAGACGGCATCACATAAAAATAACAAATATCTATTTTTAATTTAAATTAAGGGAAAGAAAAATATTCAAAAATGATTGCTCAAACATAAAAACTGAAGACTACACTCCTGTAAAATCCTAAATAATCAACATTTGCATAGCTTTATCTTAAATTGATAGTTTCAACTAACATATTTCAGCCCAATGTGATTTGTGTTGTTTACTTTGGTTCAGTATAAGTGCACTAATTACATTTAATAGTCCAAGAATTTTTATAATGGGGCTTACATAAAGAGTGAGTACATATTTTATTTACTGAAAATAAATATTGAGTTTGCTTTTTGTTTGTTTCCATGTTCTGTTTTGGTTACTCTATCATCTCTTTCATATCAGATTGTAATGATAAAAGTTGGTGTTTTTGTTGTGAATTATTTTGCTAAGGAAAATGCATTTTACAATTTAACAATTTACTTTTGTGAAAGTCTCAATTATCATAATATATAAACACAAGATTACTTTCAAATTTACAAAAAACAGTTGCCTTAATCAATCTTTTGTAAATAAAATATTTAAAAAAGAAAATAAACTTACTCAGCCTAGAATATTCTATAATCTTTTTGAGAGAAGACATAATTATAATTTGGGGAATGAGATAACTGTAAGCTAAGACTTGAGATAGCAATGGATGCAATGGCAAGGCTGACTATGACTTGGAAAAGTAAGATCAGTATTGCAGTAAAGATCAATCTCTTTAGATTGCTAGTTCTAAGTACGCTCTTATGCAGATGTGGACACTCAATGCAGACACAGAAAGAAGGATTAAACTTTTTGAAAACATGTGCTACAGACATGTTAAGAATTAGCTATATAGAACACAAGGCAAATTTATTTGTCTGGTAGCAAATAAAAAACTTGCAGGTTATCAAGAATCACTTTTAGCAATAGTGAAACAGCGTAAGCTTGTTTGATTTGGACATGTGATGAGAAACGATTGCTTTCTAAATTTATTTTGCAAGTAACAGTCGAGGGTGGAAGGAGGACAGAGAAAATCTTGGATTGATAACATCAAGGAAGGATCTGAGTATGATTCTTCTACACTCCTCAGAACTTGGAATGGCTGAGGATGTTGTTTAGGGAGCTTTTTGTGCTGATGTATCCAGTGTGACAACCCTTCAACCCTGATGTATCCAGTGTGGCACCACTACAACCCTGATGTATCCTATGTGGCAACCCTATGACTGCTGTGCTGTATCCAGTGTGGCAGCCCTACGACCCTGATGGTTATGGGTCTTATTATTGTATGATATCAATTATAACAGAAGGAAATACAAAATAGAAAATGTGTTTACCTAGGAAATTAAACTGAGGATTCTTTGCTATACACGCGAAAACTTTTCATTTGATTTTGTGGAATTTGATCTTGTAAATTATTGTTTTACTTGTCATTCAATGAATATTTTTAATTAACACTTTAGGAAGTGTGTACTTGATCCCCATTTTTGGAGGTTTCATTGCTGACTCCTGGTCCAGTCGATTCAACGTTATCTATGGCTCTGGCCTTATATACATTTGTGGTAAGGCATTATTAATGTTACATTGTTGCCCTTATCATGCTGATATCCTTAGGTCATCAATAATTACTGCAAGTTTTCCCATTAGGGAGTGCAGGGAGAACTTTTTGGGATTAAGGTAGCATACCTTGCTGTCACCATATCTTGTTCACAGTGGGTTTTTAATCTCCCCTCTGATAGGAAAATAAATTATCCTCTTAGCAGAAAGAGAAAACGGGCTATAAAAACTAATACATTAAGTAGACAAATAAAGCAGATATTATGGAAAGATACATCTATAAAACAAAAACTATGATAATCAACAAATTAATATGTACAACAAGTGGCTATCTTGGTCCAGGACATTTTCTGCTGTTGTAGTAGAAGCCAAGATGCATGGTGTCTTTGCCTTCTTGTCACACCATTTTGAATTTTCTCCCACCAAAGACGGATGTGTCGGACCATTGGCGCAAATAAAACGGTGACGCAATGCATTTCCATTCTCTAGACTACATCCTGCTGGAAATCTAGTGGTTCTGCTATAAAGGAGATCCAGTGGAGTTTGAGAATGAATGCTGAAGAAGAATAATAATTTTCTGAAGCATGAACTGAGAGTCTCATAATAAAACTTCTTTAGTAAATAGAGTCCCAGAGAGCCACATGAGGGCTGCAGTAACCCCCTTGACTTCCATACTCATACTCAATGTAATTGTTCCATATGCTTAGCTATTACTCTACCACCAGTCCTAGCTTTAAAATCTCATCCAGACCTCTCCCCAAAACACACAGATGTATCAGTAAACACAATATCATCATTATTTCCAGTGTTATTAGCACTCAGTTGACCTATTTCAAGTTTTGCATTTTCATTGCTCCAATCTCTGCATTCCCTGCCAAGGGTGATTATAACTTTGGGAAAGCCTGTCATGGCCCCATCAATCAGGTATTATTCATTTCCTGTTGACAAGCTCGAAACTGGTTACCTCTCCTATTGTCTTTTCAGCTTGTGCCATTCATGACATGCCTTGCTTAATTCTTTTGCCCTTTTGATAACCAATGTCATTGTGCAGTGGGTGACTATGATCTGAGATGACGCGCATCTGTGTATGCTTTAATTTTTGACATATTAAGACATGACACCTAATTGAAGACATTACTTGAAGGCAGAGTTACGGTGCAGCGAGCAAGAGGTAGGTAAAGATATAAGTGGAAGGAAAACATCATGAGATTGGCAGGTTAAAGATGCTCAGTTCCATTCAACAAGTTTAATGTGTCAGCAACATAATACTTGAGCAGTAGCTCTGGTGATAATGTGTAAACAACAGAATGCTTGAACAACTCTGGTGATAATGTGTAAACAACAGAATGCTTGAACAACTCTGGTGATAATGTGTAAACAACAGAATGCTTGAACAACTCTGGTGATAATGTGTAAACAACAGAATGCTTGAACAACTCTGGTGAGAATTTCAAAATGTTTCTCATCCATGTCTTAACACAATTTTATACTGAAATGCGTTGAAAAATTGTCCTAATCAGGAGTTTAACTCTTCGACCTATTTGTAAATTAAGTTCACTGCGACTGATACAGTAATGTACCAGAAGATGACATTGAGTATTGAATCAAACTCATAATGCTCATACAGACTTATAGGTGCTAATTCACTACATTTGATGTCAAAGGTTAATTATGTCATTCTCTGGATAAATATACTCCCATAATTCTTCCTTGTATGTGCATAGCACAATGTGTGAATAAAATTTACCTTAATTTAAATAGTAATAAGTCATCACTTGCCATGACCAGAACAGGTTGCAGCTGTATGCCTCAGAGCAGGATATAACTGCCTTGCAGTCACATGTACACAAATTCAGAATAGGCAACACAGCCATGTGTACAAGTGGACAGACATCACATACTGCTGAATGAAAACTTGTAGAATGTCTTGTATATGAGATGCTGGGACAAAAATAATGGCCCATAGAAACAACATTAGAATCAACTCTCTATGGACCCTATATGAGCTGCAAAAGATAGTGACGTTCATTGATTTGATGGTTCGTATATACAATTACATAGACACATTTGAAGAGAATGAAAGAAGAAGAATCACTTGTCATGTTTATCATTTAACAAGTGATTACTGAGAAGTTAAAATATAATATACCCTTTATCTATCTCAAATACCTTGACTGTGATTTCAAGAAAAGTATGTTTACTTATGAAAAAAACTGGTATGTTTTAATTACACCAGACTATAGTTATGGATCAATTAAATTTAGTCTTTTTGGTTAAATGCCAATGCCAAACTTCAATTCCAAAGTTCTCACCACCTTTGTGTTGTGAAATAGGATCCTTATATTTGTATTATCAATATTGTGGTCACCTTTGTGGTAGAGATGTTAGTGGGTCTGTCTCACAAAAGAAACTTATTTGAAAACCGATTGCCCACATTGTTCTGATGATGAAATTGGATGCATTAGTGGTGCCTACAATTTACAGCGGTAATCAATATTGTTAGTTAGTTAGTTTGTTCCTTTTGTGCCACAGGCGGCACATATGACAGATGTTTTGATTCTCCATGTGTTGCGGTCCACTGCCTACAGTTTTAGTTCTTGTATGGTCTTGCAGCCTGTTATTTTCCCTTCTTTAAGTATGGTAATAAATATTGTGCCGTCAGTTATATCACAAATTACAAATAAGTTAAAAATTATAATTATAAAATGCTTCATCTATTCTATATTAATGTATGGCTCAGAAACATGGACACTAAAAAAACAGAAGACAGAATTGATGCCTTTGATATATAGAAGAATTGATATATAGAAGAATAGGGAGAACATCATGGAAAGAGAAGAAAACAAACAAAGAGGTTCTAACAATACTTAATATGAAGAAAGAATTATTAAGAGAAATAAAGATCAGGTAAATACAATATTTTGGACACATTAATATGACATCTTGTTGAAGACCTTACTTGAGGGTAAAGTCAAAGGAAAGCAGGCAAGAGATAGGCAGAGATACAAGTGAGAGAGTATAGACAAGATGTACAGCTTATAGTCTAGCAGAATGCACCACCAAAACAAGACAGGGAATACTGGAAGTCTTTTGCAACCAACCTTCGTTGCGAAGATGGCATTTGATGATGATGATGAGTTATATCACCATAAAATATTGTTCACATATTTTTTACAGGCCTCTTCCTCCTGCTCTGTACTGCTATAGACTTTCAAGTTCTATTTGGTGATCTCAAGTACGGTTTCACAGTGGTGAGTAAAATATTAATATACACTTACACACTTATACATAGGAATATAATATATTTATGCATATATTATAAATTACACATATATATAATGTATATGTATACTGTGCTTTGTTATACAGAAAAAGGTGAGTATATGGTGTTTATTTTTTTTTTAAAAAAGCCCATAATGTTAGCGTAATTATAATGGGACTCTCTTTCCCATGGGGGCTGTGTATTGAAGTGGTTAGCACACTGGCTTCACATATGAGTATTCCTGAGTTCATTCCCCAGTTGAGGCGAAAATGTTTTTCAAATTGCAATGGCTCCGGTTTGACCAAGCTTTAATTGGGTATCGATTAATCTGGGAAGTAAAGACTGTGAGGGAGAGGAGATGACTGCCGCCCTCATACATATAGCAAAGCCACTGACACACCTGACACACATAGTACATAGACACAATTCATTAGTTCAAAAACAGTTAGTTTTAAAACTGTTAATATTTTAGTATTACTTTCAAAAAAAGAATTCAATGTTTGCTGAGAAATCATTCAATGAAGTCCAGAATCTATGCTAGGAAGAAAGTAAGTCCTCTAGGATAGCCCTTCACACTGTTCACATAACATCATTCGTCTTGGCTGAGACTGATAATTGGTCACTAGCTTATACTTTGATTCACCAGCCAATGAAAAGCACTGGAAAAGTTGGCTCATCAAAGATAAATAAAGTGTGGGATCTGTGCAAAGAATTATTCTGGAAAAAAACTTTGGTAAATGGATAAGCGGAAACTAGATATGTACTGGTTGTGACAATTGTTTATGCCTTGCGGTCAGCCTGAGATCATTACTTCTAATTTCGACTGGTAGTGTGGATTTTCTTTTTTAATCACTTTCGACAAAACAAGACTTGTTGGCTAAATTGGAATTCATCCTTCTAAAGTGATGCATTTGACTTTTATCATGATTTTCATCTGTTGTCAACACAGTACACACAAAGTGACCAATACATATCATGAGATAATTCAAATCTATAATTTTAGAAGGATGTCCAGATTACTGTATAAATTATGAAAGTCCAGTTTTTGTCAAAGGTGGAATCAGATATTTCTAAAGGTGAGACCAGGTTTGTTATAAATTTTACTGAAAAATATATCAAATACTGCATGTTTCCTGTTTAGGGAGTTGTAAGGAAGTGATATTTGTAGTTATTTTGCAACCATAGAAAAGTTGGGTGAGGTCAGCTATAAATTGAGAACCAGGTATGTGGAAACTAACATAGGTGTCATACACCCGTAATTAGCCATATTTTGTGTGGTTTTTTGCATTGTTTGATTCTATTTGCCTGTACAATGCATTGTACATATTTTTACATTCATTTCTGAAGTTTTTAGTTTTTAAAAAATATTTACTTAATTTAGTGGCAACACTGATTTTCAGAATTTTTTATTTTTTTAGTGGCAACGATAAAGTGTGCGGTTTTTATTTTAATTTTTTGGTTACAATGATTGTTGCAGGTTTTAACTTTTTTTTTTTTAGTGGCAACACTGCTTTTAAATGCATTACTTTCTGTGGTTGATTTTAGTCTGAACTTAAAGCTTATTTTTGTGCACATTTATTGACAGTATAAGCATATATAAGTATCTGTATGTATACATCATTTATTTTGTAAGTTTTTGTTTTCCTCGTAGGTAGTGTAGGCAAAAAGTGTACAATATTTATAGTGTAGACCTGATTTTTAAACATTGCTAATGATACTTTAAGCCTATTACTAGGCCTATACTTATTTAATAGTTCGTATAAGCCTAATTATTCATAGCTAGAGTTGAGTTGATAGAGGCACAGAAAACAGACGTGTGTTTGTTCTCATATACCTAGTAATAAAGCATCACACTTTTTTTCCGGCATATAGAAATATATATATCAGATTGGTGTTTAAATATATATTATCCTATATTAGGGCCTAAATCAGATTTGTGTATACAAAAACTGTGTGTAAAACTGTGTGTACAAAACAATTTTGATAAAGGAATTAGTGCTGCTTGGTGTCATTCAAACCATCATACTATTATATTAGGCCAATGAATCATGGCATTTACACTGAGCAACAAGTAAAGAGTAAACCTGCTCAAACAGCCATAACTCTTCCAAAGACAAGATGGGAGTATCACACAAAAATGTAACAGCAAGGTTTTTTAAAAATAAAACTGTCTTCACCCAACGACATACCCCTGACAAGGCCATATCACACACCTACCCCCAGCAAAACATTACATTGAGTTGAGTAGGCTACTATCGGCTTAGGTAGGCTACTATTGGCTTAGCACCAAAAGGTCAGCAACCTCCCTTTTCCTCAGAGATTTTTCACAAAAAAATGCCATAAATTTGAGATATTTACACACAGAAGAGCATGAACACCTTTTTTTTCCTTCTTTTTTTGCAAACCCGCTTACAGGAGTTGTATCTACTGCCCTGGCCCTGACATTGTGTAAGTTTTTTTGAAATTCTTTTGTTTAAGTCTCAACAAGTTGGCAGGTACACATATTAACACAGAAGACATCAATATACTTAGCAATGAAGATCAAGAACTAGAGCCAACATAGAAGGAAATCAGGAACTCAATACACAATTTAAAAGAGGTAAATCCCCAGGATTTGATGAGATAACAACATAAATTATCCAGGCAGGCAAAGAAGACAGTGTCTTTATATACCATAGCCTATGTTACAAGATCTGGAAAACTAGTATATGGCCAAAGGACTGGAAAAGATCAGTCTATATCCCATTACCAAAAATGGAAGCCTACTATTATGCATTAACTACAATACTACCGCTTTGATAAATCAAGCTAGTAAAATACTATTACATATAATGAAGAGAATGCAAAATAAGATAGAAACAGAAGTTCATGAGGCACAGGCAGATTTTAGATCTGGCAGGGGCACTAGAGACCATATCTTCAACATGAGAATCATTATAGAGAACTGCAGGGAATTCAATATAGACCTAAATGCATGTTTCGTCCATTACACCAAGGTTTTTGATTGTGTACGACATCACCAGTTATGGAAAATTATGGTCAACATGGGATTTCCAAAGCATCTTCAATATTTCATCCCAAATACTGTACCATGAACAAGAGGCAGCAGTAAAAGTGGACAGAACAATATCAGAATGGTTTAATGTATGAAAAGGAGGTAGACAAGGATGCACACTATCATCATACCTGTTTTATATCTACATTGAAAGCATGATGCGAAAAGACAACATTGATGATAGGTTGTTGGCAGTATAATTAAAGCTAAACAATTATTGCTTATTATAGAAAAAGATTATAAAAACTGCTTACTAATATCTGCTTTTCCAGGATGATCGTCGGATTTATTACATTGTAGGGCTGGTGCTTATTGCTATTGGAACAGGTGGGATTAAGGCTAATGTAGGACCCTTCGGTGCTCAACAAGTTGAAGATTTAGGACCAAGGGCAGTGCAAGTATTTTTCAACTGGTATGTTGCTTTAAAAAATGTTTGCTTGATATAAATCTGATGAATTTTATATGATATACTTTAAAACTATATAAAGGATATTCATCTTATGGGTTGCTTTGACATTTCTTCTTCTTCTTCAGCATTCATTCTCAAACTCCCACTGGATCTCTCTTGTAGCAGGACCATAGTCCTATTAGATTTCCAGCAGGATGTAGTTCAGAGAATGGAAATGCGTTGTGTCACCATTTTATTTGCATCAATGGCCCGACTCATCCATCTTCGGTGAAGTTTGACATTTCAAAGTATATTTTGTAACTCGTGGCATCTGTTTTTCACTCCAGGATGATCTTTGGATTTATTACATTGTAGGGCTATTGCCTGCATCATTTTGTCCCATAAAATGGGGCAAGATGGTGTTTTTACACATTCTCAAAAAATCTCATTCTACTGTCTACACATAGCTGTATGCCTTAAATACCCTCAATAATGTAAGATTGATGGATAAGCTATACACTGATGGAAATTTGGTCTCTCAGAGTTTAGTCTAGTTTTCAGAATACGTTAATACGCAAAAAGTGAGTCTATTCCTTCTATATGTTTTAAAGATATTCTCTGTGTAGATATTAAATAGGCTGGATGATAAAATACTGCCTTATCTTACCCCTCTGAGCAAGAAAAAGCGATAAAATAAGGAAATTTGTGAAAGTAGTCTGGTATTTATTTAAAGCAATATAAGATAGAAAATGCGGTATGAACATATTTCTGACGTATGGTTTAGAAAGATTAATCATGAAGAGAAAAGTTCCAGGAAGGAGAACAAGAGGCAGACGAAGACTACGATTGACACATGACATCGAGGACCTTCTGAACATAACTCTAGAAGAAACTGGGTAGCTTGCACAGAACTGAGAGTCTTACAGAGTGTCAATGAGAACAATGTTCTGTAAAAGACATGTCACATAGATAACTGACATTATAAATATTCCAATGTTTATTGTAGTTTATATCAATAGAATAAGAAACTGGTAAATAACATTAGTAAATAATGAAAAAGATTATTGAATAATTATTTTTACCATGAAAAAAAATTATACTTCTTTCATTTTTGTCTATGTCATCAGGTTTTATTGGTTTGTCAATGCTGGTGGACTGATTGCTTATACAGCCATTGCATTAGTTCAGCAAAACATCAGTTTTTCATGGGGATACTTGATTCCCTTTCTCTGCATGATTGTGTCTCTTATATTCCTGCACATTGCAAGGGCCCATTATGTCTACAAGGCTGGAGAAGGTATTAGAAATATTAAATGCAATACTGCCCTTCTCTCCTTCTTCCTCAATTGTTTTAAATATTTTAGTTTCTATTTTTAAAGTAAACAAAAAGGTGGGCAGCTGGACCATTCAGAAAACAATGACAATCTACTGCATATATAAATATTGGTTAAAAAATAATTTCCTCGAAAAATTGATGGGATGATGACATTGCCCTGAATAAGATATTCAAACAACCTTAATTTGCTACTAGTAACCACTGTTACTGAAAACAATAAAAATTAAAATTGCTTCATGAAATCAGAGGAGAGGTTATTGACTGCTTGTTTATTGTGTAATTATGAGAATCAAGGGAACACTCCCAAGATAGAACTTCAGACAGTAGGTAACTTTGGCTATGTCAATAGCGACACAGATAGTGACAAATGTGGAAACAAGTTTGACCTTGGCTAGGTTTGAGATTGGTAACCAGAGTGGAGTATGGATACCATTTGCAAGGTACAGTTGGCCTATTAGTGATATGACTACAGATGTCCACTGCTCAACATAAGTGGTAAAAACATAGAACGTGTTAGTTACCACAGCCAAAGTTGGATGTATTTAGCCATCTACTAAAAAAAAATGGAGACAACACATCTCTGCTCTCTGAACTACATTTTGTTGAAAAAACTAGTAAGACCATTGTCGTGCTAAATGAGAGATCAGTGAGATTTTGAGAAGGAACACTAACAAGAAATGCGATTAAAACAAAATGAAACAATTTAATTACTATCTTGTCAAGCAACAAAATGTAATGAACAGCTTGTGAATGTAAAAATTAAAGGAAAAGATATAAGTAGACAATAAACTTGATGAAATATTTCAGCTTCTGAAAAAACTAACAGATTTAACAGTCACATCTGAAAACTAACAACTATAGATCACATATGCATTCAAGAATTCCCTTAAAAATGATTGTCCATGCAGGACTAGAATTTTTAGAATCAATATATAAGTATTGCCAATTTTATATGATCGAATAAAGTCAGACCTCGTTTGCAAACCTAAACTGAAGTGATAACTTGACCTTGGAAAATAATGAACTACCTTGCAGAAAAATGAAATTTGGTATTACCAGTTTACCAGAAGTACACGAATGTTATATCTACTACTATTATTATTATTACTGGCATCAAAAACTTCATCCATGAAGCAACAACACAAACACCAGAGCACATACAGGAATATCCAAACTTAGTTGTTAATAGAACAACAATTTAGCACACAGGAACATCTATATAAAACAAACCCTTCATGATCAATATCAGACCAAATGCAGATCTTTGGTGCTGCTCTCTTAGTTTTATCAAGGTATAAAATTCCAGTGTCAGTAAACAACTGGACAGTGCAAATTTGATGGTTGGGAAATGTCATCAGTTTGACACATCAAGTAATCATATGACCATGCACAGGTCAGGAGTTCAATTCATGGGAGATAAGAAATTCCAAGACATACAAGAACTGACTTAAATAAACTAGTAGAAATACAATGTAATTGTAACATTATTTATATCAATTCACATACATTTTCGCATTAATCATGCACTCCATCATCTTTCATTTGCAAACTAAAGTCATTGATTTAAGAATATTTATTTAATTATTTTTATTTAAATAATATTAAATTACTTATTATATTTTCATTCAATATATCACATATACCAGGCGGTGGTGGTGACAGGATTACCAGAATAACAATTTTAACTATTTTTTACTTTACTTTATTTGTTAATTAATTTTTAAAACTTTGATATAACAAATTTGGACTAACATCCATGGTTCAAAGGAGTGTTGTACCTCACCATAAGATGTGCATTTTACATAATAAAATAACCTCCACTAGTGATATATTACCAGGAGTATCCCATGGGCCATGGTGGCTTGATTCTTAGAACCAATACCATTATTTTTGATGATGAAGAGCTCTGATATACAATATTTTGACCAATTACTGCAGTTGAAAGGAATGTCTCTTGCCATAAGAGGTTATTTTTATTTAATAAAATTATTTTGTTGATGGTTAATAGCTCTTATATAACCAAACTGGACTAGCGCTTGTGCTTGAAAGAAGCGTAGCTCACCATAAGAGATACTTTTAAACTAACCTCCATTACTTCTTATGACAATACGCTCTGATATAACCATGGTAGATTGATATCCACGGGTGAGAGGAATGCCATTCATCACAAGAGGTACAAATTATATGACAAATTAACTGTATTTTTCCCCAGAGGTCATGGTTGCAGGATTATATGAATCAACGTTATAATACCTCAATCAGACTGACTATAAAAAACTTTTGCTAACACATTTGCAGAGAACCAGAAGATTGTCTATTGTCTGTCCCCAGGCGATGATGGTTGATTGTATTCACACTTGCTGTTAAGCATAGGGGTGGGAGCTTAAGCTATCGTTCCAAGGCCAGATGTATCACAGTGGTTGCATTTAGTCCATGTTTGTTCAAGACTATCTTGTTGTTTTCTATCCACTGTTTTCTTGGTCTACCTTTGGCTTGATGCCTGGATATTACAGAAGAAGATGACTTATTATTACTTCTAGTATGGTGAGAAAGAAACAGATTATACATTCCCTTCCCCACCTTCCCAGGAAATTAATGCCTTAGAAAGCTCTTAAAAATTGTCTGAGAAGAATTCAAGTCAAACAAATAGAAGAAAACAGCAATGCATTTTTACAAAATTTAAAAAAAGTGATGGACTGGTTCTTGGACATGTACTGTGAATGAATGAAAATATATTGATGCTACAAGCATTAAAACGAGTATCAGATGGAGAGAGACAGAAATGGAAGACCAAGAGAATCTACAGAGAGCAGCCATCACAGAGTGTATGACTATGGGTCTTAACAACATGCAAGAGTTGCACACGGTAGCATCACATTGCTCAAAATGGAGAGCACTGGTTTCTGCCCTATAAACTGTATTTGGCATTGCAGGAACGTAGATATAGTCCAGACATAAGGTCTCTTGATGCTAACACAATTTTATGACCACCACCACCACCACCACCACCACCAAACCACCCACCATTAATATTAGTTTACTATTTTTACACCATAATATTCACTACCACTAACATAACTGCTGATAGTACATACTCCTGATGTTGCTAGAATAAATACAACTAGATTTGGCTGAAATCATTAAGAAAATTATTCCTTCAGAAAATTAAAATTAAATGAAATAATGAAATTGCCATTGTAAACATTATTAAAATTGACATATGTCATTTGATTCTGCAGGGAGTGTTTTAGCCACAACATTAAAACTCTGTGGCCAGGCTTTGTGCCGTGAGTCTCCACACATCAATGGAAAGCGTAGAATATTTGATTCAGCTCGTCGAGAATATGGTGGTGACTTCGACAATGGGACAGTCAATGGTGTGATTACTATCCTGCGTATGCTCCCAGTTTTTTTTTTCATTATAATGTTTTGGGCCATTTACTCACAGGTATTGATTGGATGTGTTTGTTTTGTTATTTGTTACATATCTGTCAACCTTTTCAAATAAAAACCCATACAAAAGACTTAATAAGTCATAGAAACATTACAAAATCAGGAACACATTTTAAGAGCAGATAAATAATTCATAGGTGTCAGCTTCCAGTGGACCATCTATATTGCAGTTCAAAATACATTTCAATATCCATATTTCAACCCCATATTCTGTACAAAGAGGATTTCACTAAAGGTAAATACTAAAGGCCATTGTGGATAGCCATGTACGTACGCACATGAACTGTGCTTTTTTCCTGTGGATATGTAGGTATGCACCATTGCTTACCTGTTTTTCTTACCGTAGGCAAGCTGTGTTTACAATTACGCAACTTTTCTTGTGCCGCTGACTGCCGTGGAATTGGTTTTCGAAATGTTACACAATCGTCAGTGGCTGTTTTGAAATTTTTTTGGCAGATTTTTTCGTTCGGTATTGGGTTTACCGAATCGGGTGGTTGATTTCGACTTCAGCAATCAATATATGCCACAATTCCTGCAAAATGCTTTGCCCCAATTGTACACACAGCGTGCTAAAGGTTAAATTAGTTTGATTCTGAGCATCAACCTAAAGAAAATATTTCCAGTTTAAGAAAAAAAATCCATGAGAGATACTAATAAGGATCTTCTCATCTTCTTTTTGATCAGTTTTTTTTCTAAATAATCGAAGACATTGACTCACGTTATCCCTTTAAAATATTAGGTTCTCGGTTTATAGCCAACCTCATCCACTTTTCTTCTGGTTAGAAAAATTGATAATAAACCTAGTCCCTAGTTAAAAAATATCTGATTTCACATTAGACAGAAACTGGACAATTTAACTGTATATTTCGTCAATTATACAGTTCTGTTGGCTCATTGGGATTCATCCTTTTAAAGTGACACATTTTCCTGTGTTTAATTTGTCACTTTGTGTATGCTTTGTGTAAACAGACAAAGAAAATCATGCTTACAGTAAAATTTATTGTTTTGGAAGGATAAATTCCACAAATCCTAATGATATTCATATTGATAGTATTATTGATGATTAAGAAATACTGTGCTGTGAGTAGATGTCAGGCGTAATGATCTCAAGTTTGTCACCACCCATAAAATATATAACTGGAGATTGTCATATTTTCAAGGAAAACCAGTATCTAGTATCTGTTTAGCCATTTACCCAAATAATTTTCCAGAATAAAACTTTACGTGGATCTCAAAAGTCATTTATCTTTGTTGATCCAACTTTTTCTGTGCTTTTCATTGAGTGGCATATCAAAGTATACTCCCAAGTGACTAATGATCAATCTTGTAAGATAAGATGTTGTGTGATTGGCAGAGAGGGCTATTTTTTTAGAAAGGCTTGCCTTGTTCAGAGAATGAGTTCTTGATTTCCTTGAATGCTAAAATAGACATAATATTTTATTGTGAGCTAGTTATGCTGCGACTTGGATTAAACATTATAGAGCCTAGATAATATAATTCTGAACTTTGTGTCCACACAGTGTAAAAAAAAATTAGGATTTCTATGGAAACATTGTACTCTTTATATGTCTTTGAAATAATTTGTGTGTATGTTATAATATTTGTCTAATATATTGATGCAAGTCTTGGACAATAAACAAACTGGAAAGTGAGAAATCAGAGGCAATAGAGATGTGGTTCTATAGAAAAATGCTGAGAATACCATGGAGTGCCAGAAAAACTAATGTGGAGGTGTTGAAAGAATCAAATGCAAAACGGACCTTAATCAATAATATAAGAAAGAGACAATCTTCATTTTTTGGTCACTTCATGAGACAGAGAGGTTTGGAGAACATAGTCACAACAGACAGGATTGAAGGCTACAAAGACAGGATGACAACGTGAGAAAATATTAGACAGTTTGACAACCTGGCATGGCAGGGAAACAGCAATGAGCTTGATACATAATACTGGAGACAGAGAGATGTGGAGAACCATGAGCGCCTACACCAGCCAGCATGGCACCTGATGATGATAATATTTGTTAAAACTATCTTCAGAACAATTAAATATTTGCAACATTTTGGTATACTTTTCTGACAGATGCAGACAACATATTTCTTACAAGGGGAGAGAATGGACTTGAGTGCTGGCGGTGGTCAGGTACCTGTGGCAGTACTTAATGCTTTCAATACTGTGGCTGTCATTGTGTTTATCCCTATTCTTGACAGAATTGTCTATCCTTTTTTTAGATGGATTGGTCGGCCTTTAACACATTTGCAAAGAATTGGTAGGTTTGACATTAAATTTGTGTGTGCAAGTTTGTAAATGGTTGGTAGGTTTGACATTAAATTTGTATGTGTAAGTATGTAAATGGTTGGTAGGTTTGACATTAAATTTGTATGTGTAAGTTTGTAAATGGTCTATACTAATAGGGGA
Source organism: Meghimatium bilineatum (assembly GCA_034231615.1). NCBI lineage: Eukaryota > Metazoa > Mollusca > Gastropoda > Stylommatophora > Philomycidae > Meghimatium > Meghimatium bilineatum. The sequence continues at coordinate 18,023,646 of CM067320.1, forward strand.
TCTCCTTAGTGCAGTGGATGTAACTTTGTGAAAAAAAACAGCTCTTGGCATCTTGTTTACAAGTAATAAGCCTATTCCCTCTAACATGCATGAGTGAACAGATGTGCATGCAATTAGAAGGTACAATTCACATAATGCACTACCCATGCACATGAAAAATGAGCTCATTACTTTTTTGATAGGCAGTAGACACCTATGCATAGAAATATTCACAGTTTAGGCATCTTCAGATTTGCTCATGTGATAAGAAAATTTTGAGTTTTTTGTTGAGATTCCTAGGGATTAATACTTGAAGCTACTTAGTTAAAGTGTATGAATGATACTCTTGGCAGACGGCATGCTGCCATGTTGAGACAAATGGAGTACATATGGGGAAACTCTAGTACAAATAAGTTAATCCTCCACACCTTTTCACCAAGTAAATTCAAATAGGAAGCCTGAGGATAAATGAAAAAAACCTTATGGCTGATGGTAATTGAACCAGGTTCATTCTATCTGCACCAAATCACCTTGCAACTCAAGTAAGCAGGTTTTCCATGCTTGACCAACCACATTCTTTTCAACCATTCTTTTCTATGATGATTAACCCTTTGAAGATGGAGCTTATTAAGGCTCCTATTGCCAAGAAGACATAAGCTATTTCTAGGAAATGAAAAGAGGACAAGAGGGGTGCTGTTTAAAAAAAATTATAAACGCAACACACTGACTTCCACAGCCAAAAAGAGCATGTGCTCTGCAAATACCACTGATTTTTAGAGTGTTTAAATATGCCATAGCTTCACACCTATTTTTCATAATCTCATAGTTTTTTCATATTTATGTACAAGAGTAGAGAATAAAATATAAGTTGACAAATTGTTATATTGTTTCATGTTATCATCATGTTGTTGCAAAGTGGTCCCAGAAAGAAAACTGAAAAATATTTTGTTTTCAGACACACTAGGCTATCATAGTTCTACTCACAGTCTTGATATATAAACCATACCATTGCAGTATTTTATATTCACAGAAAATTATATAGACCTGTCAATATCAATGCTAGAAGAAATAAACAAAGATGTATCATCATGTGACATATTCTTTCCAGAACATGGTCTTCCTTATATATTCTCTGAACATTACTCGATTATGGGCGAGTTGACCTGTCACAGCTAGAGACATGTGTAAGCAGTCTGATATAGCACTGCACCATTATTGTCTTGAGTGCCCTCTTCCCCTGTTGCTGTTAACTTTGCCCTCAGCTATTAATCTTTTCATGCTGTCATGTCTCTTTATATAACAAAATAAAACTTAGCTTTCTTGTTAAGATGTTGTTAAGGAGCCAGCCCTCTTTGACATTTATTGATATTAACACTTCCTGATTTGTCTTTTTAGCTGTTCATGGTATACGTAAAATTACTCTCTGTAGCATCTCATTTCGAAAGCAGCGATTCTCTTTGCCATTGTTTATTTAATGTCGATGCCTCACAGTCATATATTGCCACAGGAAATATGCATGTTCTGATCATACAAAGTTTGGTTATGCTGCTGGTTCCTTGCAAAAGATGATTAATTTGTGCATGTTTCAATGTCACCATTGCACCAAAATATAATTGCTAGGTACATTACTTCTGTAGTTTGCCTATGCTTTCAGGAGGAAATCCATTGATTGAATAGCACACAAAGAAAACACTTTAATTTTCTACACCATTTTTTAACAGAAGTCTAAAACAATTCACATTTACTACTATTTACAGTAAAAAACTAAGTTCTTACATGCATTGGAATCAGCTGTTTTGGTCACTTTTAGACTTAATAAATGTAACATTTTAACTTACCCGGTAATTATGTTTTTTGCAGTCAATTTGTATGAATAAATCAAAGGTAATGTATCAAACTGTTGATAAATATCTTCCTCACTTTCACTTTCTGATTAAATCTGACATTTTCCAAATAAATGTATGAGATATCTGATCAGCAGTAAAGAAGGGCACTGCTTTTTTAAAACTTTATTCCTTATTGTCACCAACAAGGGAGAAAATAAAAAAAAATTTATTTACACAGTACAGAGTTGTTTCTTATATTGAACATTGACTAGCGGTTTCAGATATTTGGATCGCGCATTTCATAATTTTTCGTTTGTAGCAGACATCTAAAGTTGCAATTGCAAGGAGTACTATCAAAATATGAAATATCAAAGCTAAGTTTAAATATAGTAAAAGGATATATATTCTTTGAGAGAATATATTGAAGTACCAGTCTATAATTATCTGAATTTTGAAAATGAATATATAAATTAGGTGATCTAAAGAGCATGTTAAAAAGATGTTTCACTTCTAACTTATCACAAGTAATTTGCAAACAAGTTATAATCATGAGAAAAAAGTTCTGTAGTTTTTTCTGAAATCCATTTATAGGCCTACATTCAATTTCAAAATCAACATATGCGTTTTGGGAAGCATCGAGCCAAAAGGAGAGCAAATAATAAATCAATCACTTGACATCTCATTTTCTGAATCAATGGTACACATTTTTGACATAGGGCCTATAACACTTAAATATACAAGAAAATTGTCAATACAACTATCAAACTCGCACGTAAACTTCTGGTGTGAATGCTTTTAAAATGCTTAAATGTACAAGTAATGAAAGAGATAATCAGATTGATCAACATTATTTTTAATCTGCCATGGAGAAGTGTTCTGTTCCACTTTGTCTTTTCAGCTAAGTAAGTGTGGGCTGATATTGACATAGATCATTTTCAAATGGTTAAAGAAAATTAGAAGATTTCAATGCTGTATTTTCTAATGGAAATAAATCAACAGATAAAAACATGCCAGCTTCTGACTAATCCACAGGTGAAGAGAAGTGTGTAGACATCATGTAAAATTTGGAATAAAAAAATATTGTTTAACAATTCATGGAATCAACATTTCAACCAAAAACTATCAGTCTCTGATTGATTTTGTGGTTTCATTCTGTTCATTTGTCCCTACCTTGATAAAGAACTTTTATTAGATGTTGATTTGTGTATTGTTCCACATAAAACTACTATTTAACACTCTTTAATTTTGTGTTTAATATTCGCATGGAATATTCAGTAAGACTTTTGATAATTATTTCTCTTTCTATTTTCAGGAATTGGCTTTATCATGTCAGCTTGTTCTGTATTTATAGCTGGTTGGATTGAAATAGAGAGAAAGAAAAAACTAGGCTTTAATCAGGTGGTAGGAGATGAGGAATTCTATGCAGCCAACATGACTGTTTTTATACAGGTTCCACAGTTCATGCTTATTGGAACTGGTGAAGCCTTTACTAACATTGCAGGTAATCATGGAGCAGTAGCTATATGTATCTTACAAATAAACTAACTTGAAGATGTACTTGTACAATATCCTTAGATATAATTAACATATATATATATCTCTTCTTTTTCTTCTTCTTTCTGTCCTCATGTACCTTTCGGTGTTGAGGGGAGCGTGATTGTATGGTCTTTTGCCCTTCTATTTGCCTCTTCTGCTGTTATATTTCTGTCTCTAATACACTATCTATCCACCTTTTACGAGGGCGTCCAATAGGTCGCCTGTTTTCATATCATTTGTCAAATGTTTTTTGGATAATACTTTGCTCTTTCTGTCTGGTTATGTGGCCGTACCATTTAACTTGTTGTTTCTGGATGTATTCTATTGTTGACTTGATCCCTAATTGTTTCTTTAGTGCTTCATTTCTGATTTTGTCTCTCAAGCTAACTCCAATCATACGTCTCACACATTTAATTTCAGTGGTGTTAATCTTATGAATTGTTCTAGAATCTAATGTCCAAGTTTGACACTGATAACACAATGTTGGTAAAAAAAATGGTGTTGAAAAGCGCTTTCTTTGTTTCTAGTGTAATATTTTTGTTTCTTAGTAAAGGTGTTAATTGACCAATGACCTGACAGGCCTTATTACATCTTGCATATATATAGAAAGCCTAAGCACTAGTAGCATCATCAGAAGAGCAACTACAAAGACAAATAGACAGATTACATCAAACATGCCAAACCTTTAACATGAAGATAAGCATAGAAAAGACTGAAGTTATGAAGATTGGAAGAACAGAAAGAAACACCAAAATATATATATCTATATATAGAGGAAAAAAATATATTGGAAACAACAGACTTAAACAAGTGACAGAATTCACTTCTAGGAAACAATATAACAACAGATGGCAAGAGCAGTAAAGAAAAACACAATAGATGTAGTAAAGCATACCAAGCCCTAGGGCTGTAGTAAAGCATACCAAGCCCTAGGGCAAATGACACCAATCTTCAGAAACAAAAATGTAGATTTAAACACCAAAATAACACTACTCAAAATGATTGTTATGCCAACACAATGCAAAACATGGACAACGACAGCACAAGACAAACGTAAACTAGTGACAGCCTAAATGGCATGCTTACTCAGAATCCTAGGAATATTGCCAAGAGACAGAGTGAGAAATGAGGACATTAGACAAAGAACCAGCACCGCCCTAATCTTGGATTATATTAAGAGACAACAGATCAAATGGTTTGTACACATCAGCAGACTACCAAAGACAGCATATCACAGCAAGATATACTACACAGATACAGTGAAAGCAGACCTAGAGACCGACCTCGAAAATGATGGACCACTGAAATAAAAGAGGCGACAAATTCCACAATATACTCAGCACACATGAAAGCCATCTTCAGAGAACTCTTCTACCCCTGATGCTGAAAGGCAATAAAGGGTTTAGTGAAAATAAAATATAAATATATATGTGTGTATATATATGTGTGTATATATGTGTATATATATATATATATATGTATATATATATATATATATACACACACATATACACACACATATATATATACACACATATATATATATACACACATATATATATATATATATATATATACACACACATATATATATATATATATTCATAAAACAAAATATTTGAAAATAATGTTCTTCTTAGTGTGTTTGTTATCAAACTTCTGCTAGGTAGAAGGATGTAGTCCAGAAATTGGAATGCGCTGTGTCATGGTTTATATCTAAGGCTGTGATATCTGCATTTTTAGATCTGATACATCTGATTAGAATATTCCTTTTAGGTTTAGTTTGGTTTAGTTTTCTAAATCAATGTTGACATACTCTGGGCAAACCCATACATGTTCAGTCTCTCCCAGCTCATGACAAAGAGTATGCATGCTGATGGTTCCCAAATCACACTAGTTACACACACCTTATATGTAACCTCCATTGTCCTGTTCTGATAGCCCCCAGGGGTAATTCCAAATTTTTTAGATTCACATATTGTATCTCCTTCTAGTCCTAGTGTCCTCATTTAGAAAGTGTTAATTTAGAGATCTTAATATATCATTCTTATCCATAATTAACTCCTATAATATTGGTGCTTTTGAACTTTTGAAGTAGATGGATCTTTCATTGCAGGAGATTCCCACATGTTGAGGACAATAAATCCACAGAATTATCAGAAGATTAGAATATACAATGTACTCCATCCAATCATGTTTGAGACACCCACTCTCAATCTTTATAAGCATTAACTGAAAGTCTGCGACTACTACAACTTCCAAAGTTTTTGTGCCAGAAATCCATTTTAGTGCCTCTGTAACTACCTTAATTTCTTTTCTTGTGCTGGAGGATGTTGCAGTAAAAGCTCCAATTTTCTACACTTCAGTTCTACCCCCAGGTCTGGTGGTAAAGCTGAACCTTGACTTTTTATGAGGAATAACAGAACCTTTAGTATATATAATGACATCATCTTCTGTGGTGATCAGAGCAACTGTTGTCTTTCAAGTTCCACTTTCCCATTGTACCATGTTTTGCACTGCCTGCCCAGGATAATAATGACCTGCATATAGCTTTCCATGTCCTACCTGGTATTTATCCACACCTCTCCTCTAACTAAAAAACAATTGTGGTTACTAGTGCAATAGTTGCTTATCAATGACATCCCCTCTTAAGTCGAGAACCCTTGAGATCTGTAATGTTTCTGTGGAGTGTGTGCTTTTTGTCGCTGATGACTAGCATGTATTGGGTCAAAGGGCATGGACCTCTGGATTAGCAACCAACCAACTAACCAACTAGCCTTTATGTCTTAGTTTGGGCCAATAAATTTCATTATTGATAGGTACCAGGCCTAGCATATATCTCATTACCATGTTAAGGGTATCTCAATTGCATCCCAGGACTACTTGTATTCCTTCATTTTGAATGAACTTCATCTGCTGGCATTGTGTTGGAAAGCATTAGTAGTCCCAGGCTATAGTCAACTACTGATAGGACCAACTGGTTAAAAAGTAAGGAAGCAGTCGCTGTTCTAGATATGCAGTGACATTGTTTTCAGAGCTGCCAGGCTATTTTTACATCTTTGGATTATTGATCAGCATTTAGCACATATACAGGCTTTGGTAGAATGTCACCCCCAAATATTTCCTTCTGTCACTCCAAAGAATGTCTTGACCATTAAAGGTAATATTGGTGTTGTACAAGTAAATTATTCAATGAGCACCACATCAGACTTGCTTTGTTTTGGTTAACTTGTGTGCTAGTGTCATGACACCTTCTAGAAATGGTTTGTAATGTTTCCTGGATAATGGCCAATTCCTGCCTATGAGAATTTTGTATATTAAGACATCATCAGTGACGTTCAAAGTATGAGCTCCTTGCTGTATAAATGTTGAATAGTATGGGTAACAATAGCTAGTCTTGTGGAAGTTCCTGGTATATTCATTGAGACTGATGTTCATATCCAATCGGATTGCAGCTGTTCTTTTTGTTAATACAGAGGCTATCCAGTTTATAATCCAGGGTTTGACTTTTGCATCTATCATGTAATGATGATGATGGTGAAATAATATTTTGAGCTGTGTTGAGCAAGTAACTCTTCACAGCCCATAGCCTTTCTGACAAAAGCACAGGTTCCTCTGAGTTGTGTGACAGGCAACACCCAGACTCATTAAGTCTCAAAGGTATAAATATGTATGGGAAAGGGGGGGGGAGTTTATGAATACATGTTTAGTCCCTGAAGGGAGGCATTCCATTGTACCAGTATCTTAGGATCTCCTCATCAAGTTGCATAATGTGTTCATATTAAACTCTGTCATGTTCTACAGCAATATTTCTGCTGACCTGCAAGATTTGTGTTACTTGAGCTTCAGTAATACTAAGTTGGTTGTAGATGTTGTCAGTGATGGTCACTCTTAGTACTTACTCTCAACCCTTTAATCTGACTTCTTTGTCACCTATGTCTGTATGTACGGTATATCATTCAAGAAACCCTAACCCAGAATTTTGGGTGACTTTGACTTCGGAAAGGGACATCAAACTCATCTCCATACCTTCTTAGTCACCTCTTATGACACAAATGGCAGGTCACAGTTTTCCTATTATGTGTTTCCCTTTAAGATTGCAGCAATACATAGTCTTTTATAATAGGATGTAGTTAACTATTTCTAAGGATCAAAGTTGGTGCCTAATAAAGAAAAATAAAGGGAAAATGCATATTATTTTTTTTATTAATGTCATTCTATTGGATAATGATGGTCTTTAATCTTCATCTTATTCTGCATTAATTCTCAAACTCCTGGTTAGCAGGATGTAGTCAGGAAAATGGAATGCATTGTGTCATTATTTACAGCTTGGCTGTGATATCTGCACTTTTTTATCTAAAAATCAAACTTCAGCATGGTATTTTTGTCACTTTGACCTATATATTGGGGTCGCACCCCAATCTTCATCAATTGCTTCTAATGATGTGATTGTTGTTTTTTTGTGTGGAGTTTTTTGTTACATTTTCCTTTATCTATATGTTCTATTTGCCTAGGAAGGGGGGAGGGTGTCACCCCTAAAAATATACACCCTCTTTCTCCCTATATCAACAGGTCTACTTGCATTACCTGTCTCATCAATAGCAAAAATTATAGTACTATTAACAGTAGGACTACCAGTATATCTTACAAGTTAATAGTTGTGAATTAACATTTCAACTGATTGTTATCGTTATTTGAAAGAAATAAATCTAGACATTATGAATGTTTATCAGCTAGCTACTCATGTTTGGGAAGTGTTTTAGAACATATTAGATGACAATTTCTACATTAGTTTGGTGACGATCTTGAATTATCAGATTATCGTGAAAGTTTTGATATGCATACGTTTTAATTTTTTTCTTCAGTTTTATTGGTTAGCCTAGATTTACATTTAAATTTATAATACAATATTATATAATGAACAATGGAAAAAGATTCATATGATCCATCCATGTCTGAATATCTGATGTCAGACTTGTTCATGTAGACAAAATAGGAAGCAATGGTGAAAATAAAAATGTTACTATAAATTATGAAATATATTCAAAAATTCATTCCGGCACAGTCGGAAAACCCTTACAGAGACAATAAGTTAGGATGGAAACCATGGCACAACACTTCCATTCTCCGAAGTGTATCCTGCCAATCTACAAAAGTTTGAAAATGAACACAAAAGAAGAAGATAGTGTTAAAATAGTGCCTTCAAAATGTGTTAATCTTGATCAAACTGTGATATCATTTTTAGGGTATGAGTTTGCATATACACAAGCTCCAAAGAATCTACAGGGTGCAGTAATGGGTATTTTCCTGGCCACCAATGGCTTGGGTAACTATGTCAGCACTGCAATTCTTGCTATAATTGAAGCAGCTACAGAATCTGGTATGTAATTGTTGCTTTCATCATGTGAAATTTATTGTTAATTATATCCACATACTTTGAGACTGGATATGTAATAAGGTAAATTCTTTGTTTCTTGAGCAGGTCATCAGCTACTGCTCTTTAGTATTTAGTTTTGATCAACAAAATGCCACAGAATACAGATGTTTTGGGCCAATTATCACAAATAAAAAAAATATGCAACACATTTCCACTTTCTGGACTACATCCTGCTGGAAATCTAGTAGGACTATTGTCCTGCTACAAGAGAGAACCAGAGGGAGTTTGAGAATGAATGGTAAAGAAGAAGATCACCAAATTATTATTCCCCCTTGTATTTACTATATAATTTTGCATATGTTAATTAATCTGAAGTTAAAAATCATCAGTGTCAGGGAAACTTATTAAGCGGATAAAATATGTGATGTAGTAACCAGGTAAATACAGTATAAATTAAAATAGTTAAAACAATCGATCACACAAGTTTTGTTTTGCTTATGTTGTTTTAACTATTCAATCTATCTATCTGTTGTCTTTTCTCTGCTTTTGCTGTAAGGCTCCGCAGGATTGAATGACAATAGGCTTTTGCGCTATGGCACATTTGGTCATCTTATATGCAGTATTATTGTTACGTCTCAGAATTCCTAAGAAATCTTAGGTCATGAACAATTTTATTTCATTTTCTTCTTGGTCTTGCTAAAATTAGGCATTTTGTTTTTTTCTGGCAACGCTGTCTACTATAGCGTAATTGAATTATGGCACAACAACTGTGCACACTATAATAAACTGGGAATCAACCTGTGCATAATATCTAACTTTGTTCACATTTTGGAAATTGGTGAAATATGCGGTAGACACATGATATGTGATTGGACCAGAGTTTCTCTGGACTACATTATATATTCTCTGGACTACTGGTATATTACTTTATTTAGGTAATATATTTTTTTGAATATCTATGTAGTTTTTCAGCCATTGTTTATTGATGATTTTTTACACTGCACAATATAAACTACAGGCATTTGTGATTAATTGCTCTAGAAGAATACTAAATATTAGGTGGCAGGATGAGATCAAAAATGTATTTAGAAATGAAGGTATATAGAGACATAACAGACCAAGATCTGGTTGACATCCAGATAAAGGAGAGATCAACTTATATAAATCTTTGGGTTTGTCAATATTTCTATATGGTTGTGAGACCTAGATTTTAACAGCAGATTTAGAGAGAAAAATTTAGGCGATTGAAAACAAATGTTATAGATGTGTGTTGTGTATCTGTTATTGAGAACATAAGAGCAATGTTTTTGTGCATTATAAAATTAATTAATTAGCTGGGCAACAAGAACCACTGTTGACAATCGTGAAACTTCGTAATCTCAAGTGGTACAGGGACATAATGAGACATTCCTTGATGACAAAAGATGTTCTTGAATGTACAGTGGAGGGAGTAAGAAGACAAAGTGGCCAGAAGAAGACATGGCTGGATAATATTAACGAATGGACAGGGTGTGAGGTTTCCAAACTCAACAGGATGGTAAAGGATAAAGATGCGTGGAGATCTTTCTGCACCAAATGTCTCCTTGTGACACACCTACGACCCTGACGGGTTATGAATATTATTATTATTATTAAAGGAGAGAAAATGTATGTAGATCTGACACATTCTCAGAAAACTATGAAAAGAGATAACTAGAAGATGAAAATATGGAGTCCACAGAAAAGAAAACATTGAAGACCTGTGGAAATCATATGGAAAAAGGTTGAGAACATATCTAAGGATAGAAACATGAAAAAATCATTGCAACTGGGTTGTGATACTCTAGTTGACTTCAATTACAGTTTTTTCAAAATTGTGCTTCCCATTAGGTGGAAAGATATGATACAGGTCTCATGGATACAAACTCTGGTTATACTTATGTAGACATATATAAAACTATTTTTATATGAAGTAAGATCATTATTCCAAATTATAAAATCATAATGAATATCTACGACCGAGAAATGCTTCTATACAATATTCTACAAATTACACAATTCACTACTTAGTACAGGGAATAAAGATACAAATGGGAGTCATGAGTATTTTAATTATTAGTAAAGTATATAATCTTTAGTGGATACAATCTTTGAAGAGGTAGTATTTTTTAAACTTTCTATTTCAGATCCATGGTTTCCTGATGATATCAATAATGGAAAGGCAGAGTATATCTTTTTTGTCTTTGGAGGATTGATGGTCTTGTTCTTCCTGTGTTATCTCCCCATTTCAGTTTGGTACAAGTACCAGGAGTTTTTAACAGATAAGGAAGCATTACTCAAAGCTGAGCCTAATCATGATTTAGGAAAACAGAAGAAAAATGTAGATAGTGATAGTATAACAGTTTTGTGATGACATGTTATTATATATAGAATTAGAAATTTCGATTTCATTTGCTGCCGAGCATAGTGGAGATTTATTTTAATGAACTCAGAATATCATTGTAAGTTGTTGAAATTGCAAATGAAATATTTTGTGGTGTTGAAGCTATCTGGTCATTCCATTCTACTGTTTCATATACTCAGCAGCGTACTGGACCCCAATGTTCTAATATTCTTGTAGATTCAAGAATGTTCTCTCATTCGTTTACAAATATTTCTTTCTATTACTTTCAATAAGTAGGTCTACATGACTTTGTTGTGACCAGGTCAAGGCAGCCTATCCAATTTTTATACCTTTCAATAGTTGTCAATTTGTTGCTTATAACTTTGAACATTTATTGATTTGATTTTCTGTGTTCATTTAATTTTTTTCATTCTGTGATAGCACTACATCTCAACAACCATTTTGACCCAATCAACCATTTTTGTTCAAATTATACTTGAAAGCATGCATTATTATGGGTCAGATATTTCTGTTAAACATCATTTTCCACATTTCAGCATTAATGATATTTGCTGTTAGAAATGTTTGTTATTCTTGTAATTTGACTACTTTGATCATAGATCTAATTTCATCTTCATAACATTGTGAGTCATAATAAATATATTGTATACAATTTATTGTTTTCAAATATATTCAGGGTTGATGTGAAGTCATTATTATAAAAGTATAATTCTATGTGAAATATTGTTAATAAAAAGAATGGTGATTGTTATGCTTTTCTTGTTGAGAGTACATTACTGGCAATTGTGTCCACATTTTTAACGAATCAAACCATACATTAAATCAACAAAAATGAAACAAACTGCTTAAAGAAAATGAAGAGTTTTCAGTAGTCGACTAATGACAGCACAGGACAAAAGAAAAATAGTGATATATAGCAGAAATGATGTTCCTACGCAGAAATACTCAGAGTGTCATTAAGAGATAGAATTAGAAACATCAGACAGATAACCAAAACAATAACCAGTATTATAACACATCAAGAGACAACAGATGGAGTGGTTTTCACACACTTCCAGACTACCAACAGACAGCATACCACAGATGGCCATGAACACTAGACATCACAGCTATAAAACCAGAGGCAGACCATGTAAAAGATGTATCACAGAAATCAAACAGGCCATGGGAATAAGCTTACAAACAGCACTGATATTTAGATCTGGTATCCCCAGCATTGACACTATCCTGATGCAGACACAGATTCGTTGGGCAGGTCATTTGGTACGTATGTCAGACTATCGCCTGCCAAAGATATGTCTCTATGGTGAGCTGGAGAAGGGTAAACGATCTCAAGGTGGCCAAAAGAAGCGCTACAAGGACTTGTTAAAGACCTTACTGACAGCCTTTGAAATAGACCACGACACATGGGAAGAACTTGCACAAAATATATCTACATGGTGTTCTACAGTCAAAAATATCACATAGTTTTGTGAAATGAGGAGAAATGCTGCAGCCCAACAGTGGAGGGTAGCTAGAAAGTCACGGATACACCAAAACCCACCTACAGTCATCATTCCATATCTGAACTGTCCAAGAACATTTACAGCTCAAATAGGGCTCATTAGCCATCTACGAACTATTAGGCATGGTCATAATTCCAACTGAATTTTCAAAAGTGGATGTAAAATTGGTCATCAGCATTTGTGGTGGACAAACACGCACACAAACAGGCCATCTCCAGAGAACTCTTCTTCTACCCCTGACCTCACAGGGAAAACAAGGGCCACATCGTATAGATATATCAATAGAAACCATGCATTATTTAACGAAACAAACTTTTGTTTAAGGTGCACACCACACAGCATCCATCGATCTGTGCACAATGCACTGAGAGGCCCCCCCTTCCCTGGATGACCTTGGCTGGGGGCTCTCAGTGCATTGCCCGCATGTCACATGATCGGTAGCAGAAACTGTGTTTTTTATTTCTTTGTCATGGAAGCTGTTTGAAATCAAGCCTAATATTAAATAGTTGGAATGTGTGAACACGTCTCCCCGTAATGAACCTTGTTGAGAATAGAGTTGCTGAGCTGGTTGTTCTTTTGCAGACAATACCAAGTTCTAAGAAAATCTTAATATTTTATAACTCTTGAATGTTTCAATAGAGAATTGGGGGCACTGGCAGTTACTGTTTTCATTCTGCTGAGTCCCAGATATGTTACTAATACATGATTTGCTGTCTCACATTGATAAGTGCAGTAGCTACAGTTTACTCAAATTAGATGATTATTCTGCATTATTATTAGATTTTTGTTGAGTTTAGTATGACTTAAGCTGAAAGATTATGCTATGCGCCTATGTCATAGCTTATTTTTATTATTTGTGTCTGTATTTTTAATTCCTGTATCCATAATGAGTTTTACATATTTTTTTGTTCATCAATTTAGAAATTCATGTGTGAAGCTGCAAGAGTAATTGTAGAACTGAATACATATTTCCCTCAAAGATGGATGTGTCAGGCCATTGGCGCAAATAAAATAGCAACACAACAAATTTCCATTCTCTGGACTACATCCTGCTGGAAATCTAATAGGACCATGGTCCTGCTACAAAGGGGGATCCAGCAGAGGTTTGAGAATGAACGCTGAAGAAGAAGAAGAATATATGTTGACTAAGTTATTGATACTTGGAATTTTTTTCAGAGTTTCTAACTGCCTGATATTCTTGTGAGTTCTAGTATACACTTTATAATTATTTTGATGATAACAGTTTATCAATGTGTATACAAGTTGTATTATTTCGTTTATTAGGGCCTATGTTTTTTAATTTATGGCTGGTGTACTTAGTAAACAATTTGTTTATTTTCCTGACAGTTTTGCGTGTATTTTAGTTAGTCTCTTCATATTTGTGTCAAGTTATTGTATGAAAATTCGGAATACATATTAAGAGATTGCATTACATTAGTAAGAATCTTATTATAATAATTAAAACACCATAAAGTATATTACAAATTACATTGCAAGATCACGAAAATAATTAATTTTTCAATATATATTATTAATTTCTTCTATAAGGAGCCACTGACCTCAAGACTGCCTCCCAATTGCTTTTGAACCCACTATTGCCCACTGGGGGGTGGGGGGGGGAATACTGCCCACTTTGGGAACCTATGATCTATACCATTGTCCTACAAGAGATCCAGTGTAAATTTAAGAATGAATGAAAAATAAAAGCTGAACTATATTGTGAAGTTCTATTGAAGAATTGAGATGCAATTCACCGGTTTATTCCACTAAAAAAAAACCTTGGCGGAAGATGGTTAAAAAATGACTGAGGTTTTATGTGAAGTGAAAACATGGATTAGACAGCAGATAAAAGATGTCTATACAGCAGATTTTATTATATGGATCATGCCCAAAATCTGATGTGCTGGGCCAGAAGGAGAAACAACGCAGATCCCCTGAAAACCAGCAGCAAAGCTTTAAATATGTTCTGCATTCAAAATTACACTATTTCATGCTAGTTTTCAGAAAGCAAACAGAAAAAGAAGAATTGTACTGATAAAGTGATAAGTGTATAAATGTTGGTGAAAATTTTACCTTGAAAAATAAGTGTTTCCAAGTTCTTATTTTATTTAATTATTTTTTTTTAAGTAGGAATTTGTGGCTTATTGACTGACATTTCCTTATATAACCTTAACTCTTTCAGGACTTGATTATTTTTAGGTTTGGACCAAATTAATTTTATATATGTGTTTTTTATTGTATTACTTGACATACTAATATTGATAAATAGTGTATGTGTAATACATCATTGGAAAGGGGAATGAATACATAATATGAATATATAAGTACATTGATGATATTTGATTGCTTCACAAGGTTACAGTTAGCCTTGTGAAGTAATCAAATATCAAATCAAAGCCTGTAAAGTGGCGAAAGGTCCTGTAGACCCATGCTATAAAGCCAGTATAGTGGTGATTGGTCCGGAAAGAGTTAACAGCAATTATTTACACATATTTTGTGTGAACATAGTTAAACAGCCACATATAAATTATTTTTGTACTCTGTTGGAAACACTGTCATTCATCTGATCTACATACTAAGTAAAATAATTTTTATATATGATATATGACTGGTATGTGTTCATAAATTATGTCTTATATGTATCAGATAGGTACATATATATATACTTAATGATCTAATTTTTATTTTTTTACCACAACCTTTTTCTAGTAGGGCTTGTTAAACACAAGAATTATTTGTATTATAATTGAATTGTACTATAAACTATAACTAATCTAGGAATAAAGGTTGAAAGTAGTCCTATAATGTTTATGACAGATCTGAAATTCTTTAAAATAAACCAAGATACATGGGAAGATGCTGCACGAAAAGAGCTACATGGCAATCTACAGTTTAAACAAAAGGCCACAGAGTTTTGTCAAAAGAGGAGAAATGTAGCAGCTCAATAGTGAAGAGTAGCTAGAAAGTCATGGGTAAATCAAGAGTTATCTACAGTAGACATCCCATGCTCAAATTATCCAAGGACATTTGCGGCCAGAGTAGGACTTTTTAGTCAAGGACATAACTGAGTTTCATGAAATGGATAATGGATGTAAGAAATGATCATCATTACTTGTGACGGACGAACAGCACATGACATAGAAATGTGGACTTCCAGACTTGACAGTATTAAGCCTCAAAATTTGGAGGTGAAATGGTCAGTTCTCTTCATCACAAAAAATAACTAATTGAGTAAGGTTCTCATTTTTCACCTGAGTAGATTTCAGCTTGCATTAACAGAGAAACATGACTGTTTCTTTAGCATGTGATGTATCCACTCTGTGCATTTGAAAAATGCTCAAGTCTTGCATTGTTTTATACTGATAGATTGTAAATTATGATTGTTGTAAATCAAATTCTATTTACAATTTTTGTCATAAAATATGAAGGAATGTCAGTTGATATCTAAATAAAGTTTGGTCATAACATTTTGCACTTTAGTGTATGCGTTCGTCCATCACAAGTGATGATGACCATGTTACATCCACTTTTGAAAATTCAGTTAGAATTATGTCCATGTTCGCAGATAGCTAATAAGCCCTATTCAATCTGTAAATGTCCTAGGACAGTTCGGGCATGGAATGATCACTGTAGATGGATTTTGGTCTACCCGTGCCTTTCTAACTACTCTCCGCTGTTGAACTGCTGCATTTCTCCTCTTTTCACAAGACGATGCACTCTTTTTGACTGTAGAGCACCATGTAGATCTATTTCGTGCAAGTTCTTCCCATGTGTCTTGGTCTATTTCAAAGGCTTTCAGTGAGGTCTATAACAAGTCTTTGTAGCACTTCTTTCGGCCACCTTGAGATCAAGTACTTCAAGCACTCCAGTCTGAAAAACTACCAGATCTACAAACACTAGTGACTGAACTGTGTAACAGAATAAGGTAGCAATGCAGTGGAAACCATCTGACTGGGGAATATCAGAAAATGAAAGAGCAGATTAACTAGCAAATGAGAGTGCTACCACTGACCAACATGATGTATCAAACAATTACTTATAGGACACAGCCGACAGTCATATGTACACAAAATTAGGATTGGTAACGCAGTCATGTGTACATGTACCACATACTACAGAACATATACTGCAAGAATGTTCCAAGTATGAAATGATAGAAAATATACTGGATCATAGAAACAACACTGGAATCAAAGCTATATGGATATCTGTATAAGCTGCAAAAGATGAAGTTTATTGAGGAGATAAAATTACAGATCTGACATATTTTAAGTGAACAAAAGAAGATGATACACTTCTCCTATATAATCTTCACCTTTCTGATTTTAGATTCTCCATTATGGCCACAAGACCAATTCAGTAATCATGTCCTGGTCATCAAAAATGTCCTTGAATTGGCTTCTTTTTATAATTGTAGACAAGATAAGTTCAAATTTAGTGAACATGATTGAGGAATGATTTTGTACTTGCACTGCTGGGAAAAGTCATCAAGTGCATGAAATTGCACATTGTCCTCATGCAGACAATAATTTTGGATAAAATCCTGCACATTCCTCTAATTTCTCTGTTACACAGCAGCCACAGAATGACTTGTTGTATTAACAATTATACACTACAATGTGTACATTTTCTATCACTCTTGTGCAGCTTTGTTGAGAGGAACAGAAGAACATATTGGCTTACCTGAGTGCAATGAAGTTAATCAGCTACATATTTTCAATATAGAAATAAAAAAATAAAGATAAACTTTTTGAAGGGCAACTGGTCTGTGGCAGAC
The DNA here is from genome assembly GCA_034231615.1 of Meghimatium bilineatum. Taxonomy (NCBI): domain Eukaryota; kingdom Metazoa; phylum Mollusca; class Gastropoda; order Stylommatophora; family Philomycidae; genus Meghimatium; species Meghimatium bilineatum. Next base: position 18,041,029 of record CM067320.1, read on the forward strand.
TACTTCTGAGGTACAAAGATATCTATAAATTCTCAATGAAAGATTTAACTATATATATCATAAAAATTGTGAAGCACTGGTCAATGACACTGCCTGGAAACAAATTCTGTGCACACAGGGTGGAGTCCTTTGGGAAAAATATAACAAAAAAGATGCAGGACAAAAGAGAATGATGTAAACATATATGTGCTGTGGCTGTAACTTGATCATGTAGATGATTCATTCATGAGATATTGCTCAACTAGTACTTTTTTCTTAATGTACATCTGCAAGATGAAAAATGCCATACATACAATGAAATAATATTTATGGAAATAAATTTAATGTTTATGGAAAGAAGTTAAAGTTATCAGGAATTTCATATCTATGGATGAATTTCATGTTTTTATTTCTACTTTTCATGAAATAATGATTATGTAATCAGCATGATTGATGGAACTTTTGTGGTTTATATGTCATATACAATATTAACAGTACATGCTGAAATAAAAACTACCATGCTTTTGTAATTGAAGAGTCGAGTTGTTTATTATATTTATGAAGTGATCTTACAACACAAAAATGGATACAATTTATTAACATTGAGCATATTGTGCTTAAAGACAACATGGCTAGTAGTAAATTAATTCACTTAGATCTGGTTTTGATATTTGAGTATATGTGACCTCAGTTGTGTCATTAAACATGCAAATGATGTTATCCTCTTAGAATATGTTTACACTTATTCTTTTCTTTTCCATGCAGTTGGTTTTGTGTGTCTACTTCAGGTTGATGGCTCACATAAAGTTGTTTTTTGACAAGGTAAATTTGGGTAACTTTTTTTTTCACAACTGATAGTTATCATGACATAATGTGGCATAATGGATGTCATATCTGGGCAGTCTTTTACTTTTATGGAATTTTTTAATGACACTCTTACAATCCTCTCAGTCTGTGTGCCAGAGGGGTTAGTCAGATATAACAAAATAGTTCTGATGGTAGTGACTCAATCTGGGTTTCGAAACTCTGTGATTATCTGAACCGATGGTGGTAGACTCTGGGCATCCCTATAGGAGTTCTGTCTCTTTCAGGAGATGGTGAAGGGTATTAAACTAATAGTTCCTGTAGCACGTTGATTGTATATTTTCCTAGTCCTACCTATCAATAGTTCCCTCTCTACCAATTCCAAACTCCCTCAATCTCTTAATAACAGTCTCATCCAACATTGTGTTCTAGATGGAAACCCGTTATGGATCAAGTAGCTTCACTTAAATCTGCAAAGTTAATGAAGCATATAAGTGGTACCTAGATTCAACAATAGTTGAAAAGCAATGTCATGCACAGCATATGCTTCTGTTATATTTTTGTGTATTACCACAGCCTTGATGTTCACTGAAGATAAAACTGACGATAAACAAATTTATTTATTCTATATACTTTTTATCAACTGATGATATCACAGTTGAATAATGTTGATGCTTGCTTCATTAAACTTGGTTTTTTTATAGCTAAACTGAAAAACAATGAACACATTTTTAATTTAACAAAAAACAACTAAAATTCTTTAATCTGAGAAAAACAACAGACAAAATTATCATATAACAGAAAAACCGAATAATATAAAACTCAATGTTTGATACTATCTTCACTCTCTCAGTAAACATAGACTTATCCATTCCTAGGGGTGATGGATAGCTGAATCCCAAAAGGAAATTAACCAATTAAAACCTTTGACACTAAACCTTTCTGTACAATCACTAGTAGTATGACAATGGAGGTGAATGTGATAACCAGGGCAATGATATGGTTGGAGACTCAGAGTGCTACAGGTATCTGTTTTCTGATTGATTCTATGAGGTTGCTTAGAAAAATGAGTTATGACTACAGGTTATCAGGCACACCAGTCGTCCATAGGTACCCGAATCCCTATTCTCAATAAATCCATCAGAATGTAGTGGAGAAAGCTAAATTCTTCAGTTTTACCTTGATTGGTCCTATCACAAGTGCACAAACTGTTGCACGGACAGGAACCCATTCCCCAGGTTCACTCAGGCTATCTACACCATCAGTGGTTGGAGTTCATGACTATGTTTGTGCTGAAGAAAGTTCCTTCAGATTTTGTCCCTGGTCATGCAGGTATTAGAGGAAGTGAAGGAGAAGACAGACTTACTAGTGTGGCCACAGTAATTTGTGGTAGTTAAATGTACAGTGCTGAATTTTTGAATGCAATCAAGGAGCTATACCATCTGGAAGATTTAGGGTGTGTTTCTTCTGTGCTTATAGTCACAACCCATGACTTGGGAATTGCAGTGTGGTTTTGAAATAGGCAGCATATAAGAATAAAAAGAAGAGTTATATCAACCAACATATAACTGAAGCAGCCTGATGCTTAAAGGATGTACTGAATAGGAGATCAGAACATCTATAGACGTGTCTGATAGTTTAATATCTAACTATATCAGGTATATCCTTCACAATGAAGATTGATTACCAATCATTTCCTGTCTCTTGTCAGTTTGACATAAAACTGTTTTGTGTTAATCTCAGCATTAGATAACTAACACAGATTTTAATGCAATTCTACATGATACATTTTGAAAACAAACAAAAATATAGAGGCTCGAACATGTGTTTTTAGGTTGCACATGGAGGGAGATTCACTTATATTCCAGATGAAATATAATTTCTGAGCACAATTTGTCTAATCAACACTGCTCAGAGATCAGTTGATTATTTTGATCCTACAGACAGCAAGAAAACAATGTTCACACTTTGAGATGAAGGGTCAGTGAATAGGATGCTGCTATGCAATCTAATGAAAAAGTACAAACGCAAGTGACTTGTACCACAAATGCATGGAGGAAAGACTTCTAAACCAGAATTTGAAGAAATATGTCTATGCTGCATTTTTTTTCCATTAGAGAGTTGCAGGGAGTTTGCAAGTGGCTTGTGTGATAAAGCCGTGGGTCCTCGCTGTAGTTACGTCATTTGCAGAATGAGTACTTTTATTTACCCTCCGACAGAAAAAAACTCATTTCATACCGGAGTCGAACCATGGAGCTCACAGGTGTGAGATCAATGCTCTAACTTCTCAGTCATGTTCCACATTGTTAAAATAAACTAGAATATATTCCCTTATTTATAGCTTAATGCTCTTGGTTGAAGAGCAGATGGAAAGCTAATAGCAAGAAAGACCACTCATTACAAAAATCAGTTATGATTTATTATCTGCGTTGTGTAAATAAACAAGGAACAGTACCATATGGTGATGTGTATAAAAAAAACATAAAATCAACAACAGATTCCTTATGTGTAATTACTTGCTTAGAATTGCTCTAAAAATATAGAGGATTGACTTCATTGTGCTCAAGTTTCACCATAGGGCCTATGTGTTGATATATGAAGTAAGACTAGATGACAATGGTCGGGGTGTGATTATCAAGTGGTCTGTCACTTTTGTTTATTTCTCAGTAGATAAGTAGATGACTGTGTGTTTTTTTTAAACTCTGGTTTCCCTATATATAGGCTTGCTTATGTATTCTCAACAGAACATCACACATGCCTGCTAGAAACATCACTCAGAATGTTAACTCAGTAGCACAAATGATAATCTCCAGCAACAGAAAAATGATTGTAAATGAGAGGTCACAGCCTGATTTCAAATCTGCAGTCTTATGACCACAAGGCTTATAGCATGACCTTAGAGAACCCCTGCTCTTCCTTAGAAAAAAGTTAACAAAAATTGAGTGATCAGGATAAATCTGGAACATGGACCCAAATAAAACATGTGCCGCCACCCCATGAGTTAAGCTGATGGGTACAAATATCACAAGAAGGAAGGTTTCAACAGTGTGTACACAAACTTGATTTTTCTGTTTTTATATCTTTAAATAATTTACAGTTTTTTTTCTTCTATTCTTTAGGATGGGGGATCCCTGGGGCATTAGTGGCATTATCTTTGTGCTCGTGTCATTGCTATTTCAATGATGTCTTGTTTAAAAGTAAATTACCGGGTATTATTTGTTGAGATCCTTGAGAGAATTATATATGCTATGATAGATACTCTTTGCAGGCTTTATGCTATTCTTTTGATTTGGGCAGAGTACACATGGGGAAACTCAAGCACGAGTAAGTTAAAACTAATTTAAATCTATTCTTTTTTGAACCATTTTTCACTGGTTTTTCATAACTTTAATATTTGCTTGTATGTAAGTTCATGAAAGGCATTCAGTAAATATACATTTCAAATCATCAATATTTGCCTTCTAGACAATTTAATTTCAATAAGAATTTATGAACCAGATGTAAGATGTATAACAAGTATAATATCGCATTCACTTTAAAGTGAACGTAGAATAACATATGGTAGAAAGAACATCAAGTCAAGGATGATTAGGACCAATACTGCAAGAAATTTCTAATAACGGGTTACAGGAATATTAGTAATAGTTGCATGAACTTTGACAAAATTGTGTAGTTGCTGAAAAGAACTGGTTTGAAGAAAATGGTGTAAATAATTGTGCTAATGGTGTAGGGTATATAAAAATGAACAAATCCTGAAATGCTCTTTGAATCAGGTCCCTGCTATTCTATATGTACACAATTTTGTATGCTGTTACCCGGTACTTAAATACTGCATATATATATATATATATATATATATATATATATATATATGTATATATATATATATATATTGCTCTTATCTGTATTGATTTCCATTCCATATTTGCTGATAACTTTTTCCAACTTTGCTGTTAACTCTTGCAATGCTTGTTCTGACCCAGCTATAAGATCAATATCATCAGCGAAACGCAAGTTGAAAATAGGGCGACCTCTGATCGATATAGACATGCTGTAATCATGTAATGTCTCTTGTATGATGTGCTCTAATTATATGTTGAAAAGTAATGGGGACATTATGCATCCCTGTCGAACTCCCACATTTGTTTTGAAGAACTCTCCAATTGTATAAAGATACATACTGATTTCCAAAAAAATAGTGTAGGCCTATATGATGATGATGTTAATGACACAGCTGTTTATCTTTGAAAAGAAGTGACATTTATGTTTAAAATACAAAGAGTGCATGTATCAACTATAGTGCAGCCCAATATGAAGATATTTGTACACAAAATTGATATTATTTGGATATCTTTAGGATTATCTCAGTCTTTCAATAATTTCTTTGATTGCTTAAACTGTATTCATTATCCATACATGTCAACTTCCAAAAGGATCATTCTGTATTTTAGTCCAAAATATATTTCATAATCTGTATTTTAACCCCAAATTCTGTGTAATTAGAATTTATATTTCACTACAGGTAAATACTTTAGGTCAATATGGATATAGGCATATTCAATGAAATCTGAGTATATTTTGTACAAGACAAAGAACATGCACCAGTTGACAGACATTCATTATCTGTGGTAGTTGGTATGTACAGGGCGTCTGCAAAGTCACTGTGCACTCTTTTATATTAGTGGTGACACTATGTCATATGAATTGTGAGTGTTTAGTGTGGATCTATGTGACGATATTGCACAGCAACTTCATGGAGACCATATATATATACATATACATATATGCCTATATGGTAATCATTATGAGTAGGCTTTGGAGACATGGTGATTAACTAAAAAATAAATGCTATATTGTTGTACGTTAATATGTTTCACAAAGTTTTAAAAATAAGCATAGGCCTACATATACATATTGAGATCTCCATAAATGTAAATATGTACACAATAATTTATGAAATTAAAGAACAATGACTAAGAGCACAATTATAAAACAGTACACAGCCATGATTACCTCAAATTTTATATCAATTCATACAATGTTCAAGATGTATTTTTCAAAGCAAAATAGATATGTACAACAAATAGGTTTTCAGAATAAATACATATGAGATATTATATAGACCTTCTCAGGAAATGAAGCTGGTTTCTTAAATCATGATTTCTTATAAGATGCTGAAACTGACACTCAAATATAACTTCCCTGATAACAAAAATTCAATTTTTTATAGACTTCTAAAAATATTATGGCAGAACAAAAAGAACACTTCAGATGTAAAGAATTGATACTCTTATGTTAAACTGGGACACAAAATTATGTTTTAGTTTATAGGACATGCTCTTTAGAAAATCATTTGAACAACATCACATGCCAATATGACACTTGGGCCTTCATGGCTCAAAGATGGGGGGGGGGGGGTGAGACCATCAGAGAGGAAAGTAATGTATTCGCTCAGATATTAGCTCAAACAGCTAATGTATAGTGAGCTTCATAAGGGCAAATGAGTGTCTGATGGACAAAAGAAGTGTTTCAAGGACAATATCAAAGTGTCTTTAAAGAGCACCAACATTGATATAATCTCCTAGGAATTCATTACTTAGAATCACCCAATGTGGTGCAGCAGCACAAGCAAAGGTGGCCACATAATTGAGAAGCAATTATTAGAAGCACATAGAAAATGTGCTGCAGTATAAATAAACATCCATGTCCTACTCTGACTAGACATGTCCCAACTGTGGCTAGGGATTCTATGATAGAAATGGAATTATCGATCATCTCTGCATTCACCAGAGAGATGTAACAACACAATTGAGATGTAACAACACAATTGAGACGTAACAACACAATTGAGATGTAACAACACAATTGAGATGTAACAACACAATTGAGATGTAACAACACAATTGAGACGTAACAACACAATTGAGACGTAACAACACAATTGAGACGTAACAACACAATTGAGATGTAACAACACAATTGAGACGTAACAACACAATTGAGACGTAACAACACAATTGAGACGTAACAACACAATTGAGATGTAACAACACAATTGAGATGTAACAACACAATTGAGATGTAACAACACAATTGAGATGTAACAACACAATTGAGATGTAACAACACAATTGAGATGTAACAACACAATTGAGATGTAACCTCACGAGACGTAACAACACAATTGAGACGTAACAACACAATTGAGATGTAACAACACAATTGAGATGTAACAACACAATTGAGACGTAACAACACAATTGAGATGTAACAACACAATTGAGACGTAACAACACAATTGAGACGTAACAACACAATTGAGACGTAACAACACAATTGAGACGTAACAACACAATTGCGACGTAACAACACAATTGAGATGTAACAACACAATTGAGATGTAACAACACAATTGAGATGTAACAACACAATTGAGACTTATCATCAAAACTTGCAATGGACAGCTATTATTATTATTTTTACACTACAAGCATGTAAGTGCTGACATATGCTCACACAAGCATTGTCATGCCTGCTTCTCTGAATTAGAGATTAATGAAGTGAGAAAATCTCATAATGCCATCTTCAGTGAACCAGTTCTGAAATCATGTAACAGTGCAGTTCAAATAGCATTAATGAAGCTATTGAATATTTCAGTAGTGTCTAAAAATCAATAACAGTTTGTAGCAATCCTATACAAAATATGATACACTTACAATATAGGCCTATACAGTACATTTTTTCTAGAAAAAAGTTGAAATTAGGTTATAGGCTATACAAAAATACAGTCTATACTTTGGTGTGTGCTACACCCCATATAATAACAATTTTGTTGTTTCTCCCTTAAGGATTCCCATATTTCGGATACATAATGTCTTTCAAAATGACCTAGCATTTGAAATCAGAATATGTATTTATGATTTGTCATTTAATTAGTTCAGAGTGTTTTCTTAGTAGATGTTATGTTTGCTGTAAATTATTAACAACATCCTAACAATGGGAATAATAATTTTTAAATATGTGTTAGCATATATTACAAACATTGTGCAGTTATTAGCAGAAGTGATGACAAGAAGTCTGAAATGTTGTCTTGCAACCCTCTGTATAGAAATGCTGTACACAATTCATGATGACTAACAGATAGGGATGAATGCAGGCCACGAAATAGCTCAGATATGAATTTCTCAACAACTTCTTGGTCTTTACAATGACAGACATTGATTTTTGATGCTCATGTTGCCTGCTGTTCAATTTTGCTGCGTTTCTTGATAAAATCTTGTGCTTTAGTGTCCCATGTTCTTCTCTTTAGAACATCCAAGGCACCATGATCTGTTGGGTAGACTATTGTTTTTAAGAATGTCTGCTACAAGTACAAAGATCACAAACATTGACATCTCTTAAATTTAAAAACAGTAGTAGGAAAATCTGTTCAATCACATACCATGTGCCTACTTACTTTTGTGAAATGTTTGATATTATGCGCAGCTTAATTCTAGGTTTGTTATAGTGCATACAGTTTTTGTGTCGTCAATGAAATTACATCACTAGCAGACTGTGTTGCTAACAAAATGCCTTATTTTAGCGGAGATTAAATAATGCCAAGATTTAATGCCAGGAATGCGCATTGGAGGAGAAGAGATGACTGTGGACATTTGGGACTACTGCAGGATACATCAAACTGCATGTTATGCATCGAGAGCCTCCTCTCCGTCCCCAAGGTCATACAAGAGAGACCAGGGAGGAGGGCTCTCTGTCTCTAGCGGTGCATAGCATGCAGATCAATGCATGCATCAGGCAGAAGATCTATACATCCCCAAAAAGAAATGGGAGGGGGGATTTATTTAGTAGTGTTGTATGGGTGGGAACCAGCTCGGGTTATGGAAGTATGGCTGTATTATCAGTCGAAGGCAAGTTCAGCATTGATACAGCAGCCATTCTGCTAATAGAAATAAACTAGCAGAATGACATCACAAACTACTAAAACATTTCAATCGGCTATGACATTGCAAACTGCTAAAAAATTACAATCTGCACAAATTACTTAAAAGCAGTGAGAGCGGTAGGCATATGATATGTGATTGAATAGAAAAATCTGATGTATATTTTTCTTTGCAAATTTTATGTTTCTTAACTAATTTATGTACTCAATAATTTGATCAACTCACTAAAACGTTTGACTATTTGATCATCTCACTAAAAAGTTTGACTATTTGATCAACTTGCTAAAAAAAAAATTCTGTAATTTTATCAACTCACTAACAAGATCAGTAATTTGATCAACTAAAAAATTCAGCTTTATAAACTCACTAATAATTCCAGTAATGTGATTGGTTCCATAATTGCAAAGCATACCCCCTATATTTTGTTATTATAGCAGGATGTGTACAAAGCAAGATTCAATACACATGTTCATTGGTAGTGTATGATAGTTTGCACGTTGTTTTCATTTGATCACATGGTTTGAGAAATTATGTCACTTACATCTATTGCAGAATATTAGTACAATTGCAGGATACTGATAGATTTTATGACCCTGGGAGGGGGGGGCAGGATTAGGTATAATGTTTAAAATAAATATAATACTAGTACATGTTCCACCCCTTCGTGGTAAGGGAGACAAAAAAGTGTGTTATTGCTATGGTCATTTATTACTTCCCCTGACAATAATTAACAAATAGCGGATGTGTCTGCATTTAGAATCATCTAAATATAATGAAAGGGAGGGGGGTATTATGGATGGGAATGTGCAGGGCTATGGATGGAGGTAGAGTGCTTTGTTTGGGGTTAGACAAGTGGCCAGTAATTTTCCATTTCCTCCTATATGGCATAAAATGGATTCATGTTGGCCTGTAACTAAGATCGCCACATGAACTCGGCCAGGTAACTTTTTGTGCATTGCAGTGTCTGCAATTTGGTTCATGTAATGGGTTTATTCTGTTCAGGTATTTATTAATGGGGGCATGGCCTGTTCTAAGTTACATTATTGTTAAGAAGAATTACAATCTAACTTTTCATAAAATCTGCGCCTATCAGAAATTTTGTGACGTCATTGACTACCGGCTGATACAAAAGGGCTACCATAATCATAAGCTTGTTGAGTTTACCTGTGACTGATAAGGATGCAGTACATCTGTTACAGTCATGAGGATTGTCGCCAGATGCACAGATATATGCACAGTGCATCAGAAGAGAGAGCAAGATTATGGAGATGGATGAGAGTCTATTCTCCAAGCACAAGGCGAACATGCACCAAGTTTTACCTTAACAGTGGATATTTGAAAATAACTCTAGCTCTTTTCCAGTCTTTTCGAAACCATACAACCTTCCTAAATAAATATCTCCACCTCTACCCACTAATGGGTAAATAAGGCCATGGAAAATAATCAATGAAAAAACAAACACAGATTTTCCTACCCTTTGTCATATATTTTGCTTCACTTTCACAGAAAATGTAGTAACATCTAATGGTATTATGCTTTAGTGAAAAGAGAAATAACAGGATAGTGGAAAATTATAGACAACAGAGACGTGATTCTATAAAAGAATGCAGAGAGTACCATGATAGAAGGCAAGAACCATCGAGGACCACAATGTGAGAAAATATTACATAATTTGACATCGTGGCATGGCACAGGATTAACAATGATCCTGATAGAAGAGACTGGAAATAAAGAATTGTGGAGATCAATGATAGTTTACAGCAGTCAGCATGGCACTGATGATAAAGATGAACAGAAAAAACTGCACTATTTACTTCTCAGTAGTAGGCATAACTATTAAATAGTTCTATGCCCTATAAGTTCTCATTTCCCTTGCCTGAACAAACATTACTGATCAAGTATGTATATCAAGGGATGTTGATCATATTGTTCAACTAAGTGAATGCATTTAAATTGATTTTAATTAAATTGATCATGTATTGCCTATTATTTAATAAATATATGAATAGTTTTATAAAGATGGATTTGTATAAGTTTGGTGAAGTCAGGTGCACTTGTTTTAGCTTACCTGAAACCTTTGGATGTGTTAGTGGCAGGGAGGTAATGCTAAGAGCATCATAGCCAGATACCTCTTCACCACTTACACCATGGACATCAGACAAAGGTAGAAAGGCTTCTCCACCAAAGTCATTCTGAAAAACTAGGTCATGATCCATGACTGTGAACACAATTGATGCCCCTTGATGTGTGCACTGCTGAGGTTGTACATTGCTGAGGAAGAGTTTCTGAAGTTTCAGTTATGTTTAACAAGATACTACATCTTATTAAAATTGGACTGAACACTTTTACATGCAATGCTGATTAGGTCCCAACTCCGCTGGACTGGCCACATTGTCCGTATGCCAGACAAGCGCCTTCCAAAGAGATTATTCTATGGGGAGTTGTGCGAAGGTAAACGTTCAAGTGGAGGGCAGAAAAAGCACTTCAAGGATCACCTAAAAAGCTCTCTCAAGAACTGCAGTATTGATCCTAGCTCCTGGGAGACTACAGTACTTGATCGCTCAGCCTGGCACACCCAGATCACTGCTGGCATCACGAAATTTGAAAAAGAACGAACACTGCGGGCATTCCACAAGCGCAACAAGTGGAAGGACAAATCCGTAAATTCTCCTACCCCGAACCTTCAGCACTCCTGCATGCACTGCAATAGAACTTTCCGTGCACGAATTGGACTCATCAGGCATCTACAAACTCACAAACCAAATTAGTTAATTATCAATTTTAATTTATGTAATTTTTTTTTTCATCGCATTTAATGTTTTTTCATGCCATGCTCATCTTCGCTTGTGAGGGAGGATCATCATCATCATCATCATCATGTGAAGAAATAATCCCTTTAATTGTGAGGGTAGCTTTAACAGCAAATAGTCTTTAGACAAAAGCACTTTATTCCATTCAGTTGTGTAACTGAGGTGGCACCTGGACCCTTTAAGGTATTCTAAAAGGTATGGCTGTGTAAGGGATGTTTATGGATGCATATTTAGTCCCCAAAGAGATGCAGTCCAGTGTGCCAGTATCCCAGGATTACCATGTCCTATCAAGAGAAAGCACATACTTCTGAGCCAACTATCTCATCATTCTTCTGTCAGACTTGTTGACCCATCTAGTGTGATAGCACATCTACCATTCCCAGTCATCTGGGAGTCTGCCACAAAAGAATAAAGTGCAATGTCTGCTGGTCTCCATCTCTTTGCCATCTATGGGATTATTTGATAGCTGACAGAAGTAAGAAATTGATAAAAAATGTCAATGATGATTTTTTTTACAGGTGACAAGTTATCTATCTATCCCCAAACTTTCCTTATTAGCATTCTATAACATTCCTGGAAACAAGAAAGTAATCCTATTCTTTGCCCCCTGAGCTAGAAGTCCAAGCCCCAGTTGCCACATGAGCAACTCTGTATGATATAAATCAATCAATAAATCGATCAATAAATCAAGCTTTTGGTCCTCATGAGAGGATAGCAAATGGATAAATTCTTTTCAATCTACCCTGCACTTATATTTCTGCTCCTTGTCTTTACATGTGATGTCAACACCTTTGAGAACTATTTTCTCTCTTCTCCAAGTTATTCTAGGTCTTCACTACCTTCTCTTTCCCTGTTGTCCTCATGTCAATGTCTGTTGCTTAACAGTTTTCTGCCTTTCTCCTACATGTAATGTAAACTAAAATTGCAGGTATTATAAAGTTTAATACAATTAGTTATAAAATATGTAACATTGATTTGATCCATAATGAATATTTCAAAATAGATGTTAGAAATGCATACTAAATTGTTGGCATAAACTTTGATTGACTAAGATTGATTAGCCAACTGAATATCTGCTTGTAATTCCTGGGGATATAAACAAACAAGGCTTTTGAATATAAGTGTTACAGACATTTGTTAAAAATTAGTTGCTTAGAACACACAACAAATATATTCATCCAGCAGCAAACTTGCAGGTTATCAGGAACCGCTTTCGGGGTAGTGAAACAGCGTAAACTTATTTGGTTTGAACATGTAATGAGACATAGCTTATTTTCTAAAACTATTTTGCAGGGAATGATTGAGGATGGAAGGAGAAGAGACAGAAAAAAGAAAATTCTGGATTGACAACATCAATGAATGATCTGGGATTTATTTTTCTATACTTGTCCGATTGGCGGAGGACAGAAGAATTTGGGGGACTTTTTATGCTGATATCTCTAATGTGGCACTACTACGATTCTGACAGATCATGAGCCGTATTATTATTACTCGTATTAAAAAAACAATTACAAACCACTAAAAGCAATGTCAGACATGTAACTTATACTATTATTATTACAGCACACTGCATTCTGAAGCAAACTGCAATGAAAATCTATGACATCTGCCCTATCGTTAGGGCATAGGTCTTTGGCCCTAGAGGAATAACTAACTAACACTACATTAGACACAGGACAGGCAAACACATCATTCAAGATACGTCTGAACACTGGTGTCAATGGGACACTAAACAGTGATTATCAGTGCAATAATAGTATTGGTTTGCTGACACTAAACAATCACAGCTCGTTATCCTATGAGGCTCTTCTTCTTGTCATTGAATATGTAGGTGCTCCTATCACCATCAGTCAAATTCACATTGAGACACTTGAATAATTCAGAATTAAGTGATGCTTACCATCCAGGGATTTACCAGGAACACACCCTATGTGTATGAGATTTCTCCTTGATTTCCTGAGCATATTTCACATAATTGATATGTGGCATGCTCGAGCATATCTGAGAGTGGGTTCCAACACAGAGCATCCATTACAGATTGGGCTTTCTCATGTGAAGGGCAAAAGGCTCAAGAGATGCAAATCATGGATGATGCTGAAATAGATTTGTGCAACAAGGCATCCATCCTTGCGAGGAATGGATATCTGATTCCTTTGTCTTTCAGGAGGCAATTAATCACCTGCACATATGCTGATGATACAGATGTTGTGATTTATATGGTCATCTGTCACTAGTGGTGGGCATGGTTCTTTACTACCAGATCAAGTGGAAAAGCAGTTCATGAAGCCAGTGGAGCTTTCACCACAACAAGCAGTCTAAAAAAGTTTGTTTTTTTACGATAACATATGCACTACACTGTTTGGAATCACAAAACTATTCCTATGTGTGAATACTGAGTGACTCAATCAGTACGATTCAGAAAATCAAAACAAGTACATAGGTGATGTCATTAGAGAGGGCTAAAAACTGTGAAAAATCAATATTTATATTTTTATGATTCTAAATAGTGTAGCTTTGTGATGGAGAGGTACATAGAGCACATCATGATGGCTAAAATACAAGGCAAAATTTTCAGAAGGTGTGGTCAGTCTAAAAACAAAAATAATAATAATTAAAATAATAAAATTTTAAAAAATATTACTCACAACTCAAATGATTCGTCAAAATGTGGGTTCAGAGTTTTCTTGACAATTTTTGTACTTGGAGTATTCAATCCTGGAAATACATGCTCTGGAGCCAGGGATATCAGTACATATGGGTCACTTAGACCTGAAAAAAATTAATTAATGAAATAGAAGACACACATTTTTAGTATTAATATCTCATTTGTTCTTGTGCGAGTTATCAGGGCATAGTAAAAAGAATTTCGCTGAATTGTATGTATCATTTCAATTCATTCATAGTGTCAAACCAACCTCTGGAAATTGCTAACAGAAAATGGTTCGTGTTTGCAATTAGTGCCTACCTATGTAAATTATGATTAATTAATCTAAATATTATAGCAATAATTAATCAATCGTTAATTTAAATATTCATTTTTTAGGGTTATGGTTAGTTACGTTTTATAGGAGGCAATCAATCATCTGCACATGTTTTACATAACTAACCCTAACCGTAACCCTAAATATATGATTTAGATTTAGATATCATTTAGATTAATATATGATAAATATAAACTGATAAACATAGCCAAGGGAAATAGTCAAATAGGTAGGCACTAATTCCAAACCAGTTCTCAGAAAAAGCATTAAAAAGTACAAATTAATGAAGTGATGTTGATCACATAACTTGCATACCATTAGTCACAGATAAATATGTAGGAAGAGAGAGAATAAAATAATGCATTTTACGTACTGAAATCTATGTTTTGACCAAAAGGTCTTTATAAAGAAAAAAAATACAAAACCAATGAAAGGAAAACAATGAAACTAATATTCTGTTTATTTTGAAACCAAACAATTATTTTGTAATTAAATATGTTTTGTGAACTATTAGTTTTATTGTTTATGCTGTCTCATATTTTTAATGGTAAAAGTCTTTTGGTCAAAATGTCGATTTGTGAACTAAATATATTTTATGTTTTATTTATCTTACTATTGGTAGCATCATGTGTTGTCAGGGATAAACAGTGGGATAAAGAAGTCCAGGCTTAGTAATTGCACCAGGAAGATCTAAAAACTCATGACAAACTTTCATAAACTAAAAATAAAAATAAAAATATGCCACAATTTAATGAGAAGGGATAACGCTAGAGTTTAGGGGGTGGGTACTCTAGGCATAGATTTAGAACTAATTCTAACCCCTACCACCCACACCCCCTCCTAAACTCTATATGTGTCAAAGGAATTTTTTTTAAACTGTGTTCTTCCTATTTTCTATTTACATTTGCATTCAGATATTATGTCACAAAATACTAAAAAGTTACGATCAGACAATTATTTAAAAACTATGAGTGCTGTAGACATTGGTGGGCGTGTGTTCAGACAAGAATCATAAAATATTTTACTTTTGGAACTAATAAATTTGTGTACAGTTTTAAAAGCACAAACATCTACAATCTATATTGTTACTTACCATTTGCATCTAGTGGGATGAGATCTTTGGCACTGAGTACTGAAACATGAAGAACAATTATAAGCCTATCTATGAAATTTGCAATATCTTAAATGTTTTACTTGATCATCAATTTCTCCTACCCATAAAGAAGTAAGAAGTATACATTAACAATTGGATCAAATATGCTCAACTTCACATTCATTGTTATAATTTCTGAAGTACTACATTAACATTGGATCAAATATGCTCAACTTCACATTCATTGTTATAATTTCTGAAGTACTACATTAACATTGGATCAAATATGCTCAACTTCACATTCATTGTTATTATTTCTGAACTTTATATACTTTTCAATATATAAAATTTACTTAATTATTGTATCCTATTCAGCTGTGCATTACTGGCTCGAAAGTGGAGCAAAGACTGCAACATGCCATGCATATTGTAAGAGGTGATTAAGGAGGTTCATGGTGTGATTTTAGCTGTCCCACCCATTAGGTGAAAGTGACCAAGAAATTTTACTGAAGCCAGAGGTGTCAGGCTGAAAAATACAGATACAAGTATAGGCTAACTATGACACTGCATATTCTGTTCTATAGTCTACATCCTGGTAACCAGCAGGAGTTTATGAATAATGCAAAGATACATCCTAGTTTTTATTTCTGTGCCTCCAGTTTTATGATGTTCCAAAATTGTGTGAGATTAATCAGGTTATAAACTTCATATAGTATTTCCCCTTTTAACTTAATACAGTCCATGGCTGTGACTACTTTTATCTTCCGGATTTGTGGCTTGCCTTCGTGAATCCTCAAACATAATTTATGGAGAATATCTGGCTTCCTGTTGTTCAATTTAAAAAAAAAATGAAACGATTTGGTAGAGAGAGCTTTCAGATGATCCTATTCATTATTCTCTTCTTACTAGCTTGGCATCACCACAGTTTCCACACAATAAAAAAATATTATGCAGATCTGTAGATCTAATATTATCCAGAATTGCTTGTTACCTCAGTTGATTTAATAAGATCTATGAAAATTCTGTCAGACAAATATAAATAGAGGACCTAAAATGTATTGTGTGCCATTAATTTGAATATTGCACTTCTTATTCTTTCTTTTAACATTGCAAGCAATGAGGGCTTCTTGTAGCCGATACATTCTGCCTCCAATTCATGATCCTAGTTTTTTTTAGGATTCCCTTTGTGCTGATCATTCATCTTCTTCTAGAGATTTATTCTTTGTATTCTTTTAATACTGCACTGAAAAAATTAATCCAAAACAGGTGATTCAACAAATGTTTAAAAGTGTTCCTACAAGTGCCCATTAAATGCGAAAAATATTGACCTCACTATGAGTTTTCTATATGTACTTGAAACTAGCTGCCCACCAATAGTAGGTCCTATTACTCAAGAGCATATAACATCATAGCTCAATCATTACTCTTTCAGTGTCCTATAGGCCTAAAACTATTTACACCTTTGAATCATATAGGCCTAATGCTGCCAGATTTTAGTAAATAAATAAATATTTTCTTATATTATTGATTAAGGTCCGTATCACATTTGACTCTTTAAAACACCTCCACATTAGTTTTTCTGGCAGTCCATTGTATTCTCAGCATTCTTCTATAGAACCAAATCTCTATTGCTTCTAATTTCCCACTTTCCAGTTTGTTTATTGTCCAAGTCTTGCACCCATATGTTAGTATCAGAGTTATATAGCACTGCAGATCTCTCTTTCTCACTTCTAATGACAGGTCATATTATACATTATTCATTTTTCTGAATGTTGTTTTTGCCTGCCTTATTTTGCTTCTTATTTCTGTTGAACTTCTTCTATCTTCTGTAATCTTTGTACGTAAATATTTGAATTGGTGGACCTGTTTTAATACTATATCATTCACTTTGATCTTGCAAGGTGTGGTATTATGTTTCATTGAAATAACCATTATGTCTGTTTTCTTGATATTTAGGAAGAGGCCTTTCTCTTTACTTTCTGTGACTGCTACATGATCTAAATTTTGAAGGTCTTCCTCACTTTTAGCAATCAGAACAGTGTCATCTACATATCACAAATTATTTATGTTATATTCTCCCACTGGTATAGGCCTACATAGATTGCACTATAGGCTATAGGGCCTGTTTAAAAAAACGTTAATTACCGTAGCCAAACAAACACCCCCCCCTCCCTATTGTGCACAGTTTTAGTGCAGTTTTCATTCATTTCTGATTAATCTCACACAATTTTGGAACATCATAAAACTGGAGGCACAGAAATAAAAACTAGGATGTATCTTTGCATTAATTTTGACAGATGTTGAACTCATAACTTTTAATAACAAAGCAAATGGCTAAACCATAATATAACAAAAGCATCCAAATCACAAAGAGAGACCTTTAAGGGCATACAATACTTCTTCCTAAAGGAACAATCTGAACATTTAAAGATTTTTATTTGATAAAACCAATGTCTATTATTATATTCAATTATCAACATGGAATATAGGCCTAATGCTTGTGGAACCTAACAAATTTTTAAAATGTTACTCTAATATTGAGAGAATTAATATATTTTCAGATATGATCTATTCAACTATAGGCATACTGGGTATAGGCCTATAATAAACATGTTATGGGTATTTTACATAGGCCTATTGCAAAAAAAAGGTTTTGATCTCATAAGTAAGACCATAAGATTACTTTGAAATGTTATTCTATATATGTTTACCTTCAACCAACAGTGTCTGATATTCATACTTGTACACAACTCGAACATTAAGTACTCCATACTCTGTGCTCTCTGTGTGAGCCTGTGACAGAGGTTAATTAACATAAATGCCAATTTTATTATCAACTTAGTTTTTATTATTGTGCTCAAATGTTTTCGAATATAAAAAAAAATTAAGATATTATATATAACATGTACACCTGATAATAAGTAGTGATGGATTGGGAATGCCCAAGCGGTCCCAGGCCACCTAAAAAGAATAAACTGATGGGAAAATGTGCAGGTATTTATGCATGTAGTCCAGCTCTGTGAAAAGTGTTGTACAGAGCACATCTCTGACAACTAAAGTACCAGGTTCAAATTCTGCTGCAGGTAACTGCGCATTAGAATAATTCATAATGCAATGACAGTCTACTGAATATATTTATATTGCCTAGAAAATCACTCATCATCATGTGACATAAGGTCTATTCTTTCCAGAATATGGTTTTCTTTATAGATTCTCTGAACAATCTGCAATTCTTGGGAAGTTGACCTACTGGAGATCTGTTTAAACAATCTGATATACCACTACACCATCGTCATCTTGAGTGCCCCCTTTTCCTGCTGCCGTTAACTCTGTCTTCAGGTATTAATCTTTCTATGCTGTTCTGTCTCTTTATATGACCAAAAATCTCAGCTTTCTTGTTATGATGTTGTGGACAAAGACATTATAACGAAATTATTCCCAGGGTTTGGACGCAATTAATTTTAGTCTAAATTTTTGGACCACAACATGGTTTAGGCTCAAGCTTCCTGAACACAAAGTATTAGCTTTAGAAGGTCATATAAGGTATCAAAAGAAAGATAATTGAATATGGAATCCATATACAATATATAAATTAAGAATTGTAACAACAACCAAAAAAAACAATACCACAAACAGGAATGTTAGATGAACATACATTTTTTGGCATTTTGTTCTAGCCACCTTCAATTTTACCTGCCTTGAAATGCTGCTATCCAATCTTACTAAAGTAAATGCCTTGACTGTCCATTTTTTAATGAAATATTCGCATGTATTAGATTTCCAAAGTTGAACTTTATTCCACTCAATATTATCATTAGGCCTAACTCTATTTTCTGTATAATGTAGTGCAAAATTATCATTGTTGTCACTAGGTCTATCTGAATCTTCAGCAACAATAGTAGTGAGAACAGTTTTATAATTCTTTTGCTGTAATTTTTCCCGTACCAATATTATTAGGTCACTTTTTTTCCTGATTTTCAACAAGTCAGTAATTTCCACCATTAAAATCAAAAGCACTGTTGTTTTTTGACACATCACTTGAAACAATATCTCCAATTATAAAACTCTCAAAGAATAATAAAGCCAGATGATTGATACATTTTTGAGCTCTCTTGATAGTGGAAGATTGAGCCATTTTGCTAATTTCAGAAAAGTTGAAACTACCTTGTTTGAATTTTAATTTAAAATAAATATGTCACATGCATCTAATCACACAGTACCGTAAGGGTTTTATTTTGTTAGCCCAATTTCTAAAGTTTAAATAGCTAAATAAGTTAATATTAATTCATTTACAATAAAAATGAAGCAAATTTAGATGGCATATTTGCAAGAATGAATAATCATGGATAGACCTACATCGGAAATGGATTTCTATCTGTAACAAGTAATCATTTTTACGGGAGAAGAAGCCAGCCCTCTTTGACATTTATTGATTAAACACTTCATGATTTTCTTTTTAGCTGTCCATGGTATACGTAAAATTATTTTGTAGCATTTCATTTCAAAAGCAGTTATTCTCTTTGCTACTGTTTTATTTAATGTCCAATCCTCACGTCTATATATTGCCACTGGAAATACACATGTTTTGATCATACATATAATGTTTTTTTTTTAAAACAACTTTTTTAAAAGTTACTTTTATAAATGATAATTACTGTGACATTATTCAACTTATCACTGTGTTCATATGGTCATTAACATCTTGTGGTTACCTGAATTGTACTCACTTTATGATTCGTGAGGTCATGAAAAAGGTCATGGTGAAAACAATATTTTTGGCAATAACTTGTGACAGGTTCATGAGAATCCAGTGAAACTTACTGAACACAAAACTCTCTGACTATATTATTGGATGCCTATAAAAGATTTATGGTCCTTGAATAAATTCAGTAGATAATTAAATGTGCAAGTATGATTGATCTCACCACAGAACAACAATACATCATCATTAGACACAGACTGGAAAATCACAAAGTGTAGTAGCCAGACAGTTTAATGTTGTTAGAAGCATTATTAGTTGTCTTTGGAGGCATTTTGAACAAACTGGGTCAGTGGTAGACTGGCTGTGCAGTGAAAGACCCAGAGTCACAACTCCTGCAGAAGATCGTTTCATAATGCTGCATCACCCCAGGTATCGATTTGCACCTACATCTTCCACAGTCCAGTAAATGCCAGCAGCTCGTTAAATTTTAGATCAAATGGTCAAAAACAGGCTGCATGAAGCTGGTCTTTGAGCTAGAAGACTCTATAGAGGTCATGTTCTTATGCACTGGCATCGCCAGAACCGACTGCAGTGAGCAAACCAGCATCATCAACAACTATTGGGAATGACTGGAGATGGGTTTGGTTTAGTTTAAGTCTGAAAATTTCTTCATGCCAAGGTTGAAACATTAATTCCATAAAATAATATTTTGGTACATATTTGAAATAATGTTGCATATATTTTTTTGAACAGGATAGTTTGGCTATGTTGCTGGTACTTTGCCAAAGATTTTTCATTTGGGCAAGTGTCAATGTCACCATTGCAATTCTTCTTTTGAGATAATCACTACAGCCATAAAATGATGGGTTTATCACTACGTCAAAAGGATATACTATCAACCTTAAAAAAAAAAAAAATGTAGAAGCAAATCTGGTGACCCAAATATCACAGACTCTAACAACCTACTGCAATTTATCTGGTATTCTGAGGCCTAAATAACCCCAGATGGTAAGAAGATGATCTTATAATGATTCATGAAGAAATTTAAATGCAAATTTTACCTATTTAACACAACATGGTTCATATTTTCTCAGTGATTTTTTCGCATCTAAGTAGTTTTTTTTTTGTCAAAGTAAATAATTTCCTTTTATAGGCTATCAGTAATTTCTTATCATGTCAATAATTTATTGTCACATCAGTCAATTTTTGTCATCTACCAATTTCTCGTTATGTCAGTAATTTCTTGTCATTTTAATAGGGTCATGCCATAGACCTATTTGTAATTTATTGACATGCCAGTATATTATTTTATGTAAGTACAGTTTTGTCAGCATTCAATCTATTAACCTTTATAACCCTACCATAGACTATTAGTTGCCGACCGATATTTTTCCATATAGCTCTGCTGGCAACAGTCGCCCAGTGCTGTGCACTAATTTATAAGTACGGAACCACAAAATGTTAGGCTCATGTGACCAATAATTTTTGCCATTCTGGGCTAGGACTACATCACGTTCTTCCTGCTCATTTATGTCCCAAATACAGTGTAAGACAGAGCAATGGTGCTTAATTTCTACTCCATCTGTTTGCTCAAAAATTTTATGCCATTTTAATGAAATTTTTATGGATTATGATTCTGAGGATGAGGAATTCTTCAGATTTACATTTGTTTTCAAAGAAAATATTATTAACATGTTAGTTTCGGATAATATTCCCAGAATTTCGATATGGCATTTGGATATATGGCCTAATAATAATTAGGAGTGTGTTTGATTGAAATATTTCTGGATCTAGTCTTGAATGGAATGGACATTGATGGTAAGTGGCATCTACATATTTTATTTGTTTTCCTAGTGTTGTATTTGTTTCAACATTATGAGAAAGTTAGTTTACTTTTGAAATGCCATAAATACAATAGGTCTAGATAAGTAGAAAAATTTATCAGGGGTGCCACAGATTGACATTGAATATAAATATGTTGCAGGTCGGACTAGACCTAATGTAAAATGACTGACATTGTAAGTGACATCTACATGTTTTATTTGTTTGATCAGTCCATATAAATGTTAGTTTGGTTATGAAACAACATAAATAAAAGTGACAGGTAGGTCCTATGTAAAAGGATTTTATCAGTATTGCAACAATTTGCTCAAATATAGGTGAATCAAGAAACTATGTTTTCAAATTTTTGTTTGAGTTTTAATGCAATTTGTTAACCAATTTTCAACTGAACAACTTTCTCACACCTCTTCTATCACACATAGGCTTACACAAACAAAATGAACACCAATATAGGCCTATGTAGTATTCAATGTTTAATTTACATGTACAAACATTAGGATATTTAAAAATCTCTAACACACACCAACAATAATGCAAATTATCAAAAAAGAAGCCAGGAACAAGTTTGCATAATTTTAAGGCGGGGCTGTAAATGTTAAATAAGTTTTTATCTAATCTGTATTTTACATTATGGTAACTTACAATCTTACTGGTAACCAACCTGCTGCTCATTTTTCTCGATGTAGAAGGTTTCAATAAGTGATAATGTGTCCATTTTATGCATGGTTAACTCTTTCCGAAGGTTCTGAAAATGAATAATGAATTTAATGCATTAACACAATATAATGTAATCTTCATTGCAGAGATGCTCTTGTGCGAGGTATAAAAATCGTAAACTCTGTTTAGGCCTACATATTTATTAGTGAACTCAAAAATATATTTAGGCCGTATGTGTGATTAATTTATGTTTTCATCTCCCCAGGTGATGATGAAGACACATAGCCATAGTTTTCTTAATTTTCAACAGATTTTGACAAATTATGCATGATTTTAGGAACAAATTAAAGCACAATATTTATCAGTCTTGTCTTGTTTCAGACAAGTTTCATGGGGAGTCGAAGTCTGTTCTATTGAAAAATGTGTTATTGTTGTTGTAATGCCATAGGGTTGTAGAATGTCTTTGATACCGTCAATTCACTTTTGTCTTGGTCTTCCTCTTGCTCTCTTCCTGGTGCATATTCTGAGGTTATACGCTCTTCATGTGAGGTAGTCGGCTTCATTCTCAATAAATGTCTAAACCATTTAATTTGTTGTCTCTTGATGTAGTCATTGACTGGCGTCTTGTCTACAATTATTCTGATGTCATTGATTCGTATTCAGTCTATTCTTGTGATGCCAGAAATCTTTCTTAAACATCTAATCTCACATGTTGTAGTTTTACTTTCCTGTGCTTTGGAAAGGGTCCATTTTAACATTGATAGCACAATGTTGTTATGAAAATGTTATTTATTAATGTTTTTTAGTTGTTAGCTGATGTTTGGATGTCTAAGTAGATAGTTGATAAGATTTTATATTGTCCTTTTGACATCTAGTCTCAATTTCCTTATCTGGTTTTCCATCTTCTATGAAAAAAGCCTTTTCTAGATATCTAAATTTTCTGATATTTTTTACATTTTTTGAATTGTATATTTATTGGGACATTTGTTCTGTCATTTTCATTGTCTCAGATTTTCATATTTTGTTTTTCACATGATGTCATTAGTCTATCTCTGTAGTTGTTCAGCATTGTTGTAGGCCTAAATAAGGCTTTAGTCATCTGCAAATAGTAACTCATTTATTTCATTGCCTTCTGTACTACCTGCTATGTTTTGTCTTTGCCCAGCCTGTAGTGATTTTGTCCATGTAAATGTTGAATAGTAGTTGAATAGCATACAACCCTGTATTACTTCTGATTTAATTTCCCATCAACCATGATAGTTAGTTCGTTGCTAGTTCTGACATCCCAGCTACATTTTTGATAAAAGGTCCTAATATTGTCCAGTAGCTGTTCTTGAATTCCATGTTCTTCCATTATAGTCCATAGTTTGTTCCTGTCTATTCAGTCTAATGTCTTCTCCTGATTTATGAAGTCTATGTTTAGTTGTTTGTTGTTGCCCTATCGAGGCCAGCACCTTGAAGTGGTGATGGGCTTAGTTCAGCCATCATGGGCTGGAAACTAAGACTGGTTGGGCAGTCCCACTTGAGCAGGATCACAGTCTTGTTTTCTTTATTTTGAAAACAATGAAAAATGTTATTTCAATGATGAAAGGATTGCATTGTAAAATATGATTGAAATGTGAGGAAAAATCTTACAGGATGAAATGTATGAAAAGGGTCTAAACAAAAACAAGGTTAAGAGTTTTTAATTACAATCAAATTCAAAATTCCTTAAGCATTATGTACCTTGGAAATTTTCTGGTAGTAGGTTGTATCAAATTTATAAGAAATAAATAACAAGAATATATAAATTAACCCTTTAGCTGCTCATCATTATAAGGTGCTATGCTGGTTGGCATAGGTGATCATGGCTCTTTATCTCCAGTATTATGTATTAGAAAAGTTGTTGTTTCTCTGCCGTGGCCATTAAACTGTGTAATATTTTCTCATGTTGTCATCCTCTGTCTCTGTTGCCTTCAATCTTGCCTGTTGTGACATGTTCTCCAAACCTCCTTGTCTCATAACGCGGCAAAAAAATGAAGATTATCTTTTTCTTATATTATGGACTGCTTTATCTCGCATTTTTCTCTTTCAACACCTCCACATTAATTTTCCTGGCACTCCATGGTATTCTCAGCATTCTTCTGTAGAACCACATCTCTACTGCTTCTAATGACCCAATTTCTTGTTTGCTTATTGTGCAAGAATTGCATCCATATGTTAGTATAGAAGTTATATAGCACTGCAGAACTCTCTTCCTCTCCTATAATTTATCTGCCATGCACAAGTTTACTCATTTCTCTATCTGACTGCTATTAACAAGTTTCAAGTTTGTTTTCAAATCTCTATCTTCTATCTGAGACATATAATATTTTATACTATATTTACTTCTGTTTTAATGTTTCTGATACAAGAAGTTGATGAGAAAATGTGTTTAATATTTTCTAAGTATAACATAAAATCATAGTCAGAATTTAAAAGCTATGAATTGATAAATGAAAAATCAAGCGATTGTTACCTCAAATGGCTCAATAAGTATGACTTCCATTTCTAGTCCATTTCCATTAGCATACAAGAAATCAACCAGCAAACCCAGGGCTTGATACATGCGCTGATAAAACACTGGGGGGCGCTGCACAAATACACAAAATTAGCCTCTGTTTGAACTGAATAAACAAAATGTTGATAACTAAGAAGTATTGCAATGCATTCAATACCAAAACAATAAATGCAATAGATATTGGTATTATATTGATATTAGATATATGCAAAAGTGATCAGCTGGTTATTGGTCACTGGCTTAATTTCATACTATGTAGATCAGACTTACAGGCGTTCAGTTTTCTCTAGCAGATGTTGACATGTATGCATGCATATACTTAATCAAATTTCATGTTCTATCCAGTCCTAATGTTGTAAAGTTTGATGCAAAATTCCTTCAAGAAAAGTGAAGTCATCATTACTGCATTCTGATTCAACAAAAGGCTGATATTAAACTTAACCATCTCAAGAATTCCAAATTTAGCTGCTTTTAATGCCAGATTTCATGTACTTTCATTATTGTAAACATCTGTATATCAGAGACAATAACTCATGTCAGATACTGAAGGTTGGAATTAATCTATAGATACTATCCTTTGTTAATCCTGTCTCAGTGTTGTACAAAACAACACACAGTAAAATGGAGAGTTTACAAAGAACAGGCACCACCCCAATCTTGGAACATATTAAGAGACAACAGACCAAATGGTTTGCACACATCTGCAGACTGACATCAGACAGCATACCACAGTAAGCTATGCTATACAGATACAGTGAAGGCAGACCTAGAGGCTGGCCATGAAAAAGATGGACAACCGAGATAAAAGAGGCGACAAATTCCACAATATACTCAGCACACACGAGGGCTACCTCCAGGAAACTCTTCTACCCCTGACACTGAAAGGCAACAAAGGGTTTAGCGAATAGATAGATAGCTATCCTTTCACACCACAACCATCTGTCTCTGATCTTTTAAAGTGGACTGAATAGTGCATATGAAAATCTCCCTAGTAAAAGTAGTCTTTGTGGACTGTCATCCTGTGAGACTTTCAGTTTTGTGCAAGTTGCTCAGTTTCTTTCATTGTCATATTCAAAAGGTTTTTGATATACTGTGTTCTACAGAAGAATGCTGAGAATACCATGGACTTCCAGAAAAACTAATGTAAAGGTGTTGAAAGAGTCAAATGTGAAACAGACCTTAATCAACAATATAAGAAAAAGGCAATCTTCTTTTTTCGGTCACTTCATGAGACAGGCAGGTTTAGAGAACATAGTCACAACAGGCAAAATTGAAGGCAACAGAGACAGAGGGTGAGAACGTGAGAAAATATTAGACAGTTTGACAACCTTGCACGGCAAGGAAACAACAACAACTTTGATACATAATACTGTGGACAGAGAGCTGTGGAGAGCCATGACTACCTACGCCAGCTGGCATGGCACCTGATGAGGATGTGTCTATTAATGCCTTGGGCTGATATATATAAAAATAAAACACATAACCTGTTAGGGAGACAGCACATTGGAGCCATCAGCAAAAAAAACAAACCAGAACAACATCCTCATACTCTATTATATGGATAAATGTGGATAAACTAAGTGGGAAATTATTTATAAATTCTAAAATAAATTGAAAAATTCAAACTCAAAGGACAAGAATTTACCATTTCTTCAGTGTCTAGTACTTCCCTGAATTCCTCCAGTACTTCCACCCAGATAGATGACAAGATGCGATCAAAGTTTGTTTTGAGAAGATGACTGTTTAAAGTTAGTAAATTACTATCAAGATACTCCAATAAATCTCCAACAGCCTAAATAAAAATAATATATAAGTAAATATGTTTGTAAGAATTACAAAAAAAACAGGCCTACTTGTTTTAAATTGATGACATAAAATTGTACAGAATGAGAGGAAATGGAAATGGAATAGCATGATTTAATAATTTTATATTGAGTTCTATTGATGAATTAACAAAATTATAATAGCACAATAAAAAATAAATGAAATATTTCTGAATCATATTTTTAAGAAGATTATTATTAGTAGGATACTCAACAGAGATGGAAACAGAATAAGACAAGCAAAGGTGGCATTCAGAAAAATAAAGAACATATAGGCTCTACATCTGTCCAATTAGAGATGAGGAAGAGAATTCTTCAATGCTGCATAACACAGATTCTAACACTTGGATGAAAGTTTTGGCAATAAATAAAAAAGAGAGTTAAAATTTAGAGCCCATATAGATGTGCATCTATAGAAGAATATTAAGAATACCATCATAGCTTTCACATGAAGGAAGACTGCAGTAAATTTATTTACCATGTTAAAATTAAGAAAATAGAAAAAGATAAAATGTGTATATGTTTTAAAACTGCAATTTAATCTTTTTTTCACTTGTTATTTATCACATGGACAGCTAGACCATTTAATAAGAAAGTGCTGAAAGAATGAAATATTAAATTGAGGTTGCTTGCTAATATCAGAAAGAGGCAGTATTTATGTTTTGGCCACATTATAAGACTGGAGAAAATGGTAAAAAAAAATTCAAGATTTGAGGAAGAAGATAAAGAGGACAACAGTATGAGAAAATATTCGATAATTCATTATTGTGGCAAGGCAGAGTCAATAACAATCCTGATACAAGATACTGGAGATAAAGAGTTTTGATTAGGCTCATTTCATACATATTCTAAATATTTTAATCATGCTGATGTCAGATGTGTCAGGCTGAAAGACGCAAATATCGAAGGAAAGCTGTAAACTATGACAGAGCACATTACATTATTTGGACTAAACCCTAATAATCTACAGGAATTTGAGAACAAACACAGAAGAAGAAGAAGAGGAAATATCTTAATTAACAATTTAGTAGCATGAAGAGTTATTCAACATTGCCCATAACGGTCTCTTTTAGAGTAGAGTACACAGTGACTGCAGTTTCTTCTTCATACACTCGCTGATGTCAACTAGAGTATATTCACAGAAAGCAATAATCAGCTACTCCTAATAATATACCCCCCATTTTTCTTTATTTTGAGCCTACATAAAAGAAGAAACAAAAAAGAAAATAAAATACAGAAAAGAGCTGAAAATGGATATCAGTTTGAATTTGAAAAAAATGTGCCAACTCAAGTTCTGAGGCAAATTCATGTCAGCTGAATGGATCTGATTTAAAATCTCACCTGCTACCTTCTAATTTCTTGCAATATTATTTCAATGCTTTCTAATAATATTATTAATTTATTCATGTTATATCTGAAGCAACTATCTTTTCTTTATGTGTTATTTATGTTTGTCACATCACAACATGAAGGCCTCAAGGCCTGTGCAACATAAAATCTTAAATATCCATGCTTGAATAAATGTTTGTGGTCCTAGAGGAATTTGTATACCCTTGCAATTAGTGTGTTGCTTTCTCCATTTACTAATTCATATTTCACATGAATTGAGCTTATAAATGTTGGATGCCCTGGCTAAAATTG
Source organism: Meghimatium bilineatum (assembly GCA_034231615.1). Classification (NCBI taxonomy): domain Eukaryota; kingdom Metazoa; phylum Mollusca; class Gastropoda; order Stylommatophora; family Philomycidae; genus Meghimatium; species Meghimatium bilineatum. Next base: position 18,069,840 of record CM067320.1, read on the forward strand.
TACATTTTTTAACAATGTATTAAATGGATCTGGTTCAAATCTTATCGTCAATCTTCTGGGTAATTGGAACATGGTAATAAAGTTTTGCTAATCACTGATAACATACAAAAATTGACATTTCAACCAAAAAGCCTTTATCAAGAGCCCAACATAACACATGATGAGTAAGAAACTGCATTGTACATGTTTACTTAATATTGGTTAGATGGGATTTATTCCATATAATTGTTACCCCATCTAGAAATTATTATATCAATGTGGACAGTGCCGTTTCTTACTGTGGGTATGTTGTATGCTTGATAATGGCCTTTTTGTTGAAAAGTTGAGTTTTGTGTGTTGCCAGTGATAACATACTGGCACAAGCTTCATAACCTAGTTCCAAATTTTGCCTCTTATATTGAAAGCAAGCTGTAAACCAGGATACAACACATTTAATTCCTTGGATTACATCCTGTAATGAGTGAGAATTTGAGAATGAACAGCAAAAGAACATGCAATCTGTAAACACATGTTTTTAAAAAAAAACAGAATAGATTATTTAAGAAGCATGTTTCAGATTCATTACATACAATCAGAAACTAACAGGAAGCAAAAAGTTGCACATTAGACTCAAACACAATATGTCAATTTGACACCAACCTTCAATGGTAAGATATAATTTATATGGGATGATCATACTCTTACCTCTTCTGCAGGCAGTGACTCAGGAGCCCAATTTAAGTGGAAGACATCTTTCTTTATGTCAGGTCGCATCTGTACATAATAAAGATATGCAGTTCTGCATTGTTGGAATAAATAAATTGCCAACAAGGACTGAGTACATAAAAATGGAATAGGAAACGCATTTAAAGGAATCCAAAGCAAAAAACAATTTTAAAAACTGCATTATAACTTGATTTATATATTTCAGAATTTTTAAATTTTATTTTAAACTTGATCTTGTTCAGCTCATAATATTCCATCTTATACTGCATTTCTGGGGAAAAAATACCCCGGTAACTGTTGTTTTCATCTTTCTTGCATTTAGTCTGTTTCAGAGTCAGATAGCACAGCTTACAAGATGTATAAGTCCTCTTTACACCATAGTCTTATAAGAAATATGATGTCAGACCTATATTTTTTTCGGACTAAAATTATGGCTACTATTATTTTCCAAGATTTCCTCTGACATTCTCTTATTATAGATCATTTGATAAGGAGTCATTTGTGGTTGAAAAAAAATTATCATTAACAGAGAATTAAGCCGGGGCGACAATGTTTGAAAGCCAGTACACTAATTAATGCATTTCCTTGGTTCCTATGTATGGCATTTTAAATGTTTTCACCACAGTTAAATATCATTGCATTTGCAGGACACAAATGTGATGTTCTCAGTAGAAAGCCTGCTTATCCTCTGCAATAATAGATTTTTACCTATATTTTCAACCCAACCTTTATGTAGTCATGTGCCCTAATTATTGAATTTTTGTACTGTGCTATGTGATATTGATATTTGGAATATGATTATGAAAGATGTTTGTCTTATTAATATTTAACTGCATATCAAATACTTTGGCTGCATCACTGTTGCCGATCTTCATTGTTCTTTGGAAATAATTAGATCAAAGCACCAATAGCCTCAGTGAACTACATGATTTGCTTCCGTTCCTTCATGGAGGCTCTCAGGTTCAGAAGTCTTGTTTCAGCCACCTGTGCTGTGGATAATCATGGGGAGCAAAAGTCTTTGTTCTATAGGTAAAGTCTAATGTGTCTGGTGTTGTAATCCCATGGGGTTGTAGGATGTCTCTATTGTCAATCCATTTATGTCTTGGTCTCTCTTTTGCCCTTATCCCAGATATTCTGCTGTTATACATTATAGAGGGAAGGCAATCAGGCTCAATTCTCATTAAATGTCCAAACCATTTCAGAAGTAAGGTCATATTAGTAAGCCATATTTTCTCCCTGTTTTTTATATAAAGTCAACATTTATGATGAATAGCCTATTTTCTGCAGTTTCAGTTTTTGGACTCGGTCCATAAAATATTCTCACAAATTTTAAGCTTTCTATACAAGATACTTCCCAGTTAGTTGTGTCCTGTTCAGAGTGAAGTTTAAGCTTTCTATACAAGATAGACTTACTTCTTACTGGTAGTTAGTTGTGTCCTATTCAGTGTAAAGTTTAAGCTTTCTATACAAGATAGACATACTCTCAGTTAGTTGTGTCCTGTTCAGAGTGAAATTTAAGCTTTCTATACAAGATAGACCTACTTCTCAGTTACTTGTGTCCTGTTTGGAGTTATGTTCTGGCTTATCCTATAGGCCTGTGTAACATTTAGTAGTAGAAGTCTCCAGGTTCTGCAGTTTGCCAGTGTCTCTTCAACTGTTTCTTTAATTCTGATTTAATTTTACATAAATTTTAAAGGTGTGTTATGAGCACTGTACGCACTAAGTTGTGCTACCTTGAGCTTGTGCACACATTTTTATTCCTTGGCACACAGAATTTAGACTTGCTGCACATGCCTTATTTATATAATTGTGTGCAAAACTTCCTGTAATAAAAATAAAATAAAACATGTGCAAATAGATCATGCTGAAGGAGATTTGATTTTTTTCAGGTGGAAGGTTTGTCAAGAAAAATAAATTGGTGTTCAAAACTTATCAGTTCACTGAGAGAGATATTTTTTTCACACTCTCTTGTCTAAGAGGATATTTCATTGAATATGAAATATTCTTTCTATAGATCTTCAGTTTTGATTTTCTATTGCAATGCTTTTGTGATATATAAATATATATTGGGCATTTTATTCATCAATGGAATAAATATATTATGTAAATTAGCAATTATCATGTGACTGTATACCACAAAAATGCTACCTTATCTGCAACTCTGTCTACAACTTGAAGAATTTTCTTAATCATCTCATCATCTGCCTGTTTAATAATGCCTTGTAAAGATGCCTTTCCCAGTATTCCTGTTACTGCTTCTTTAGCTGGGTCATTCCTAGCTAGTTCTAGAGCTTGCTGTATCTCACTGAAATCTAACATTGTGGGCAGTGGCTTCAGTGAGCGACGGACTTGCTCAATGTTGTTGATGGTGATGCACAACTGAAAATGACAAGCATGAAAAACTATTTGGCAATATTTACGCAATAAAAATTATAAAAACATAGATAATAATGGTTCATATGGTTAACATTTAGAACCAATGTTCTAGTTTTAAAATATATATTATGATGAAAAATGGAGACATTCAAGCTAATGGAAGCTAATAACAGACTAATTGTATCCAAAGCATTTATAGTCAAAGGAGATGAATAAGGCAGCAGTATTTCAGTTTGTTTGCCAAGTCCATTGGATGAAACACATATGGCAATCATCTATAGGGCCCATTGCAAATAAGAAAATTTTGCATCGTTATCTTAATGATATAAAAGTATGATTAATAGTTGACACCTATGAGGCAGAATGGAAAACAATAGGCTCGCATACTCTTCATCTTTTTGGAAGACTGATCAGCTGTGGATCTGTGAAGATGGCCATTAGTTTGATTTAATAATAAAAAAAAACAACAAGGAACTAATGTATACCTCTTCTGTGACATCAAATTGACCCTCATCATCATAATATCCTTTCTCTGTAAGCTTAGTGTGGACTAAATCTGCATACAGCTTTGCCCCATTGCAAATATCCTAGAGAGATATTTTGTTTTGTTATTCTATATCAAGGTTACTGTTTCACATATTGTATTTATTGTAAGGTATCAACATATAGGCCTAGACATCTATTTATCAAAACAATGTATAGATTTGTTTGTGAAAACATATAATATAAACATATCTTAATTTAATCTTGGCACCATTTTAACATCAGATGGCAGGTTCTCTTTTGAGATAAAGAGCAGGATAGCATAGGCGACTTCAGCATTTCAAAAGATGAGAAACATTGTATGCAATAAATATTGTCAATGCATATGTGAATTTGAGTAATAGGATGTTATATTGAACCAATTATTCTTTATGGATGTGAAGCATGGACTGTAAACAAAAGAGCTCAAGGTGAGCTGGAGGCAACTGAGGTGTGGTTTTAAGAAGAATGATGAAAATTCAGTGGACAGCCAAAGAAGACCTCAAAAATGCTGGAGTAAAAATACACATTATAGCAAAAATTATAAGCAGACAATCAAGATTTTAGGGCATGTGTTGAGAAAAGCAAAACTTTAGCCTTTAGTGATCACTAGAAAGATCTCATTCACAGTTTACCATGTCTACATAGAAAGTTCCAGAAAAATCAAGGGGGAACAAAGAAGAAGAAATGAGAGAAATTTCTGGATGGGTTATCATCATGGCACAAAAAGAAGTCACCAACTGAACTTATTAACAATACAAGAGACAGAGAGTTGTGAAGAAAAATGATTTCCCATGCGACTCGGCATGGCACCTGATTGATTGATTATAATTTAGCTAAATTTTTATCTACATTTCAACTGAACATTATTTAATACTGGTTTAGAGGAAAAATAAACTATTATCATCACCTTCAGCATCATCACCATTCATCTACCTCATCATCATAATTTTCATTCACAGTATTGTCGCAGGAACCATTGTTGTCATCGTAATGATTATCATGTGTCACTGGTAGATCATGGATTGCCACAAAAATGTCTTATCAAAAAGGACATATGAAGTTTTCAGATTATCTGGATGACAATGATGTTTAGAAGTGTTTAAGAAACAGAGATAAAAAATAATAAGTATGTCAGAAGAGAACAAATTTATATAGACATTTTTTTAAATAACATCCAGTTTCAAAAAGCTTGGTTTTAATATTTACTTACCTCAGTAAGTTTGTAAACAAATGGGTAAGCACCAACTCTATCAGGCCATGCCAGCTGCTTCCAGAACTCAGTAATCTGCATTTATTTGGGAAAAAACATTTACAGGTTATCACTCTGACTTCCTTCATTTCTAAATTAGTCCCACTGTTAGATAGTGTTAGAGTATAATGCCTACAGTAATAGATTTATTTTAAGTGTGCTATCTGTGCTATGACACATGAGTTAGGGGAGGTAGAGACAGCAAGGGAGAGAACTGGCCACCCCACCTAAATGTTGCTGTGGCTTAGTACATGAAGAGTTATCTTCATCCTCGACGGCAGGTTGCTGCCATGGGACATACCTTTATCTATCTGTACACTACTATAGATCAGATAGGCTTACTAATGCTTTTATAGCATGAGATTCAAGAATAATGTATCATGTATGCCACAGACTGCAATTACAAGTAAACCACATAGGGCCTACACATTTTAAAAATATGAGTGCAAGAAAAGATCCAATCATCAACAGGATATTAAAAAAAATTTCAGTCTATTTCTGAATTTTCCTCTATTTTTTGAAGTTATAAATATCTGCAGTCAACAACAGGCTTTAGGCTAGGTCTAAATTATAGCCTATTCAACATCTGCTGGAGAAGACTGAGTACCCAAGAGTCTATTCAGAATGCTGTGATCATACCTACCAACTTTCAGAAGGATCATTCTATATTTCACCATAACCCAACGATTCTGTATTTTTATCCACACCTGTGCCCATTTTCTATATAGGGTAGGTCTTCTTAAATAAAGTTAAATACCAACTGTCAATATGGGTATTGTTGGGGTCCAAAAAGGGAGAGAAAGAATGGCAGCCCTTTTTAACTTCCATGCATGTTGTGAAAGGCTACTAAGGAGGTTTTGTGGTGGAGGGCTGTCCCATACCATTTATAGTCAAAGTGAACTAGAAGCCATGCTACAGTCAAATGTATCAGGCAAAAATGTAGAGATATTGAATCTACGCTGTAAACTATGACACAGTGCATTCTATTCTCTAGACAATTTCCTGCTAATCTGCAGGAGTTTGGTTAGAATGAATGAAAAAGAGAAAGATGTTAGCACACTCTGAAATTTGAATCTATTCTGTACAAAATACAGGAAATCTGTACTGGCTGACAAGCAGGCTATGTAGACCTCGTATTAGTAATAATTACTGAAACTACAACCCTCTAATTTTCTTTTTCTGTTGTAAATCCATAGCAATATGTAAAATCTGTATTAGTTGACACCTTGTGTATAATGTTAGTTTAATTAATTAATAACCAATAACAGTGATGTTCTTTAGAACAAAAGAGCAGCACTGTATTACTCACAGTACAAAAAACAAATGTTCATAGTACAAAAAAGACAATTTTTTATTGTCCCGAAAATAAATTTTTTATAAAATAAGCAAAAACTGTCACAACTAGATGCAGTAAAAATTAACTTTTGAGAAGATGCATTAGAAATCAAAGTACTTATTGACTTAGTACACAAAATCAAGGAATATTTTTATTATGACAATAAATAGTAGGTCTTCTTATAGGTCTAACTCTAATTGAATGAGCAATGCATATACCCACTTGTGTAAAACAGCAGCAAACATCAACAGCAGATGTACTGTATTTCACTGCAGCATCTGCATAAGCAACCTAAATGTAACATTAAAAAATTAATGATGATGATGATATACCCACCTCTGAGACGATGTTGTTCATTTCACACAAGTGATACTGACCATTTGTTACATTTACTTTTGAAATTCAGCTAGAGTTATGTCCTTGACTATGAATTTGTAGATGGATAATAAACAATAGTCCCCTTATTCTGGCAGCAAATTGGACAGTTTGGTTATGGAATGATTACTGTAGATGATTTTTTTTATATACCCATAATTTTCTAGCTACTCTCCACTGTTGAACTGCTGCATTTCTCCTCTCTTCACAAGATGCTGCACCTTGACAGTAGAGTGTCATGTAGCTCTATCTCATCCAGTATCTTACCATGTATCTTGGTATATTTTTGGTATCAAAACTTTTCTGTGAGGTCTTTAGTCAGTCCTTGTAGTGCTTGTGAAGTACATACATGTTGCTGGAGCATATACATGAGAATGTATGTGCTCCATCAATACATCATATCATAGAAATGTATCTTTGGTAGGCAGTAATCTGACATACATAACATATAACCTGCCCAATTAATGTATCTGCATTAGAATAGTGCCAATACTAGGGATACCAGATCTATCAAGGGCAGTGGTATCCAGAATATTTTCTTGCCATCTTATGTTCATAACTTTTCTGACACAAGTTTGTGAAAGTGTTTTCTGAAAGTGTTTGTGATTTTCCTTACATGACTTCTATACACAGTCCATGTTTCACCAGCATATAACAGCACTTGAAGTACCACTGCTTTGTAAACTTTCAGCTTTATGCACATTCCATGCATCTAAAATCAATGAGTAAATCGTTTTCTTTCGAGTGAGCTTTTTGTGGATGTGAAAATAATTTGCATAGGGGATTTAGGTGAGGAAGAGTTGTGCAAAGCATCAACCCCACTCTCTAGTCAGACCTCATTTGAAACCAGTGGCACAATGAATCAAGACGATGGAAATGAAGTTCAGTGCGTAAATTATATGAAAATCAGACTTTAGATGTATTGTTAACAAAAAAGGTCATTCTTTTAAAGACAATTTCAACATGACATGACCAACTTTATGCTCTCCTAACAAGCTGTCAGTCCATCAATTGTGGAGCCTGAACATGTTTGAAGCCATCCATTGATGAGTGTTCACACTACAGAGGTCACTATATAATGAATGGTTCAGTGTTGTTAATATTGAAGAAAATTAGGTATCTTAGTTTAGGTGTAATAAATTAAGTAAATTTATCTCTGAGATAAAAATGGTTTGTACATGCTGCAAGAAAGAGCTTTGAAATGGGTACAAGGACATTTCTCACTTGGACATCTTAGGGAATTGAAAAATGGGCAGTCAAGAGCAACATGAGATACATACTAGAAGATGAACTGGTCTCAGTGCCACATATTTGACACTGCACTTTCAAATATAATGTTTCTATTCTATATGTTAAAGAGAATAGTTAAGGGAAGAGATAGGTAAATAAAATCTGAGCTTGATCACATAATTATTTTTGTACAAGCATGTTCATATACCTGAGAATAAGGATGGTTGATAGGATTATTGTGCTGATGGCTCAACTATTTCACTGCTACAACTGTAATGGGTTGTGATTTTTAAAAATTATTTTATGTATTTACACATCTCACTCTTTACATATTAAGTTTGTATGAAATTTTTACAGCAGTAATATAACTCTGTATCACAAAGAACTATACAGAAAAAGTATAATTCTTTTCTGAACATGATACAACTCTGCACATAGAATTTAGAATCCCTGCATCTAGTATGGAGATAAAGGTGGAAGACTTTAGTATGATTCTGCATTTAATGTCTTCGCAAGGTACTAAACAGTTGGTTATAATTTTATTTAGCAACTCCTATTACAGTCTTAGTAAATTCAATTTTGAGTAAGTCTATTAACCGCAACATTCAAGAGTTTGTAACATTTAAGAGCTGATGCTTAGAAATTGCATATAAAGAAATAATTTGATCTTGATAGAGGTAAAATACTGAGGTTACTTCAAGATTGATTCCTCCATTATGATGACCAATTAATATGATCCTAAGACTGGAATATTTTCAGATAATATTGTCAGTTATCATAGATTTCTGTATAGATGAATCATGTGTAAAACATTCAAGCAAGAACAATTATCTGCATGCATACTATTTGTTAAGTTATCTAATGAAAGAAAGTGAGGATCTGTATATCTTAAGAGTTCTAGGCCTATTATGTCAATTCTGTTAACATTTAATAGATGATTAATAGCCTGATTAAAGTCATATGATCGCTGAAGATATAGAAAAACAGAGACCTAAATAGCATGGCCAATTCATAAGAATGAACCTATACTGCCCAGCAGCAGGAGAACACAACATGAGAACACAAACAGCATAATGCAATGAAAGACCAAGAAGGTGAATTTAAGGAGTTGCCAACGTTCTGAGATTTTACAATATTACTGCACCTCAAATGATGAAATGAATAACCAAAAAATTGATCACCATTCAAGCCTGCGAGGCCTAACAGCAGAAGAAGAGAAAAGATGATAGATAAATATATATAATAAAGTAATACACATTAAGTATTCCATTATTAGCATTACAATCATAATTTTGTGAAATCCTACCTTTTCTAGCTCCACTGCCTTCCTGATACGTCTAACAGCTCTTTGCTGGGCTATGGTAAGCCACTTACTGACAGCACATTTGAACCAGTGATAATAGTTTGGAATGCTTAGTTGTTTGATATCACTAAAATGAACAATATATATATATATATATATATATATATATATATATATATATATATATATATATATATATATATATATATATATATATATATATATATATATATTTGCTATTGTTTACTATATTATATATATATATATATATATATATATAGGCCTATATATATATATATATATATTGTTTACTACACAGTAAACAATAATGATAATAATTAAAAATGTAGAAACAATGTATAAAATAGAAAATAAACAGAAATATATTGTTAGAAAAGCAACATGATTAAAACATTATGTTTACTTGAGCAATAGATAGGTCCTATATTTAGACACTAATCTTCTTTCATCAGTTATATCTACTGTTGATAATGGATTATGTGTCCTGAAACTTTGATGTTTACAATGAGAGAGAGAGAGAGAGAGAGAGAAAGAGAGAGGTACACACACATGAGTGAGAGCAAGTGAGAGAGAGTCCTGTAATATCATTTGCAACACCCTCTGTATGCCTTTTGCATCTTGCAGATGGTCATTTAGCAAAAGTTCTCAGGAATGGGGACTTTTCAAGTGATCCTGTCACAGCAACAGAAGATTTTTATTTGAGCCTTTCTCTTTTTTTCTTCCATATCTTCAAACACATTATTTATGAACAAAGTTGCCCTTCACGCAGGTTATGCCTCGAGACAGACTGAGTATTGGCTGGGTTTTTCCTGATTTTGGGATCTATGAAGAAGTCTTTCATTGAGGATTTCCAGATGTCTTTATATCTCAGCATTGGTCTACTGTGGTCTCGCTATTCTTTAGTAAGTTCTCCAAATATGCATATTATTTGTTTTGGGATGTGGCAGTTTGGCATTCTTGGGACGTGACCCAGCTGCACAATCTATTTCTATTAAGGGTTTTCATGGCAGATGGTAGTTTAGAGCAACACCATCTGCAAACATTGTAATATGACCTACATAAGTGTGATCAGTATGAGATTTGGTGACCTTTCCTGCCAATAGCTGCATGATATCTTTGGATCCTTGACTCTTGTGGGTACAAAATTCAATGGGATGGACCATATGGGTCCCAATAATATTGAAGCTACTACCATTAAATTTTTCTCATCTTATTGTAAAACTTAGAATGCACTTGAGAACCATTACATCTCAATAACATCTTTCAGATTTATAAACTGAATTCACAAACTCTATATTTTACACATTAATCTTTAGTGACACTCTTTCCTTTCCTGTATGAAGTTACTTTGTTACATACAATTCTTTCATAATTTTTTGTTATAATTGTTCTGAATTTATACTTCAAATCCACTGTTTTACAATATGAGATTTCTAACTGTATTGAGTCTACCAGTGTCTTAGATAATCAGTTTTCTATTGCATTCGTGTTTTATAAAGGCCAGTTGATTAAAATTTATTTTATATGATTTGTAATCTGTAAAATTATATTTGTCTTTTTGTTTGTTTTTCTCTGACATAGATGAATAAATGTGAAGACCATTCAGGGTTATTATTTCTATTTAATGATACAGGAAAATTGCAAACTGTAAATTTAAAATGTTTCTTAATTATATATTTAAAGATAATCTATAATAAGAAAAAAGCACTGCCCGTTTGCAGTCATTTTTCTAAAAAGTTATTGTATTCAAAGTGAAGTTTTTCAGATCACTAGAAGTCATCAGTTGGTGACTTTCACAGTGGGCAACCAAATCAACCTACCTGTGTGGCAGGTATCTGCTGTAGCGGGCAAACTCCTGCAAATTCATGTACAACTCAAAAAGGCTTGTATTTATAGAAAGAGAACTTGTGCCCAGACCTGATGGTTCATGATGGCAATCATTAGTTTTGAGAATTTTCTCTATATTTAGGTTCATCTCATCTCCTAGCTGTAACAAATAGATCAAAGAACACTTCTGAGAGAGCAGTTGATGCATGTTGACATATATTAAATAGTCTACTTCTTCTTATAAGCTTTCTATACGACTTGTGCTTTGCAAAACATTGTTCTCACTGCCAGCATGTAAGCCTCCCAATTTTGTGCAAGCTGCCCTGCTTCTTCCAGTGTCATATTCAAAAGTTCTTTGATATCTAGTGTCCATGGATGTCTTGGAAGGTTGTATTAGAATTGTTATAAAAGCTATTACATAGCTAAATCAAAATAAAGAACATATCATGCAGAAAGGTTTTGAACATATTGCATATATAAATAATAATACAGAGTATTATAGTAAAAATATTGAACATATATAATAAACTATATTCATTTGAAAGAAGGATGACAATAAATTGGCCATATTGTTGCGAAGAAGTTCCTATCATATAAAAATGCAGACAAGAAAATAGAGCTGAAAAAAAAATACAGATGAGACAGTACTTAAACAAGTAACAATTTTGCTGCATTGAATGCCATATTGATTACAAATATCAAATAGATAAAAATACACAAAATACACAGATAAAATTTAAACAATTATCATCATCCCCAGCTTCACTGAGATATGGCATTATTATGATAAAGAAAACACCAACAATGATATTTTGCATAGATCTATTTGTGTGAAGTAGGCAAAGTCAAAGAATGCATGCAGATTTAGAAAATGCTATAATAAAAGTGGGAAGCTAAGCCAAAGAAAGCTTTTTGTGAGTTTATAGCAAGCCTGTAGATTGTTCACGAAGCCTCTAGTTCAAACCTCTATCCCAAGAAGTCAGAACATGCCATTATGTACTAAGAAGCAAGCCAAAAAATTGGGCAACTCCCTTCCCCGTTTATTGGCTTTCTAAAAGAAGTTTATTAAAATTGTGCAAAAATATGGAATTTATTTGTTTAAAGGTGACCATCCTCCACCCCTTGCCAAACATATATCTATAGTGTTAGTGTGTAGGATGAAAAGACATTTTGAAATTAATTAAACTGTGAAGTAGACCTATGTCATTGGTGAACATGGTGAAATTTTTAAAAGGACATTGCAAATCTATGATGCTTTTTTTTCTTATCAATAAAAGCAGTTTTTATCTTTATATAGGACTGGTAGAATGCAAATACATTTTTGCAATGTCACAAGAATAATATGAGATGCATAATTTTAAACAAAATTATGTTAGATAGCATGATTTACATGAGTCAATTAGCATAGATGTGAACTAGTACAGATTTTCCATGCTAATACAGAATTCAAACATCCAAAAATGCCCCCATAAATCCAGATTTAAAAAATATTTTACTTGCCACTGCTAAGGGTTTATTTAAACAATCGGAGATATTTTTTGCTGTCATTTTGAGTGACCCTTGTTCCTGTTAGCAGTAACCCTACCTACCATTATTTCTTTTCATGTTAATACATCTTTTTATGTGACCAAAAAACCTCAGTTTCTTATTAAAATGTTGAGGAGCCAACCCTTTTCAATGCTTAATGTTCTTATCACTTCTTGATTAGTTATTTTATTTCCATCAATGGTATTCTCAAAATCCTTCTGTACGTAATTACTTACCCAATCGCTGGGTTTGTGAGCTTTCACTCATTCTTCCCTGTGCCAGATGGTGGTAGGTGCATGTCTTCTTCAGTTGTGTTGTGTCTGATAAAGGGTGTTAGTGATGGAGGGGTTTCGTGGTAAATAGTTGTTTTCATAGGTCTTGTAGTGCAGAGCATTCAATAAGGTGGTGTTTTACTGTTTTCTCCTCTTGGCTGTTGCAGTGTTTAGACACTTTCATGTTGGGGTTATTTTTTCTGGCGCTTGCTTTCAAACCCAGAAGTCTGATTCAATAAAGTAGGGCCTAGGATCAGGAACACCATTTTCCAACTGGTACAATGACACTTTGTCTTGGCTCTTTCCAGACTCCCATCTATAGGTAGTGGGTCTGAGGCGTGTTTCATCACTGACCGTTCCCTGCTACCTACAGTCTGTTGACACACAAGACGTGTGTCATGCCTCTTAAATTTAGATAGACATGCAGGATCATCATGTCCTGAATCAGATGGTTTCATCTCAGGTTTCCCCATTCTCCTGTTGGTTTCTGGGTGTCAGCTTGACATACATCATCAAACCAATGAGATCTTGACAGTCCAGGTAACAGGACCTAAATCCATCCATAACATCTCATTTCAAAGGCAGTATTTCTTCTTGCCATTAATTTATTAAGTGTCCATATTTCACAACAATAAAATTATACTGGAAATATGTTTGCTCTGATTGAATGTAATTTAGTTTCACAGCTGCACACATAAATGGTTGGTTGGTTGCTAATCCAGTGGTCTCATGCTCTTTTACCCTCACACATATATAGGGACCTATATAAATATATCCTTTCTCCCCATTAAGCCTGTATGTCATTGTTCGCTGCAGCTGTAATCAAATGATCTCTAGAAAAATAAATTGATTCTGAGTTTGATCTACATGTAGAGAAACTATATGAATGCTGGGTAGACAGTCATGAAGATGGGTTATAAACAGTTGATTTAGCAGTTAATATGTTAGATTCAAACACCAAACTACCAGATATTAACAACCTGGTAGAATTCTATTCCAATATATTTAAATGAAAATGGATACCTGACTTTCTGAGTCGGAAATCAATTTAGAATTTCTGTCAGAGTTGAAGTGCTTCTGTCAACAGAGTGAAAAGGGTAAGAGCACCTAGGAAAGGTACGTTGATTGCAATGATGTCAATCATAAGCATTTATTAGTTATCTTTGGCAGGTATAAATATTAAGTCATTAGAATTTTTTTTAACCTTTTGGAATTATATTTTGTTGTTCTTAGCATACTACGTCCCAGAAGCCTGTTGGAACAGCTTGAGGCCCAACCAAATATGATAGTAAGTAGCTCAACAGTAGTACAGATAATGATGACTATCTTTTATAATTAATAACATTTTAAAATAGATGAAAATTTTAATTAAACACTTTCTTTGATAATATGGCATGTTGTGAACATCAATAGATTATCAGTTGTGAACATCAATAGATTATCAGTTGTGAACATCAATAGATTAACAGAAAAATGATTTCTTCTATTTTCATGTTTCTTTCCAGGTGATAGAAGTTTGGTTACAATGGCACCTAGTGATGTCATTACCAAAAGATAATTTACAGGTGAATATATGCTAAATAAACTATATTTGTATTAAAATAGTCATCATCTGACACTTCCAGTGAATAGCAAATATTAAAAAACAGTGTGAGCACAGATTTTTATAACAATAATATTAATAGTATAAGCATGATTATAAAATTTGTCAAATCCCGAGCCATGAGAAGACTGCAAATAGGGCCTATGTAAAAAAACATGGTTCATATTGATTTTAATACACATTATCCATCAAGTGTAGCTGAACATAGTTACAAATTAAGTTTAACTAAGCTTTATGATTTTGAAATTTTTAATTATAGGGGGGTATATATTTTTTTCAAATTTATGATAATTTTGTGTGAAATGATGTAGTTATGGTACCAGATGTTACTGATATCATAAACATTTGTGAATTTATATGTTGTTATGCTTAATTTATTTACAATTGGATATACTACCAGAAAATCATACAGATATTATTATGATGCATCAATTGTTAAAATTGTTAAAATCCATTATAAATTAAAAAAAAACAAGTACAGATAGTTGCCTCATCAACCATCAGGAAAGCAAAATGAAACACAAATTAATCATACCACAGCCTGTATTTCAATGCAATTTCCAATGTGTTAAAAAAATTATACTTTTTATCATAATTATTTTAAGTAATAATTTTAAGTTTTACGTGAATATTTGAAGAGAACTTACACAAAAGTAATCATTGTTCTAATTTATTTCTGTTTAAAACATTTTACACATTGCTTCTTCAACTGTGCTGTCATTTATTTTTGTTATATTAATTTCTCATATTAGTTCTAATATTTGCGAAAACATCAGATGTGTCAGACTATTGGGGCAAATAAAATGGTGGCACAATACATTTACATCCTGTTGGATATCTAGTAGAGCCATCCTGTTACAAGAGAGATCCAGTGAGAGTTTGAGAAAGCGCAAACAAATAAAACAAACTTCTCATATTATTTCTCATATTCATTTCCACTAAAACAGGATAGAAATTCATCTCATTTAAGCAAATGAAGCTAAAGAAAAAGGATATAATTATTGAGAATGATCACAATATGTACAGAAACAAACCTCCTCTTCCAAACTCTTTTTCATATCCACAGACAACTGGAGGGGGGAAACAGTGAAAAATAAGCAAAAACATAAGACATTGATAAACTAGCAAGTATCTTGATAATATAAAACAATTATTTGAAACGGAATCAACATGTGTATACAAAATATTGTACATAATTGTATCACTTATATTAATATGTAAAAATAAATAAACCTGAAAGCAGAACTTAATTACATATGTAGGAAAATTCGATAGAATAAATCAGCATCCAGAAAACCATGACCAGCACTTGAAAATACATACATTTTATAACATTCATCCTATTTGCAGTTTTATCAGCTATTTGGTTGACCTCTTGAATGATATATTAACTTTGTGCAACTTTTTTTTCATATAATTCCATATATATGTTTTTCCCACCAGATTTGTTACATCGAATTTGTTACAATAATAAATTTATGCCTGAGAGGAGAGCATTGTTAGTGGATTACTCCCATGTGACATTTTTGCACAGATACACAAAACACATACAAACAATATACACTGTAACACAAATATTAAAACTATCAAGCTCTATGAAATGTAAATGCAATACCACGTCAAAGTCAGATGTGTATTTGCATTGATGAAAATTAATGGTAACTTAACACATAGGGTAGACACAAGATGGTGCATTTTTCACATTTTTATCATATTCTGACAACTAGATTTAATTATGAGAGACCAAACTGCTATCAGTGTATAGCTTATCCATCCATCTTACATTCGTGAGGTTATTAAAAACATACATCTACGTGTAGATCGTATAATGAGAATTTTATAACGTGTAAAAAAAACCCATCCAGCCCCATTTTTGGGGGCAAGATGGCGCAGGTGATTCAAACCATTATAAAATGAGGGCAATCACCTCTGCAACAGGTCTAGCACACAGGGAGTGTGTAAATGTGTGTTAAGAATAGAAAGAATAAATAGATAGACCTAGTTTTGTAACTTTACTCTGAAAACAAAAGTTTAAAAAAAAATAGTACGCAAGTTCCGTTTTAAAGCTAATAATGCTTTTCTAAGGTTTGTTGATGATTAAACTATATATATCAATCTCCTCCAGCCTTAATCAGCATCCATGACATCTGCATGTTTTCCATAACATTTTGAATGCACCATCTTTCCCCAAATCACATGGTTAGCAACTTTAATAAAATGTCACGAAAAAATATAGTATCTTGACAAGTTATTGTGCTTAGTAACTTAACAATACAATATATGTTTCAGTTTAAACATGTAAAAAAACAGGACAGTAATGATAACAGCAGACAGAGTAAAAAGTTGCCAAAATTTAGATCGAGACCCATGAAAAACAAAATTACCTCATGGTTGAAAAACAACCTGTCCGTAAAATGTCAAACTTCTTTGTATCATAGAATAGACATTTCCCGCCAGACCTAGTCATGTGTCCTACCAAAAAAATCCATAGGCTTTGAAAAAAACTGAAATGGCGTCTTGCCCCGCGCGCCATCTTACCCCCGACTACCCTATCCATTCTCTGGACTATATCCTAACTGGAAATCTAGTAGGACCATTTTCCTGCTATAAAACTTCCAGTGGCAGTATTGAGAATGAATGATAAAAAAAATGCAACACAACATTGATAAATAAATAAATACGCATAAGATGAATATATAGCTTCACAAGTGCCACAAAGGGATTTAAACTTTAAAACAGCTTTTTTTATGGTTTTTGTATTAAGCAGAAGAAAATTGAAAACTTTGGGTAATAAAGTTTTGTAAATCACAGTAGTAGTGACAAACAGTACAGAGAAAGGCTTCTTCCTAAACATCAAGCAAACAGAAGTAATAGTTATTTAAAAAAAATAAACATCACAACTTGCAAGATCAAAGTGAATGATACAGTATTGTATTTAGGTACAATTATTACAGCAGATGGAAGAAGTTCAACAGAAATAAGAAGCAGAATAGGGCAGACAAAACCATAATTCAGAAAAATGAAAAATATAGTGTGTAATATGACCTTGTCAGTAGAGATGGGGAAGAGAGTTCTACAATGCTATATAACTCCTATACTAACAAATGGATGCGATTCTTAGAGAATAAACAAACAGAAAGTGGAAAATTAGAAGCAATAGAGATGTGGTTTTACAGAAGAATGATGAGAATACCATGGAATGCCAGAAAAACTAATGTATAGTTGTTGAGAGTAAAATATGAGATAGAGCTTAGTCAATAATATAAGAAAAAAGACAATCTTCATTTTTTGGCCATGTTATGAGACAAGGAGGTTTGGAGAATATAGTCACAACAGGTCAGATTGAGGACAACAGAGACAGGTGGCAATATCGTGAGAAAATATTAGACAGTTTAACAACCTGGTACGGCAAGGAAATAACAACGATATTCATACATAATACTGGAGATGGAGAGCTGTGGAGAGCCATGATCACCTTTGCCAGCTGGCATGGCACCTGATGATTATGAAATCACTGAAAGTAAATCACATTATTACCCAGTGTTGTCAACTTTTGCCTGCTGGATCATAGTTTTGCTGCAGTGCTACATATGATTGTTATGTTAAATTTGGCAATTCACAGTCATGCACAACTATAGCTAACATAAAATATTAAGAATTACAACAACTAACAGAGAGGACTCCAAATATTCATTATTCACTGATTGTTTCAAGCATGAATAATTTAATAATAAAAATTGAAGTGTAGGTTATCCTGTACAGGACATTACTATTCAATATTCAAAATACTATTGTTGAATTTTGGGGCACCATGAATACATCCAATTGTGTTACTAATACAATGTGGATGTTGAGCTTGCTAAGCACGTTCTATATATTACAGTATATAGGGCCTATATGGTGCTATCATATTGACAGACATTCTGAAACAAGACAGTATCGGTTAGAGTTGAGGCGGTACGAGCAGGTCAGGACCTCCCATGACTGAATCTGCTTATCCATGAGCAATTTTCACTGCCACAGAAGATGCATGAGAATGTCATAAGAAAACAGATCAAAGCTGTGATACAAAGGCATCTGCAAAAGATCTATGAATTCCTTTGTTAATATCCTTGAAAACTGGGAAAACCTGGCTGAAGATCAAGCTGCATGAAAAACTAGCCAGCATAATGGTGCTAGAGTATATGAGAATTCAATAACTAGCAGAGAGGGAGAACGAAGACAAAAAGATGGTTTTCATCAGTTCAATTTTTATCTCAGAAGGTTGAAAGTTAAGTCTTATATAGCAACGTTACCTCAATCCGAAGTACACAGAAAATTATCTTGCTAAATTCATGTTATAGTTTACACAATTTTGAAATTTGTGATTAAGTTTAGAATTTAAAAAATAAAATATCCAGAAGCAGAAATAAATGGCTTAATTCCTCCAGATGCATAGGTATCTTTCTGTAAAAAAACACAATTTCACAAACTTATTGCTTTGTAATCTGATGCATTATTTTTTGCCGTCACCATAATAAACACAATATATATATATCAGCTATCAGCATGCAACTATTGATTCTCTGCTAAAGCAAAACAAAGCACTCTTGTGTTTGTCCTGTGTGCAAATAAGGTGAGTGAAGTCAGTTTTCAAAACAAACTGTTTTCTGTAATAATATATGTAGGTTCCCCTATAGGCCTATCCATTAATCTTTACATATTCAATTAACTTTACAGGTTTATTTTCTGTTCTGACAAGGAATCTGGTTGATGTCCCCAGAAATCAAAATATAAAAACTAAATAGGAAGTATCATGTTATGTTTACAAGAAGCTTACTATTTTCTCCAGTTGTTTGTAAGTGACTTGGAAATAGTGCACTTGTGTTATTCTGTGAGAATGAATGAAAGAGAAGAAACATCAATTTATGAATAATTAGTTCATATGCTAGAAAGTTATAGGTGTGGTTGAGAAAAATATTGCTAGAAAGTTATAGATGTGGTTAGGACATGGGACATAGAGCTATAGAAAATTATGGATACTGTTGATAGAAAAATTACTAGTAAGTTATAGAGGTGGTTGTGACAAAGATTGATACATTTGGAGAATGTATTAATTATGATTTTATGATATTTTAAGTGCCATAATTTGATAAAATTATGACAGGTTCAGCAAACCGGTAGGGGATTTGAGTGTTATGAGAAATCTGTTCTAGACATTGTGCAAGAACTAGGAAAAATTCAAAAAGCCAAAAACATAATTTATGAACTTTACCAATTTTGAAACACAAATCTATCCTTATGGAAACCAAAAGGTAAATAATAAATTCAATCTTCATACCAAAATTGTTAAATCAAGGTCAGACATAGACACTAACAAAAGAACAAGAGAGAAAGCTTACTATGTGTTAAATGAGATGTCTAAAAAAACATAAAACAGAACAAGAAGAGATCATGTGAGGACTGAAGAGATTACAAGAACTATTGGAACAACATATGTGGTCAAATAAATTGAAAAACAGAGACTGAAATGATTCAGCCACATAATTATAATGAAAGTATATTAACTGCAAGAACATATGGGCATAAAACATGAAAATAGAAACACCAAGAAGCAAAGGAAGACAGAGAAGGTAGATTGAAGGAGTTACCAATATTCTGAGACATCACAGTATCACTGCATATCAAGCGACCAAATATGCCATAGCCCGAAGACTGATCATTATTCAATTCTGTAATGCCTTACAGCACAAGCTGAGAAAACAAAATAAATAGAAGTTCTGGGAAAACATTTCAGAGTTGACCTATACTTTGAAACAAAAACATATGCAAGCTTGATACAGATATTAATATGGAATCAAGGAAACAGGAAGACATTGATTGTGCTACATGGAAATGAAAGATCAGGGATTGTATAAAGATAAAGGAAAAAGTGGTGGCAGGCGGTTCAAGGGCTGCATAGGGCCCTATCTAAAAAACACACAACAGCACATGATGTACAGGTGGGAATGTGATATCTAGTACATGCTGTGGAAGATTCTTTGTGTCTCAGACTGTTCTTGTGAGTCACATCCTTCATCGCCATATATTTCTTATAGGACAACAATAATACTAACATCTGGAAAAATAGATAGGTGCCTTCTAATAATTGAGAATAATATTCAAAGAATAGTTTATGACTACCAGGTACATCAGATAATGAGTATAACAAATACTTGAGATCCATTTAACACTCACTCCTCAAACAACTGGTTGTAGTTGTGGTAAGCCTTGAAGATGTCAGTATTCAGATGGTTACACAATTCTATCAATCCATGAAGAAGATCATCATCTTCCTGTGAAAGAAATAATTTTAGTGAAAGTGAAAAAGTGATATATCACGCTTTTCTTTATTCTAAAAAAACTCAGATTCTCAAATAATTGACGTTATATATCATTTGAGAATTTGAGCCTTTTAGAATAACTAATGGTTTCTACAGATATTTTCAAGCTCTCTCAACTTAGCAACATGTTGCTGGGAATATTTTTAAGAACCTGTAACATTGTCAAATGATAATCATCAAGGAAACCATGTACTAGTAAATCATACATCCATGTTCCCAGTTTTTATTACAAATTTGTAACTGGATGAATACAAGGAAAATAGTTAACTAAAGTTCAGAACAGAGACCCACAAATTTCATTTATATTCTCAATATATTCTGTTCACATGAGTAAATCTTCCCAATGGGCAGAGGTTTGAGAATGAATGGAGAAGAAGAATCTCTATGTAATGTGTCCTTTACAGAATTTTGTCCTCACTGCCACTCATGTTATGTTCCCTATAGGAAATTCATAGAATTCATCAGTAGCATTTGTACTCGAAAATTTGTAAGTCTCTCGGCTGTGCAAGCTGCCCAGCTTCTTTCAGTGTCATGTTCTGAAGGTATTCGATGTCATGTGTCCATTGTAGTCTTGGTCTGTCTCTTGTTCTCTTACTTTGAACTTTGCTCTCCATGATTAATCTGTCTAAACCATTGTGTCTCTTTACATGTCCAAAATATGTTAGTTTGCATTTGTGATAGTTTTGAGGAGCGATTATTCTTTTATGTTCAGATCTTTGTGGACATCTGCATTAGTTCGTCTTTATGTCCATGATATTATTAGGATCTTTATTTTTTATAACATTTCATTTTGAATACCGATATTTGTTTTCCATTGCATGTTTCATTATCCATATCTCACAACCATATGTTGCAACTGGAAAATATAGCTTCTTAATAGTTGTAACTTTGTTTTCCTGTTTTCCCCTTGTCAAAGATTTTTCATCTGTAATGTTTTTTTGTAGGGCCATTGCTAATCTATTTCTGATCTATGCAGAGCAATCTCCGGTGGTGTTGATAGTTGAAGAAGAAAACAAATATATTTTAAAATATCTACTAATTAAACGTATTAATTTTTGTTCCAAATTTCCATCAATCAATAAACCTGTAACCCTTCAGAGTCTTAGGGGTACAATATTGGATGCTTCAACACACAGAGTCCTCCAGCGAATTCTATCCTCAGCGATGTGGATGAGTGTGGAAATATCTTGTCCTGTCCATTCCTTGATGTTGTCTGTCCATGCCTTTATTTGCCCTCCTCTGCTTCTTCTCACTTCAACAGTTCTCTGCAGTATTGTTTTTGACAAGGAATCATGTCTACATACATGTCCAAACCATGCTAATTTTTGTCGTTTCACTATTGAAAGAAATGGTTTGTGAACACCTTTATACATCTCTACTTTGTTTCTTACGTACACATTGGATGTTATGTTCCCTATAGGAAATTCATAGAATTCATCTGTAGCATTTGTACTCGAAAACTTGTAATCATCTCTCCATGTCCGCAGTGAGAGTCCAACTCTCACAATCATACAGTACAATAAAAAGCACCAGCGACTTGTACAGCTTTACTTTCCTTCCAACACTGATGTTACTTTTCCAAATCACTTTTCTCCAGACTTATTTTTAGTTCTGCTTTCCATTTTTCATCGGGGATATGCTAATCACTGAATAAGTCTTTGAACAGCTTTACAAGACAATAAATGTATAATCAGAAAACAAGAAGTTGTTAAAGTGCAGTAATTCGCCAACCAACAGGTAATTCTGGGTTTCGATTTCACACATTATTCGTCATTTGAAAAAAGAATTACTCCATGTGGTTCACCCAACCATTGTAAGGGCTCATGTTCATGGAAAGTCAAGAAATGACATTATTGCTACTAAGCAAGTGTGGTGTAGGTGGTTGCATCGTCAGTCAAGTGAGAGTCACTGTAACTGTGTACAAGTGAGAGACACTGTAACTGTCTATCTCTATTATCATGTTTGATATTGTGGTCGGATATGCAACAGATTTTTTCACCACATTCTTACCATTTTGGTAGATGACAAATCCTATCCACATCCATTTGTTTCTCTTACTACTGAGCTATTTATGCAAGTAATTATGTCTTGTGGTTTAGTCTATTGTTGTATAAGTTCTTGTATCATTCCCTCTGTCTTGGTTGCAGCCCAATCATTATAGTCTCTTCTAACTGTATCACAACATTTATCAGAGGTTTTCTCTTTCTGTTTACTTTCACCCATTCACAACCTCTTTCAGGTCAGAGACTCTGAATAAGGCATCTTCTACTTCTGCCAGTCAGGACCTTCCTTGTTTTATGCACATTCATTTTATGATGTCTAGAGGTTGGTATAAAAGGTGCTGGTCATTGTTGGCAACGCTAAAGTATTTTTTCATCTGTTCTATTCAATGTCTTATTTTTATGCTAAGTAGGTCTAGAAGAACCATGAAAATGATTGATGTATCTGATGCAGCCTTGAACTGACCTTATGGCCTCATTTTACACTTTCTTCAGCCTAGCATCCTGTTTTTGTGAAAGTGTGAGTAACTCTAGACCACTCTTCAGCCTATCAACCTGTTGTTTTTTTATAGTTTGAGTAACCCTGGACCATAGTCCATCCTAAATAGTGCCACTATCTTTATCAGGAAAAAGAGGTATGCCATTTCATCTTTGTGGATGACTTTAATTGCATTGATACTCTTCTTAGCTTTCTGAAAATCATTGTCAGCATGTTTCACAAAAGAGAGGTTTCTATCAAATGTTATTCCTAAGTATTTCATTATCTGTTCCCTGTTGATATTGGCACCCATGCAGGTGGTAGCTGGTTGTGTTTCTGTAATTAGCCTATTGTTCAATGAGAACCAATCTTTGCCTTAGTGGGATTGATGACTTCTTTGCAACTAGTGCATTCACCAATAGCAGATACATTTATTTACTTTTATCTCTGCAATGTTTTTCATGATCTGCTGTAATCTATGTAGAGGTACATTAAAAATTGAGATTTTATCAGTTTACTAGCATAATAGTAGGTTAAGTGGAGTTTTTAGAATCTCTGGGAGGTAGCAAGTTAATATTCTTACTTACAAATTGAAAATTAAATACATTTCATAATTGAAACAAAATTGATTGTGTACTTACATTCATTATATCAATTTTGTTTCATAGTCAAATAATTCACATAGATCCAATGCATTATTCAGACATTTTACAAACAATTCATTAATCTATTAAAGTGGATTAATTACTAACCTTTGTTTGAACTTGGCAGGTGTTACGTATACGGTCATACCACTCAAGAGTACTTTTCTGGAAAAAAATAAGAATTCTTAGTTTAATATGTTGCAAAGTCAGTCTCACAAAATTAAGGAAATAATTGGCTGTAATACATTCTGCTAATAACCAATGAGATACTAGAATGGGATTGGTAATTTTCTCCGAAAATAATGCTTTCATATAATTTAAAATGATATTATGGTACTAAGAAAAACAACAGATAAAAAAACTGCTCAATGAGAACTGCAAAGAAGTGTAGATTTAAAAAAAAATATAATTTTGATCACTGACCTATACAGCAGTACTTATTTGTTTTATAATTTTAAAATTGCTTTTTATAGTTTTATGATTGTAAATTTGTTGTTGTTGTAATATCATGTTGTGTATTGCTTTTGATATCATAGGCCTATCATGATTTTGAAATCTTTTGATATCATGATCTAAAATGTTTTTATTGTTTCATAATTTAGACCTATTTGTTCTTTATATTTCTAACTTGAGTAGGCCCTACACATACGAGGGGGAGTCAATAAGTAAGTCACAAATTGATGTTGGATGGCAGGAAAATGCAGTAGGTGGTTTCTAAAGCTGTTTATAGTTGATATCATCATAGAACTTTATGTTTATGTTCGCTAGATGGCGCTAGCTGTACCTTGCGCATGCGCAGCACAAAAAACAAAATGGCTACTGTACTTACAGAGTGTACAATCAATGAACAACGTGCTGTTGTGCGTTTTTTATGGGCAAAAGGACTGCCTGCAAAAGACATTCATAAAGAAATGCTTCCTGTTTATGCTGACAATTGTTTGTCCCGTAAAGCGGTGCACAGCTGGGTAAAAAAATTTTCTAAAGGACGCTCTAAAATTGTTGATGAAATCCGATCTGGTCGTGCTGTTGAAATTGCAACAGACGCATCTGTGCAGCGGGTTGAGGAGATGATTCGAGGTGACAGACGAGTAACGATAGACGCTGTAGCAGCTGCAATAGGGTGCTCACATGGTTCAGCATACAGCATCATGCATGACCGATTGAAATTTAAGAAAGTGTGTTCAAGGTGGGTGCCCAGACAATTGACGGACGAACACAAAATGAACCGATTAGGCTTGTCATTGGAGCATCTCTGTCAATACGCAAATGAAGGAGAAGACATGATGAACAGGATTATTACTGGGGACGAATCATGGGTGCATCACTACCAGCCTGAATCAAAGCGTGCTTCAATGCAATGGAAACATCCTTCTTCGCCATGTGTCCAAAAATTCAAGGTTACACCATCAGCAGGGAAGGTTATGCTGACAGTGTTCTGGGATTGTCAAGGAGTGCTTTTAACCAATTTCAAAAAGAAAGGTGACAATGTGAATTCTGAATCATACTGTGAAGTTCTATCAGTGCTTCGGGATGCAATTCGAAGAAAACGTCCAGGGCTGCTGACTAAAGGAGTGCTACTCCTTCATGACAATGCTAGACCACATACGGCTCGATTAACTCAGGAGAAAATAAAAATCTTGGTTGGAAAATTCTGGAACATCCTCCTTACAGCCCCGATTTAGCCCCTAGTGATTTTCACCTTTTTGGTCCACTAAAAACCCACCTTGGCGGGAAGCATTTCGCGACTGACGCAGAAGTTGAATGTGAAGTGAAAATGTGGCTTAAAAAGCAGAGCACGCAGTTCTACGCAGCAGGTTTGGGAGGACTCATAAAACGATGGGATAAATGCATCAATGTTGGTGGAAATTATGTTGAGAAGTAAAGGGATAATGTATGTGTAAAAATAAACAGTTTTCAGGTTTTTATCGTCTTCAGTTTTTTTCTAAAGAGCCATTTGTGACTTACTTATTGACTCCCCCTCGTACATTTTACAACTTGTAATGTATTGTTGACTCTTTTAATGAAAACCGGTAGTTTTTTTTTCTTCTGCCTATCTTATTTAGTGTTGATCATACCAAATAGGCTTACTATTCTTTAAAAAACTATAAAATTATAGGCTTATTGAAGTACTCATTTATAGTTTTAGCAACATTACACTGAATTAAGCTGCTAAATCCTTAGTCATATTGGAAATCTCAAAATAACTTTACCCTCTAATTGAACAAATGTGGACATAATTATGTCCACATAATTACAAGTCAAAATAATTACAAAAAATAATTAAAACTCCAAAATTGCTACTGAAAATCCATGCTTGCAGTGCTATGAGGGAATCAATATTCTTAGCTGTAGCCAGCGCCATATTTAGACTTGATAAGGCCCTAAGCTATTTGAGATATGGGCCCTGTATTAGTCCAGATATTATATGTCAGTGCCAAATATGATTTTTTGGGGCCCCCAAGAAAGTGGGAGCTCTTAGCTATAGCTTATTTAGCTTATATGTAAATCCTGCACTGGCTGTATCATATTTAAAGAATGCAAGAAAGTCATGGCATAGTCCCCTCATGAGCAGAAGTAGGTCCAACTTGTGGCATCACATCCTAGAACCACATTGAGTCAAACATTCATCATGGACATCATGGAAATCCACTTTATTTTAAAAAAAAGTGCTAGAGAAATACTAATCTGAAGTTAAAAGTAAAACTTCACTGCCTGGCATTGAGTGATGAAACACAGAGAAAATGAAAACAAAAGCTATTACTTTCTAAAACTATACAACTTTTAAAATATACTACCTTAACAAGACTTAGGATATCGGAAGACAATTCTCGGTGAAATGGCAGACACTTCTTGAATACTATCATTGAGTATATTGTGGACAGGCATCTGTAGATACACAAGTGACAACTGGGTAGTTTTCAGTTTTACTTTTGCAGTGTTACATAAATCACAATAAAAACAACACAATATTTATCATCATTATTAAGTGTTGTCATTAAGTGCTGTCTCCTCAATGAAGCTGCTAAACCTTAATTAAGATATGAATAGTCAATTACCACAAGCTGAAGAACATACCATACTGTATATGAGATCCCACTGAAGACAGTTGTGTCGGGCCATTGGCGCAAATAAAACGGCGACACAACGCATTTCCATTCTCTGACTACATCCTGCTGGAAATCTAGAAGGACAATGGTCCTCCTACAAGGGAGATCCAGTAGGAGTTTGAGAATGAACGCTGAAGAAGAAGAAGAATATGAGATCGGAGCACCTATGGACATTTACGGAGTGCCACAGTGATGATCTGATGACTAAGATAATGTACGACAATGGTAGATGTGGGATATAGTGTGTTATGTAGTTCAGAAATGCATTGCTTTAAGAGCACAGTTGATCATAGATGTGGTTATATCAGGTAGATAATGTTCTGTTAGAACTATATGGACAGTTCCAGATAAAAGTGACACGACTGATAAGAAGTAATTAAGAAATAGGGATAATGATGATGAAATAATCCCTTTAGCTGTGAGCAGACTGCTCTTTACAACCCAGATTATTTCTGACAAA
Organism: Meghimatium bilineatum; assembly: GCA_034231615.1. Classification (NCBI taxonomy): domain Eukaryota; kingdom Metazoa; phylum Mollusca; class Gastropoda; order Stylommatophora; family Philomycidae; genus Meghimatium; species Meghimatium bilineatum. Next base: position 18,097,240 of record CM067320.1, read on the forward strand.
TGTTCATAATTTTAGTTCTGTTATATGAACATGAACAATACTGTTCTTACTCAGCATATTATGCTATGATTGTGTTCTCGCTAAGATTGTAAGAAGGAAAGATTGAATTTTTTTTATCTTCACGTTATAGAAGCACAATGAAATCAATGGCACTCTCAACATTGAATGTCTCTGGGTAGCATGAAGTGGAGAAATAAGAAACACCATTGCACATCTCTACACCATCTTGAAAGCTATCTTGCAGAATTTATGTGGAGATCAAGGCTAACAGCAACAGAAACCGCATTTGATGCTATTCTCGTTGTTTTGAAAGATTACTTGTCCCAATAAAAATTTTCAACTATTTCTGATTGTGTCTCTTGTATTAATTGGTGTTATGTCCCATTCTAAACTACCCTAGTTATGAGAAAGCTTAATTTCATTCAGTTTTTGTGTGTTAAAAATGTATTGGTGTCTACTTGTATAGTACCACAATGCATTTCTGTTTCAAAGAATACACCCTGCTGGAAATCTAGTAGGACTATTATCCTACTACAAGATAGATCCAGTGAGAGTTTCATAATGAACAAAAAACATAGCCTAGGCCTACATGCATTCAAAAAATAATATTTTGAAAAAAAAATAACATGTTTAAAATGAATGAATTCAAAACTAATGCAGAAATTTAAAATTGTGCATATACAGTTTCAACAATCAGAAAAAGTGTTGGGTATATGTAGGTCACTTGAGTAGAAAAAAAAGCAAAGATTGCAAGAAAGTCTTCAAATGGGAAAAAAGCTACCAAAAGAAAACAGTCAACCCAAAGAGACTGTAGAGAATGCTGACAAAAGAAACTCAGATGACACGCACTGACTTCTTTGATGAGTGAGAAACTCACACAAAAGGGTAAAAGAAGAGATGCATGGCAAGGTACACTGATATCCCTATGTGAAGTGCGACAGCATGGCAAGATAAACTAATAGCCCTATGTGAAGTGATAGAATGGCAAGGATATCAGTGTTTTTTAATAAAAATGTCTTAACATGTTATCAGTTTCATACAGAAAGTAAGGTAGTTATGTAGAGCATAATCAGAAACATCCAAGTGTAAAATTATTTTACATGTTTTGATCCCTGACAGTTGTACAGGAGCCTACTAGTTTCAGCTTCATTAGATGTGGTGGTTCTATAGAAGAATATCAGAGTGTACTACATTAGTTTCAGCTTCATTAGATGTGGTTCTATAAAAGAATACAAGAGTCTACTACATTAGTTTCAGCTTCATTAGATGTGGTGGTTCTATAGAAGAATACCAGAGTGTACTACATTAGTTTCAGCTTCATTAGATGTGGTGGTTTAATAGAATAATACCAGAGTGTACTACATTAGTTTCAGCTTCATTAGATGTGGTTCTATAAAAGAATACAGGAATCTACTATATAGTTTCAGCTTCATTAGATGTGGTTCTATAGAAGAATGATGAGAGTACCATGGACAGTTAGAAACACCAATAAGAAGGAACTGAATTTAGAAGTTATAAGTTTTTTTCTGAAGTTCCCAAAGCTCTTACTTTAACAGCATCTCTAGCCGAGCAAATGCTATCTTGTTTGCTGGAGGGTATATGTCTCTCATCTTCTTCAACAGACTTTTGCTGTAGTCAATGAATACTGTAAAGGATTTTGCTAACTCTTCTTCCTGTTTGAGAGCAAAGCAAACAAAAAAATGTTGTTCATAAATTAATAAACAAATAGAAATTACAAAATACAATCAACATGCTTATATATATCTTCTCACTGGCTTTGAATCACATCAGATATCTTTACCATTGACATAACCATATATTGCTTCAGTCCAGCAGTGGAGAAAGATATGGTCTGCGGGTTAAATCTAGCCATTTTTTTTCTTGTCGAGCAAGCTGATTTAAAATAGTATCTAAATGCCCTGGGCACAGTGCTCAGAAAACATAATTTGGAGATCTAAAAGATTTTTAAAACAGTACAAAAATAATAAAATAGATTTATGGCCCCCATACCAAAGAAAAACACTCAATCTGCCCTGCTGACTCAAAGAAAGTTGCCATCACTGCTCTAGTCTCACCTCTTCTCTGGACATTGTACCATCCTCAAACAATCTATCAAGATCAATCAAGAGATCATGGAGAAGGTCATAGCTGAGTGGGTATTCTGTGTGTTTTCTGCTGTAGGCTTGCCAGCGGCTGGAATATAAAAGACAGAAAGAATTAATTTTATCATTTTACTCTTAATAAAAAAAAGTTTGCCTCTAACATAGTTTTGGGGCTGAGGTAATGCTAGAAATAAATTAAATTGATATAGAAATTCATACATTAGACACTGGTGTGTTTCTAGTGCCTAAAAGGGTAGTAAAGAATAATAAGAGTGTGACCTTCCATGCATATCATAAGAGGTGACTAAGGAATTTTGTAGATGAATTAAATATCCTATTCCATAGCTCAAAGTGATCCAAAGGCCACAATGAAGCTTGACATGTCAAGTGAAAAAGTTGCAGATATTCAAACCAAGCTGTAAACCATGGCGCAACATATTCTGCTCTGGGTTACATCCTACTAACTATATCTTTCAAGTTGTACAGATTTTGTGTGTTTTGTGCAGAGAATTGCACTTGTGTTTCCTGGTCCTGAAAGAGAAGCAAAGATTATCAACACTGTCTATCTTCCAAGCATTTCGTAAAAGGTGACCAAGGTGATCATGGGTTGAAGTTGCTTTTCTGATCCTATATAGGGTCAAAGTGACTCAGAAGCCATGCTGAAGTTGGTTGTGAGAATACTCAGATTTCATTACATATTCCATTTTGACCATTTAGTGAAGTAATGCAGCCGTAACAGCATCCCTGCACTCAACAGGACAACACGCAGTAATGAAAGTTTTTTTTTTAGTGAAGTAATTTTTATACAGAGCAATAACATAATTTTGGGTAAAATACACAATTTTAGTAGTATTTGGAATACAAAACAATCATTCTGGACGTTAACAGGCATTCTGGGCAGAGATTTTCCTCATTTCTTAGTAAAATGTTCATACTAAGGGGGGGGGGGGGGTAGGGGTGGCGAGGTTGAACTCCTCAATCTCCCTAATAGGTCTATAGGCCCTATGGCCTTGGTTCTGGTGCTAGTAATATAAGGATTAGTCAATCCAGGAGGCATCTGTGATCTGAAAAATTCTAGCTGAACTGGAAATCTCAAAATGGAATATCTCACCATTGCACTAATCACTATGCTACATATAAATAACCAAATGGTCAGAGGGCGTCCGACAAAGTGGATGGTGCCGCAGTAACCTAATGAACAAATAGTCAAGCAAAATGAATTAAACAGGTTACTAAAACACTTACCTTGCCTATTAAAAATTGTCCTGTTTAGTTTTATTGTATGTTTTTTTATATATACTTTTTTAAATATATTTTTATTAATAGGCAAGGTAAGTGTTTTAGTAACCTGTTTAATTCATTTTGCTTCACTATGCTACAGCAGCATTGACTGTTAAAAGAATCAACTCCACCAGAAATAAAATATCTACAAGCATATATATTTAAAAAATATTCTCTGTGGTCGATGCTAATGATTATAGAAACTTGGGGAAGTAAACACTTGTTACTTTGTTGCTTATTCTATTAAGCTGTTTGCTTTGTGCTCAAGAGGTCATGGGGTCAAATCCTGCTAGTAATGTTTTTATAAAATGGATTTTTTTTCAGGGATCACTGTGTATTATCGCTTGAAGCTACAGAGTCACATTCCATGAATAATATTCTTTGCATTCTGCATGTCGCTTCATGAGAGGAAAGAGTACATAGGTGGCCTATGGGGTAATTCGAGTAAAACTAAGTCTATCCTCTATGACTTTTGAGCCCTCAATTACTTATTCCCGGCAGTAAATTTTCACTTTCAACTCTAAATTAATAATTCTCTGACATTACTTTTTGATGGGGCAGTATTTATGAGCTTGTGCAAGTCCCAGATGACGGAATAAATCTAGCTGTATGGTATAATGTTACGAGCAGGACATTCTTCTACTCAGGAGATACTTTTCTGTGACTTTCTTCTAATCAGAAGTTTGTTGCAAAACAAGGGGGTTGATTTCTTCTCAGCTGCACAGGCATGGGTCTTCAGTTGTCTAATAGAGGTGGAGATATTGGGGTTGAATTGTCAACCTCATGATCAACCTGCCCAGTCTCCTCTTAGGCCCATATAGATTGCAAATATCGGTAGATTGCAAGCAATTCCTATGAGGTTTTAGGAGTAGGACATCATGGTGAATCAGACTGTTCTTAAGAGACTAAAGGTGTTTAGGATAGCTCAAGGAGATCAAGTGGTATGATCACAAAATGCATGTAGTGGACTGTGGGAACTATGAGCATTAAAACTCTTTGCCATTTCTAAAAGAGACAGAACACCTACAGGGATGCCTGAACTGTGCAGTCATCAGGGTAGAAAATCACTAAGCAATGTAAATGGCAGTGTTATTTTTAATTGCTTTTCTTTTGGGCCCTGGGAACACATGGGTGGAATGTGTTTGTTAGCATCTATCTTGAGAAAAATCTTTTGTTCGAAACATCAGTTTATTCTATCTTGTTCTTGCTGTATGTAAAACTCTTATTATTCCCATTATATATATTTTTTAAATTTTATTAATTTACCACAGGCCCTATGGGTAAATTGGTAGAGAATACTATAGGCCTTATGGGTGAATTGGTAGAGAATACCACCGGCCCTATGGGTGAATCGGTAGAGAATACTACAGGTCCTACTAACCCTATGAAGGATTAATTTTTCTAGTAAATTAGTAAATGTGAAGAAAATATAGTCCCTATTCAAGATATTTGTGTAAGAATAAATCCATAGATACCCCCACGCCCCCCCCCCCCCACTCACAGAAATTATAATATAACATTTAATACTAGAAAGCAAGTAAAAAAAGTGGGTAATATCCCACACCCCAAATTTGGTTTTCTTATAGGTAAACCCACCCCCTCTTACAGAAAACGTATCTATTCAATGGCATTGTTTAAGTATATTTTAATAGTAAGGTGTAATCAATGTGCTTCATGACAAGTCATGATCAGCAACATTTTCTAGATATTAAATCCCTTGTCTGTGCACTTATAAAGTGCTATTTAAAGAGATATAACATTCTCTAGGAGACAGACACAAGATATTCTAATTATCTGAAGTGTCTTCTGTTGTCAGGTAAGTATTTTTGTTGATTTTTTTAAAGCAGACAGTGTCAACGGAGGAAATGTTTCTGCCATTATCTTGTCCGCTGTGTTTTTTCTTAAAAACATGTAGGCCTAGACATTTTATCATATGTATAAAATATAGAATAAATAGATGTGAAAGGGAAAAAATGACAATATGCAAGAACAAATCTTAATTGAGAATATCCAGACAACGTAATGATAGATCTGACATGCTGGAAAATAACGAATCTTAAATTAGACAGACATTTTGAAAATCAGTTCACAAAGTGCATTAGAAAGTGTTGTCAAACGTGATAGCCTAAGGGTTAGGGAAAATGTGATCTTATAAGAAAGTATTAGCAAGAAGATTAAGAACAGAGTTAGTTATTCACCAAACTGCTTGCTGGACTTCTGTGATGTCTCCCTGTATGGCATGTTGATGAAGAATAGTCTTGGCAACTTGTGGTAAATCACCGGTCCAATTGTAAGATGCATCCTATTTTATGATAAAAATGAATTAACCTTGCCTTTACACATGAAATTTGTATGTATACAACAATACCCAATACAAGTAATAGCTAATAACATACAACAAGGTAATTATTAATCAATATTGCTACACTTAAATACACATTTTCACTTTATTCTAAATCTCTGAGAAGTGGATAGGCCTATAGACCTATAAGAAAAAGAGAATAAATAAAGAAGTTTTAGCAACACAACATAGGAGAAAAAAAGATTAAAAATAATAATCAAATAAACTATTCTGGAGATATTAAAAGAATTGTCTTGTTGAAGACATTTCTCGAAGATACAGTTAAGAGGTAGCGAGCGAAAGGCAGGGAGAGGTATATATTTTAGGAGGGAAACATCGTGAATGAGACGGGAAAAATAAAATACTATCTATCAGAGTGCCCAACTAAGGCAAAATGGAAGATCCGTTGATGTAAACCGTTCATGCGAAGACATCACTTAATTATGATGATGGATATTTACAGAAGAAATCCGCAAACTACTGTGCGCTGGTCAAATATGGTAAGCGGAGTCATTTTTCTGACCCTTTGGAATGATTTAAAATGACAAGTTAAACGACTAACTGGCCCGAGTTCTCTATAAGGCGTTTGGATCATTTTCTTCTACACCTTTTGAAACATCAAAGGAAAAACGGAAACAATGGATGTCCTATAACAAAAGTTAAGTTTTTCCTTGCCCACGCCATTGAGGGGTATTGTGGATACTGAGATAGGTCCGTATTTTTCATTGACTACCAGCATACATGGGGATAATGTGGTCAGCATCAAGCCCACCGGCTTTGTTTTCCTAGAAGATCTGGTACCTCTTTTTGGGGCAATCTAGGAGCTGTCGAAGAATTTTAAATATTTCACGATGAAATTTAAGTTGAACTTAAGCCAGACCATGCGTAAATATTACGGGCACAAATATGTGCAGCAGGGACTCATAAATTTAGGCTCTGTAGTAGACACAGTGGGTTGTGAGGTAAACTGTAAGTAGACACAGTGGATTGTTAGGTAAACTGTTATTAGACACAGTGGATTATGAGGTAAACTGTTAGTAGACACAGTGGATTGTGAGGTAAACTGTTAGTAGACACAGTGGATTGTGAGGTAAACTGACAGTAGACACAGTGGGTTGTGAGGTAAACTGACAGTAGACACAGTTGGTTGTGAGGTAAACTGACAGTAGACATAAAGGTTTGTGAGATAAACCTACAGTGGGCACTGTGGGTTGTGAGGTAAACTGACAGCAGACACAGTGGATTGTGAGGTAAACTGACAGCAGACACAGTGGGCTGTGAGGTAAACTGACAGTAGACACAGTTGGTTGTGAGGTAAACTGACAGTAGACATAAAGGTTTGTGAGATAAACCTACAGTGGGCACTGTGGGTTGTGAGGTAAACTGACAGCAGACACAGTGGATTGTGAGGTAAACTGACAGTAGACACAGTGAATTGTGAGGTAAACTGACAGTAGACACAGTGGGCTGTGAGGTAAAATGACGGTAAACATAACAGGTTGTGAGATAAACTTACAATAAACATAATGAGTTGCGAAATGAACTTATAATGGACACAGTGGGTTGTGAGATGAACTTACAATAGACATATTTGGTTGTGAGATAAACTTACAGTAGACACAGTGCCCTTAGAGGAAAAACAGTAAGAACATTTTAAAAAAAAATAGGGCCACGGTATGTATGAAAATGTTTAAAACTGTTGTATTTTTTGTGAACAATACATCTATTCTATAAGAACATAAATATTATAAATGATACAACTTTTCTCCAAAAGAAATGGAGGGAAATAGGTTTGAGGGTTTTTTCTGTGAAAAGTGTATTTTTTAAAAATAAATGGCGTAGTGGTTAAACCGTTCGCTTTGTTCTCAAGAGGTCGAGGGTTCAAATCTCCCGCTTGCGACTTCTTGTTTGTAAAGTTATTGTTTAACGGAGTCCTGGGGATTATCGCTTGAAGTCACAGAGTTATGTGCAATGAATGGTACTCTCGGCGGCAGGCTGTGCTCGAATTCATTGAAAGAGGTGGAGTACATTTCGGGTAACCATAGTACAGCTAAGTCAATCCTTTACTACATTTTAGCTCTTTTTTCTTCTCTTAAAACGACAGGTGCTGTTTTCATTAGGCGATGTTTGAGCCATACAACTCCTCCCCATTTTCCCTCACATATTCATGGACAATATGTTTTTGTATATTTGACCTCATTGTAACAAAATATACAAGTTCCAAATGCTTTTTAGTGTCACGTTGTTATAATTACTGTTTTGTTGTTATGACAGTGCAAGAATGAAAGAATCAGTAATGTTCATATGTGCAGGAATTTAAATATCGCAGGGACAACTCGTTAACTCTACAACGCCGAAAAAAGGGTCATAGAGATTCAGACGATAATTCAAAAAGCCAATTACGAAATTTATGAAAATGCACCAATATTGAAACACATATCTATCTCAGATGAAACTAAAAGGCAAATCATAAATTCAATCTTTATACCATCATTGTTCTATCAATTTCAGACGTGGACAATTTTTAATTAAAGAACATGATAGACATCTTATTACATGTGAAATGAAATGCGAAGAAAAACAGCTAACAGAATAAGAAGAGTTATTGTGAGGAATGAAGAGATTACAAAAACTGTGGGGACAACGTCGTGATCAAATAAATTGAAAAATAAAGACTGAGATGGTTCGGCCAATTAATTAGAATGAACCCATATTGGTCAGAAGCTAGAGCATACAACATGAGAATCAAAACATCAAGAGGCAAAGGAAGACCGAGAAGAATGTGGATTGAAGGAGTTACTAACATTGAGACATCACAATATTGCTGCATATCTAGCGACCACACGTACCGTAGCCCGAAAATCGATCACCATTTAATCCTGCGACGCCTAACAGCAAAAGCAAAAAAAAAATAAAAAAAAATAATCGATAGATAGATAATGTTCAGCACAAATTTTGCTACTTCAGAAGAAACAGCAAGCTGCTGCATCGAAAAATCGCAAAGAGCGATAGTTTTAAAATGATCATGTGCTCTATTGACTTCTTGAAAAATTCCAGGCAGTATCAACTGTATAAACTTCAAATGAATTTCCCGTTAACATCGAAGATCATTCATCAGATGGCATATCAAGCAAGCCCAGGTTGAATATCGTCTGCCTGACATTCCGTACCCTCGATCTCATTTTGATCGAAGTTATTTTCATCTTTTTTCCCCCCATCAAATTGGTAATGCAGGGGAAAAGAAAAGTTAATGTATTCAAGCAGTCGTTTTTGAAATTATGTCTTTCTATCTATAGAGCTTTTAGTGCAACAATTACATATCTATGTATGTTCCTTCAGCACCGTCAAGTTAGAGCGATGTGATGCAAGTCTGTGTAATTCTTGTATATTGCTGAGATCCCATAGTTATACCCTCTTTGATGGTTGTTCTGCGAAGAGTCTCTCTTGGTATTCCTCTTTGAATAATTTTAATACAACATAAGAGTAGACACACATAATCTAACCAGACTACAATATAAATAGAAAAGGATACCGGATACGGTGTCTTCTTCTTCTTTCTGTCCTCATGTACCTTTCGGTGTTGAGGGGAGAGTGAGTGTACGGTCTTTTGCCCTTCTATTTGCCTCTTCTGCTGTTATATTTCCGAGTCTAATACACTATCTATCCACCTTTTACGAGGGCGTCCAATAGGTCGACTGTTTTCGTATCGTTTGTTAAGTGTTTTATGGATAATACTTTGCTCTTTCTGTCTGGTTATGTGGCCGTACCATTTAACTTGTTGTTTCTGGATGTATGCTATTGTTGACGTGATCCCTAATTGTTTCCTTAGTGCTTCATTTCTGATTTTGTCTCTAAAGCTAACTCCAATCATACGTCTCACACATTTCATTTCATTGGTGTTAATCTTATGTATTGTTCTAGAATCCAATGTCCAAGTTTGACACTGATAACACAATGTTGGTAAGAAAATGGTGTTGAAAAGCGCTTTCTTTGTTTCTAGTGTAATATCTTTGTTTCTTAGTAAAGATGTTAATTGACCAATGACCTGACATGCCTTATTACATTTTGCGTTTATTTCTGCTTCTTGTTTATTGTTATATCTCAATGTGCTGCTCAGATATTTGAATTCATCTACTTGTTTTAGTTGTTTAGTAGGATACGGTGTGAAAATGGAAATGAGATACAAACAATGCGAGAACACGTAGACACAAAGTTGCAAGTACAAGCAGAACAATTCCGCTGTATGCTAATTGACCAAATGAAAGACATATTTCAAAACATAGCAATGGAATGGGGAGATTGAAAAGAAGCAGGTCTATTCACCAGCTCAAACCATTTCGTTGACAAAACTCAGAGAATTGAAGTTGTAGGTGACATGACCAGTGGCTTGTTTAATTATCACATTTCTCAAACACTTGTCTCTTGTGTTGTTAATAAGTTCAGTAGGTGACATTCTCTCGTGTCAGTGATAACCCATCCAGGAACTTCTCTATTTGCCTTCATCTGTCTCTTCCCCTTGATTTTTTTTTTAATGTTTACTAAATGTTAAAGTTTTGCTCTTTACATCACGTGTCTTAACATCTTGACTGTCTGCTAATAATTTGTGCTTTAATTTGTCTTTTACTCCAGCATCTCTGATAAAAATCAGTCCTGTACTTGTCACAGAAAATACAGAAAATGTTAGAAATGGGAGTATCTAGAGGGGAGTAGGGTAGGAAAAGTAAATATTTTGGAAGGCCCCGAAGATCACGCAATCAACACCTTACCGGGACTCTGAGTCTGCATACAATGAGATGACTGCTGGAACGGAGAGCGGAGCACATATGGGAATGCCCCACGTGCTTTGAAGCTAGTAGCTAATCAAGAATCTTCTCACTAAGTGTGCCTGTGGTGTTCTGCATCGTTATGATTCCGTATCCGTTGATCTGGTCTTTGTTTTTATTTGGCTTCTTTAGTGGCAATAAGTAGCTGTGCAGCCATTCTTCATTGATAGTACCGTTCTTGATGCTTCCATTAAACTCAACAACCAGGTCGTTTATGTCACTCACCTTAATGATGGTGAAGTCCTCATATCGTATAACGTCAGGGCCTAGGGCAGTGTTTCACGACCATAAAAGAGTGGTTTGAACGGTCTTTGCAGTGATGTGTATGCTCTCATTCCACTCAGACTCCGTACATGGACCAGACAGCGTGGTGATAATCCTCCGCCTGACATCTATATTGTTTTGGTCCGTCTTTTGAACGTAATGCTGAATGAAGACCTTCCCCTTATCTTCGTCTGATTTCTGCCATGTCAAATCAGTGGATTGAAAATCAGGCATACCGAATTTTTGAAAATTTCCGTTCCTGCTACGCTTAAAACGCCAGAACGTCGTAAGAGATTTGCCTGAACTGATCTGCTTGCAGAATTCATTCCACCATTCATCTTTGGCTTGCTGAGCGCATATCTTGAAGAATAACATTTTGCTATCTACGGTATATTTTAATTCCGTTACGTTATTGGACGGTGCGCCGTCGGAGTTGCGCGCTTTCTGCAACGCCTTGACGACTTGCCGTTTGTTCCTTCATGCTTTCTCGATGTCGTCATTCCACCATTGTGGGGCGCTTGACCTGTAGCTTGCTACACCTAATTTTACTTATTGTGTCAAGGCCCGAGTTCATACTGGAAGGTATGCAGAACGTTGATACGATTCCCATAGTTGTGCTTCTTGATAAGGATGGCTTTTTGATAAAGAAATACGTATTAAAGAAGTCAAATGTAGAATTGCCCAAGAAAAGACATTTTACAAGATGAAGAATATCGTATATAGGCCTAATATATTTGTATTATTTGAAGTGAGAAAGAGAGTCGTAGAAGTTATGTAGTGCCAATTCTGATGTGTGTCGACTGAGAGGTGCCGAGATATTGCTTATTTGATATTGCATCATTTTTTAAATCAATTATCATTCCATCTACAGCTCCACACCCACAGACATAATTCCTAAAAGTGTTGCACAGATACACATCACGGGTCACAGTATTTCTGTTTCCAGGGTGCACCAGGAGGAGGTACTTTTATGATCTTGGTTTTGCTAACCATGGGAATAACAGAGGAGCAATGTCAAACCATTTACACTCCAAAGAAGGGGGATAAGTTATGGATGTCCACGGAGGAATGAGAAGAAGTAGAACAGATAGAGTGAGGGAGAGAATGCAAGAAAGAGAGAATGCAAGAAAGAGAGAGAGAGAGAGCGAGAAAGAGAGTAATAATGTCGATTATTAAAACAGCAAATAAATAATGAAATCAATACATACGTTATATTTTCTGAGCTCATGTTCTATGAAAACACACATAAGGTCTTCATGTTGTCTGACATCTGTCCAATTGTCATCTTCGGGGATTCCTCTGTCCTCTCTGGTAGCCAGACTGAGTTTTAGATGTATCTCTCCTTGGATGTTTGATCTAGCTGACCGACCCTCCAGTTTGTACCACTGGTTTAAGCCGGTCGATGGCAAGTTCTGATGCAATGATGAAATGTTATTGATGATTTTGATACTGTGATTTTATTAATCATTACTAGCAGAACCAGAATCAAACATATATAAAATATAATTAAACATTCATTGTTCATGAATTCAATGCTTGAACTACCAGTAAAAATGTAATGGTAACGTGAGTTTCTAACCAGCGTTGTAGCACACTGTTTTCCATATAATTTCTGAGCTACCTAATCAGTGGTTCACCAGAAACCCTATGATTTACGTAGTAACCGCACTTTCTCAGTAGCCATGACGTCATTCATCTATCTTCCGGAAGCATAAGACCTGATACCCAACTTCCTTGACTAATTGAACCACGGTAGCGATTTTATTTCAAATCATGAAGATCGAGTGAACTCGAAACCATGGTTGCTGGTCGGCGGTCGAGTTACGTGACACTACACTACAGCGGCTCCAAAATACAAAGTTATCAAGAAATGATAATAGAAAACCTTTCACTTACAAATTTCAAAATGTTATTTAAGCAATCTTTCTGTTAAGGAGTTCAAGCAAGATTTTATAGGATGTGTGATAATAAACTATATCTCACGACGTATAAAGGACGGAATTACAATTTTTAGCTCCAAGAGAAAAAAAAAAATAAAGTCCTTATCGTGATTTGAACCAGACCCGTCACGAATGTGAAGTAACAGTTCTTACAATTCGGCTACGAGGAAACTTTGAAGTCAGTATTCAGGTGCATGAAACTAGACGTGACAGCTAGTATAGTTTGTCTTGTCTTTCCATAAATTCAGATCTATTTTTCGTGAATTCCATTGATGACTTTTTTCACAAGTAGTCATGAATACTATCTTTTCTATTTGTCTTTACTGCTCATTTTTTTCTATACACGCTACATACGGTCACATTCTTTATAATATTGGTAGAATATCCTTTTCAGGAGGTAGCTATCAACCCAGCATTAGTTTTCTGTGGTGATTTTTGAGGAATTTATAAATACGTTAAGTAGTTTGCCATTGCTTTCTGAACAGTCCAGATGCATAATTGCCTGTGGCGAGGATCGAACTCAGTACTTTGGCCGCCACAGACGCGATCTGTACCACTTCGCCACAGAACCGGATGTAGTTCACATATTAAGCAGATTCTTATTATACACACTTTAAAACAACACTGATATTAGCTACTTGCAATTTAACTAAGCGCCATATTATGTGGCGTGATGTCCATAAAGCGTCTATTTTCTTTATATTATTCTGCGTTCAGCATCTGTGGTCATGCTATATTGTCAGGCCTGTCGTCAAGACGAAGTCCACTGTCTTCTCCAGGTCAGAGCGGCTGCCCCTAGCTTTTGTCCCAAGTCTGTACCCCCTGGCCAGGTCTCCGTCTCCGCTCTCTGCATGTTGGGCAGTCCTGAAGTATGTGTTCCGGGGTCTGGGCTCCGGATTCACATGGACACCCATCCACATATGAGATCCTCAAGTCTGCAGTGGCCTGTTCTAAGGCGTTCCTTATATTGAAACTTATTCCGTACAATAATGAATATGAAAATTTGTTAAATACATACAAAAAGCTTTATTAAGTTGTTTCATTTCTTGCAACGATTTCTGTTTTATCTTTAGCTGTCCTTAACATTGTTTACGACATCGTATCACTGAGAAACATTATTATTTCATGTTTATACGCATGCCTAGTTTTAACATAACAGTTATTTAACCAATCAGTGATTGTAACAGACATGTATGGCGCCGTAGAATCCCGTATATCCTGAATGGTGTTCATGTTGTTTGTGTGACTTACATGTGCCGATTACAGGCAGTCGATATTCGATCAAACATGTACTTCATTGTAGTACATATACACCCGGTGGCGGACTGGCCAAATTGTCAGTTTCTTAAAGATAAGATTTTTTAACCATATTCATTACTTGTAAGTGTGCATTTCCTGGCAACCGATATTATTGATTAATTCTGCATAAGGAACCAGCTTCACTGCACAAGGGACAGTATCATTACACAAGAGATATCACTTCTCAAAGGACACCATTATTGCACAAGGGAACAGGATACGGCACAAGGTACAATCCTATATGTGCTCTGTTTGCAATTTCGTCAAAAATTTAAGAATATATTATCGAAGTCAGTTGTTGCTTGTGGGTTTTTATGGTCTTTCAAGAGAGGACACTTTCTCCCATCTCCACTGGTCACTCCTTTTTCTATCAATTTCTGTAGGCCTACATGCATATTGTCTCTTTCAGCATCATCTTCATCATTTTGTAGTGTGCCCACTACTTTAATTAACTTAGCCCTGTTTTTTTTTATTATTGATTTTATATCTACTACAGCTTTACCTGCCACGAAAAGGTCTTTCGCTTCCTCTAATTGCATATGACATGAACCATATATCTATGTGATGCTTTGTGCATTGTTGACACGAAATGATCCAATCTTTTCTTACCATGCTCTTTCTTATCTTGCGCACATACTCTAGGAGTCGTATGGAATCACTGTGGGTGTTAGGTGTTTGCATCGTCAGCCATCCGTGAGCAGCTGTTACTGCATCGATACGGTTAACAAAATCCACCACTGGATGAACACCCGTTATCTAATATATTGTCTTTGAGCAGTCGATGCCACAGTGTTCATGATGATTATGTGACTTACATGTGCTGATTATTTGATTCACCAGGTACTCCATTGTACTAAAGATACAGCCGGCGATGGACTGGCAAAATTGTAAGTTTCTTAAAGAAAGACATTTTAAATATATTCATTAATTGTAAGTAGACATATCCTTACAACCGATATTATTGATTGATTCCTGATAATGAACCAGCATCACTGCACAAGGGACATCATCACTGAACAAGGGATATAATAACTGAACACGGGACAGTATCACTGCACAAGGAACAGTATCAATCACAACGGAAAGTATCACTGCACAAGGGACAGTATCACTACACAAGGGACAGTATCACTACACAAGGGACAGTATCACTGCACAAGGGACAGTATCACTGCACAAGGGACAGTATCACTGCACAAGGAACAACATCACGTCGATATCATTACACAGGGATAACGTCACCGTACAAGGGACAGTATCACTGCACAAGGGACAGCCCCACTGCACAATGGACAGTATCACTGCAGAAGGGACATCATCACTACAGAAGGGACATCATCACTGCACAAGGGACATTATCACTGCACAAGGGACAGTATCACTGCACAAGGGACAGCACCACTGCACAAGGGACAATATCACTGCACAAGGGACATCATCACTGCACAAGGGACAGTATCACTGCACAAGGGACAGCACCACTGCACAAGGGACAGTATCACTGCACACGGGACAGTATCACTGCACAAGGGACATCATCACTGCACAAGGGACATCATCACTGCACAAGGGACAATATCACTGCACAAGGAATAACATCACGGCAGAAGGGACGGTATCATTACACAAGGGATATCGTCAATGTATAAGGGACAATATCCTCCTTTACACAAATAAAATACAGTTCCAACTAGCATATATTTTAATGTAAGTTTCTATGCAACAACAGTGCCGCAAACATCGACAGGCCCAGGACAGCAGATAGATTTCAGATTCTTCTATCTGTGAACACTTATGCGTGTATACTCACACTGTCTAACCAAATTAGCACGAAAGTGCCTTAGGTTAAAAGAGTAAATCGCTATAGAAAATTCCTGATGTCTGGCGTGTAAGCATGTCTGGCGTGTAAGCAGAGTACATCTGGCTAAGGGAATAACTTGTATCAGAACATCTGGAGGTAGGAACACGAAGGCAGTCGACATTGTGTACTAAATTATTCTCGGAGACACCTGAAGCTCTCTTCTGCGAGTATTGGCTTTGCATTATCCTATACACTTATCAACGGGGCCGATATAGCGCTAGTTCAAATTGTACAAGCGCTTTCTCTATATACGAAAGCAAGCATGTATCATGAACCTAGAACTCGTGTCCACTCATCAGTATCTGACACTGGCTTACTTCACACCGTATGTAAAGAGGAAAATGCCTTATGTTTATTGTTATTATTTTACGTGCATAATTTAGGCCTATATACTAAATTGGTCGTTTTCAATTTTTCAAATTGAAGTTCAAGTCATTCCAGTTCAAGATATTCTATCTATCTACAAATAATTGACTTTGTATATTTTCTTACTTCCAATGGAATGTTGACGCAGCCCAAGAAATCATCAATCATATCATCATCCTTTGATCTGGCTGACTGAGCTACTTGTTTGAAGAAACGACCCAAACCTTTCAAACCTGCAATCTCATTTAGCTTCTTGGCAGCTTCTATAACTGAAAATTCTTCATCGTGGTCCCTGAAACGTGCAACAAGTGAACATTAATGGCCTATGCGGCTGTCAAAAAATTACATCAACAATAGGGTAGGTTGGGGGTGGGGGGGGGGGGAGAGAATGTAGACAAAGTTTATTTCAGCAAAATCTTTTTTTTTATATATATCAATAAAATGTTATTTTGACATTTATTCTGAATGATCTTTAACAAAATTTACGTATTTTAAACCAATTTTTTACTGCATGTGTTTTAGCGCTTGGGTAGGTTAATTAATCGGGAGGGGGATTTATGAATTCTTGACATCTTGTAGACAAGGGGGATATTGGGGGGGGGGGAAGGTAAAAATTGGCAATTCATTTTCGATGTAATTTATGAACAACCCTTATGTCATATGACATGAAACGGACCACAAGTAATGTCCTGTCATATGACATGAATCGGGCAGCAAGTAATGCTCTATGTTGTATGATATGAAACGGACAAAAAGTAATGTTCTATGTCGTATGACATGAAACGGACACCACATAATGTTCCATGTCATATGACATAAATAGAGAGAAAATAATGAGAATCCGAACATTCTTCATATACTGTTATTTTGTTTTATATAAACAGTTACTGTATTCCGCAAGTGTGTAATTGGAATTCGAAGACACAGCAGCACTTACGATTAATAGTAAGACTCCGGTGCAACGAGGATGATAGCAGCATTGACTATGATCAAGTTTGGTATGTGACTCCTCAGAATGCTGATGATTCCGAAACTGGCTCTGAAAAAACCTCTTGCAGTGTGAGCAGGAATGTAATACGTCTAGAGACGTTGGAAACAGTGTGAGTTCTCCTTTTACATTTCTCTCTTTACGAAAAGCAGGCCTGTGTGGTGGTAGCAGGATGGTGTCTGCTTCATCTTGTATGTAAAAGCGATCAATCATCTTGTATGTAAAAGCAATCAATCATCTTGTATGTAAAAGCAATCAATCATCTTGTATGTAAAAGCAATCGAAAAGATATGTTGAAGTCTTTTAGAATAAAAGGGCAGACATCATAGTCAATATGTATCACGACAGCGTATTCCGTTATCCCAATTATATCCTGCTAACCGACAAGAGTTTGAGAACAGAAGCAGAAGAAGATGATCACTGCATTTTCAAACAATATCCAATGTTGCTCTAATCTCTTACAAGATAAGATATTGACAGCAAAGCATGATCGCTGTAGTACAAGTGAAGGTGCCAGAAATTAATTTATTTGTGTTGTACTTAGTATATGTGTGTGTGTGTGTGCTGATTTGTACACGTAGAAATGTTATTTATTAATTAATATTTAAATATTGTGTTAGGACAGCTACTTTCAGTCAACTTTAATTGTTTAAAAAAAAATATATGGCAAGGTGAGTCCCTCATCAATTATATAGTGCTGTGGATTCATCGATTTTCATTTGCTATCAACGCAATGTATTCACAAATAAACAATAAAAATCAGGGAAAAAGTCATATAACGTCACTTTAGAAGGGGGACTATCTAAGAGTCCACAGGACTGTAATTAACAAGACACACTCGGACTGCTTTAACAAACACCGATAATGGTCACATCATTAAACTTCATACCGATTAGCATAAGCAATCTTCCAAGTGTTGTACCTACCTAGTTCTGGTGATATAACATTTGTCAGTGGCATGAGCTTAGGCAATCTTGAACTTAATGTTTTTCTCTATCGTCTCGTTTTCGCCCATTTTGATTTAACGAATTGTCAAAATGTGTTTAAAACCTTCTCTTATATAATTTGTTTGAAAAAAAAGACCAATGATCGTATCGTTCTGAAGATAGTGATTAGCTTTCTGCAGGCAGAGTAGTTACCCTCGCAAAGAAATGAGTGTTCTTTACTTGCACGCAAGGCATAACGCATATTGTTTAAAATGAGAGACTAAATTCAAATACACATATCTTATAGGCTGTTTACACGCTAAAGTATGCGTACTCCTGGTCTCCCAGCGAATTTATAACGGATCAAACGATCAGAAAACAATGAACGAATAGAGGTTGTATAATTAGATAAACTTCGGCAACGAAGTGTGGAATACAGACCTATGGCACACTGATCAATTAATCAATTTGAAGTCCATCGTTGCCACCAAGACAGGACCAAAAAAAAAACAAAACAAAAAAACAATAGTATCAAAAGAGCTGAATAATCCCCAATTGGAACAAGAACGGATGAATGAAAATCTATAATCAGCCAGAGAACAGACAGTCAAATCGTTTTTGAAACATTCATTACATCAGGGGCTCTCAACCTTTTCAGAGTGAAAGAACCGCCCACAATTCTGCGTGTGCGAGCACCATAACATACATTAGGATGAAAGAGAATGTTAAAACTGGACATAAAACCATCATTATTTCACAATACACGCCGGCTTCCCCCTTCCGTTCCCTCATAATCGTTGATAGTAACATTATTTATTTCGGTTTGAACAACAAAGCTTGACTTTTCAAGAGACCTCATTATTGGCACAACCATCAAAATGTATGTCTGTCAAATGTATATTAGAAGAAATAGAAGCTCAAATCAAAAGATTAAAAGAAAAACAATTACATGAATATGATGGCACTTTCGGCAGAAATTATCTGATCATTATATTAAATCGAAGCTGGGATAATATCTACATACTTCAATATGAACAAAAGACCACTTACACAGCCAATACTGAATCTAGGAAAAGTCAAAAATATATCGGAAACTACAAATCTCTTCAGTTGGTTAGGAAAACTAGTGGAAAGATGAATTAACAAAAGATTAAAATGGGTTCTGCAAACTATCTCAATATTGACTTCAAATCAATCAGGATACAGAGAAAACAGAAGCACAGGGGATTAACTAACACAGCTCAGACAAGAAATAGAGAAATCCTTTCAAAAGAAGCATAAGCTAACAGCAATATTGTTCGGTTTATCTCACACCTTCGATACAGTGCGGCTTGCGAATATAAAGCTGCAAATCCTTCAAGCAGGAATCAGTCAGAATATGCTTTCTTGGATCAGGACTCTATTATATCAAAGAACACCATAGGTGTAACTAGACAACCATTTTAACAGAACATTCACATTGAGAAAAGAAGGAGTACCACAAGGAAGTGTACTGGTGTCAATCCTCTCTGTTCTTAATCTACATAAATAACATTGTTACGTGTTGCCATTACAGTGTCTGGAATAACCTGTATGAAGATGACTTTGTAGTTTGGACTTCTATAGACTCATCTCAACAGCTTACAACAATCTCTTACAGCAGACATTGGAATTCCACAGACGTCATCTCAACAGCTGCCTATCTCTTACAATAGACAGTCAAGAAATTAGAAAATTGGACGGAAAACTGGGTTTTAAAAAATCACTCTAAAGCTTTGGCAATTATATTTCACTTTCACCATGCCAAGAACACATTCTTTAAAACAGAAAATAACCAACACATACTCCAGACTTATTCACCAACAATCCTCGGAGTTACATTCGACACCAGATTCACCTGGAAACCAAACATCGGGAAAATACAAACTAAAGCCTTTCAAAAACTTGCAATAATGAAAGAAAAATGTAATGAAAGTATTAGCGGGTACGTCCTGGGGAGCGAATTAAAAAAATACTAAAACAATTATACATAGCGGCAGTCAGAACAACTATGGAATACGAAGAAAGTATCAAAACGAAGAACGAAAAACTCGACATAATTCTTCTTCAGCGTTCATTCTCAAACTCCTGCTGCATCTATCTTGCAACATGAAAATTTTTCCTACTAGATTTCCAGCAGGATATGTTTGTTTGTTTGTTTTGCGTTCGCTCCATTGCAACCATCACGGATATCCGTGCGATTTCCGCCGGGAGCGTGATTACGTTGTGCCACCGTTATGCGCCTTGTAGGCCTAGCACATCCGATTGCGGCATGCCTTGACAATTCGGGTGGGCTACCCTTAGCCTATGACAGCCTCTATATATGTCTCCAGACACGCGTAGTGGCGACTTTTCGCCCAGACGATTTTTGCTCTCGTCTGACTCGCACGAGGTGTTCCACTGTCTATGAACTCGCCTCGTGTAATTGGACGTGATGTGCCTGTGCCCATTGGGTACTGAACCGTTTCTCATCCGTGAGCCTGGTTCCTTAAGGGGAAGAACTCGACAGAGGAGTTGGACCCTGGCTCTTTCGCCCTCTTAGCCGAGGTGTCATTCACTGACATCGTGTACCCCTTGTCCGAGTTCGAGTCTCACACCACGCGTTTGAGAGCAAGGCGTTCTAGAGCTGAGCGTCCTTGTCCCAATAGCGCCTGAGCCCATCAGGTACTGAACCCTTTCTCTCTTCAAGTGTATTTCCGGTGTAGGAAAACCTGACAGTAGAGTTGGGCCAGGGATAAATCATTGTCCCTTTTGTGCCCGAGCCCATCGAGTACGGAACCCTTTCTCTCTGCAAGTGTACTTCCGGTATAGGAAACCTTGACAGTAGAGTTGGACCAGGACTACCATCGTTGTCCCTTTCTTGCCTAAGCCCATCGGGAACAGGTAACTAGAATCTTGTCTCGAGCTGACGCAGCTTGTAGTTCTCTTTTCCTAGGGACTTTTCAATTTCTATTTGCAGTTCGCACTGCCCTCTAGCGCTGTTCTGCCCTTTCATTGTTTCATTGTACTCGGTATGAAATCTATTTGTCTCTCGCCATGCATCTACCTTTACGTGCATTTTACATTGGCCATTTTCCAATATTCGGACTGGACTGACTAGCTTCACTGTATGTCGACAGTGTCGCTATATGGGGGGGGGATGCTGGTGGTGTCGGAGATATTGTCTGTCTCTTGTGCAGGCAAATCTCTTTCCATCTGCTACCTCCACATTCTCCGACACGATCCCCAAATTATTTTCCAGAATCAGCTCGAGCTGCTGTATTTCTGTTTCCAGGGTGCACCGCGTGGAGGTACATTTGAGACCTTGGTTATCTGCTAACCCTGGGTCCGCCTAGAGGAATGCGTTCCCTTTGCACCCCCAGCAGGATATAACCCAGTGAATGAAAGTACGCTGCGTTGCCGTTTTATTTACACCAATGGCCAGACACATCCGTCTTTGCCAGACAACATAATTCAAAACGCGGGACTGCGAATAATAATTGTAGCAAGGAAAAACAGCACCAATGATAGAAATAGCCACAATTTCCAACATCACAACTTTAGATATGCGAAAAAAACCCAAAATTATCTTACAATATGAAAAATCAAGAAGACTGAAAGGACACCTACTACTCAGAGCCCTTCAAAAAAGCAATTAATAACAGACTTGTAAGTAAAAGTCTCAAACATTTAGCAAGAGAATAATGTATGCAATATGCTGAATCAGTAGAACATATTAACATGTGCGAGATTTGATCTTCCTGAACCATGGACAATCAACACTTACAGAATATCCTCTGAAATATCAAACATGAACTCCAAGACTGACAAAACAAAACAGATAAATTTATCACTTCGAATGTTAAAAAACCAATATTCCAGAAAAATGAGGACGCATGTGTATACAAACTGATCAGCAACAAAAGTCAAACACATGGCGGCAGTTGAATATACTTCATGTTTTCAAACGACACCACAAATGAACAGTCGTATGCCATATGAATAAAATTCACACGTCAGAACTGCCATATTCACAGCTGCCCAAAATACGCATCAAACAATAATTTATGCCCCGAAAACTCACAATCTTCAGTGAATAAAAATCAGGGCAGTGTATACATTTCCCTCCAGGGGTGAGGCGTTATCAAAAAGTGTCAGTCGTGCGTGATAATAATAATAATAAACCCACAACCCGTTAGGGTCGTAGGTGTGTCAGAATGAGACATTTGGTGCAGAAAGATCTCCATGCTTCTCTATCCTCTACCACCCTAATAAGTTTTGAAACCTCACACCCTGTCTATTCTTTAATATTAACCAACTATGTCTTCTTCTGGTCACCTCTTCTTCTTATACACTCCACCGTGTCTTCAAGAACATCTTTTGTCATTGAGGAATGTCTCATCACGTGACTGTACCACGAGAGTCACGCGTACTCTTGTGTCAATTCTTTCTTTTGATGATCTATGTGAAAAATCGCTATTGCGGAATAGTGGAGAAAAGGGTGTAACCATTTGGCTAGGTTCCTATTATTAAAGATGGAGATAGATTCCCCCACCCCACCACATCCACCAAAGACAAGTTGAACAGAAATAAACAGATAGCAATATTTCGAGACTAAGAGCGGAACAGTACCGTCTAAAAGTACACATATACTCGGTATCAGCAACTAAAAGTTCTGCCTCTACGGAGCAACAACACATACACCAGAAAGCATACCACAGAAGTTTCCCGCTGTTCATAGGACAAAAATCTGGCCCACAGGAGTTTCTCTGAAAAACAAATTGTTGGGAACCCAAGATGACTTAAAACAAACCACTATTTACATAACCAATATTGGACCGGGTGTTGGAGAATTGATTGCTAACGGAGAGAAAATAGTAAGTGGTCGAGAGCGTTTTCAAACTCGCAATGAAGAATCACATGTTATTACGAGAGTAACATGGTGCTCGCGAGAAACGGGTTGAGAACGCCTTCCTTGGATGAAGAAAAACGACAGAAGCAAGGATAAATAATTGGTTACCGCGTGCACTGGGTTGAAAACACCCTTTCTTAGATAGAAAAAAACCCAGACAGAAGCAAGGATAAATAATTGGTTACCGCGTGCACTGGGTTGATAATACCCTTTCTTAGATAGAAAAAAACTCAGACAGAAGCAAGGATAAATAATTGGTTACCGCGTGCAATGGGTTGATAATACCCTTTCTTAGATAGAAAAAAACACAGACAGAAGCAAGGATAAATAATTGGTTACCGCGTGCACTGGGTTGAAAACACCCTTTCTTAGATAGAAAAAAACCCAGACAGAAGCAAGGATAAATAATTAATTGGTTACCGCGTGCACTTGGTTGAAAACACCCTTTCTTAGATAGAAAAAAACCCAGACAGAAGCAAGGATAAATAATTCGTTAAAGCGTGAGAGCCCCAGGTCGAGAACACATTTCTTAGATTAAGAAAAACAGATAGAAGCAAGTATAAATAATTGGTTACCGCGAGCACCAGGTTGAGGACACCTTCCTTAGATAAAGAAAAACAGACAGAAGCAAAGATAAATAATTGGTTACCGCGGTTTCACATTCTCCAGAGGGCTGCCCGCTATTGCATCTTTTGCATTGAATTAGGTCAAGTTCAGTATCCAGGACATTCTTGAAAGAAAATAATTTGCTTGTGAAATGATGCACTGCAATATTACGAGATGTCAAAGAACGAACGAAGAAGGAATGAATAAGAAAAAGAAAGTGCAAGGTTCGATTATCTTGATTTTGCAGGCACCTTTAAGAAATAACGCATTGAATATCAACTGTACTGAAAACAATGTTTCTTAAAAAGATCATACAAAATTGAGCGATGAGTGATTTTATCAATATGCCATTTCGTTCGGTATGCGTACACAAAAAGAATGAATCTTTTTGGGCGTAAGCCATCAGGTAAGGGATCGTTTGGATTCCAACCCTCTCCTTTATTAAATCAGAAAGTGGTTTTTAATAACTTAGAACTTAGCCAGAATATTGTCCAGATCTTCTGCATACAAAAAAAGACTACAAATGACGTCAGTGGAATATACATCACGTTTTTAGAAAACACCACATGCGAACAATCCCTTGCAACAGGAATAAATTGCACACATTTCAGAGCAGACGCTACTGCCACACTCACAGGTATCCAAATACTAAACTACCGAGAGTTTGTGCCCAGAAAACTCGCAATCTTCAGTGATTCAAAATCAAGAGGTAGATACGTTTACCTAAAGGGAATTGGTTTTACTTAAACAATAAAAAAAAAAAAACCATTCGTGCATATTCGTTGTCAATTCTTTCTTTTGATGAAAACTTTGATGACTTATTTGTGAAACATCACTCTAAAAAAAGGGGGATTGGGAAATTCAACTCACCCCGAAGACAACAACAACAAATAGAACATGTCGCGATATTTCGACTGAGAACGGTACTGTCGTCTAAAAGCACATTTAAACTAAATGACCGTTGGACCCAATGTGGTTGTACGGTACAATACCACCAGGTGGACAGTCTTGGATTTAGTTGTGACTTTCTTGCAATTTTGTGGCATGCTGTAGATGGAAGTGTTGATTTGCTCCCAGAAATCCAATCATGTATCTTCATCCTGTTCCGTCACAGCGGAGATCATGGCGTTTAGTCAGCAAACACCACACCTATCCCCTGTAGTCGCATCTTATGATGTGCATCTCAGATGACAGTATTACTATTCTTTGATCCCGTGTCAGGCCGGGTGACAAGCGGGCAAAAAGAAGTGCATATACTATGTTCTGCAATACCAGCACCGCGACCTCCACTATTTCTTTGTGGTTAAAAGCACGGATATTGCTGAATTTATTTTAAAAACAAGATGTTAACACGCGCGGCTGAAAGGAGCGAAATTCACAGTGAGAGGTATTTAAAAAGAAAAAAAAATGGAACCAAAGTAGTACGATATATTGATACATGGTGTACATAGAAGGGATTTGTTTGTTAGACTCGACGTCCCTTCTTAGGAAAATAGAACATGATATTTAGAACATAGAAATGAGTAAAATAGAACATGATATTTAGCACATAGAAATGAGTAAAATAGAACATGATATTTAGCACATAGAAATGAGTAAAATAGAACATGATATTTAGAACATAGAAATGAGTAAAATAGAACATGATATTTAGAACATAGAAATGAGTAAAATAGAACATGATATTTAGCACATAGAAATGAGTAAAATAGAACATGATATTTAGCACATAGAAATGAGTAAGATAGATTGGAAAACATTCCCGTAAGCTGTTTTTGCAAAAACAAGATAATAGAAATTTCCAAATGTGATTAACATTTCTTATAAAAATACCCCCCTCCCCCGCCTTATAAAATTCCTATCTACGGAGCTGTCATGAAGGACGCTAAAGAATTCCTCACAATATAAAAATCGATGGTGGATAGCAAATGTCGACCTACTTTCCAGCAAGCCAGAGTGGGTGAATAATTTATTATCTAAGGGGAAAATGTGATCACTCTGGAGTATCACATAGAGTCAACAATCAATTAGTCATACGAAAGACAAGATCATCGTCACTTGTGTAGTTTAGTGAAATGTTAGAAAATGTTGGGTCAGTGTGTTAGGTTGAATAACAGATGAGCAATTGTATTGATCGGATTGGGCTTTTTTGTTTGCTGTATTGGGTGAGACAATATTAGAGAATTTTACAACTTGGTACGGCAGGGAAACGACAACGATCTTGATACATAATACTGTAGACAGATATATAGCCATGATCGCGTACGCCAGCCGGCAAGGCACCTGATGATGATGATTGGGTGAGAATGGTTTATATTTATGCTTGAGAGCTCACTGTACTGTTTTATGAGCTGTAAGGGCCCAGCTTGTATAATACTTTTGCATCAGCCTGGGGATACAAAAAAAAGGACTTGGTGGTCCGTTTTTTGTCGACCACTGAGTTGGGCCATTAAACCTTTATGCGATATTACATCACCATCATCATCAAGTTCTGTCTCCGCAACGAAAGTTCGCTGCAAGAGATCTCCAACATCCAATGTCTCTTGTTTTGGTGGTGCACTCTGCTAGACTGCAACATATCCATTTTGTGATATTACTCTCCCACTTGTATCTCTGTCTACCTCTTGTTTGCTTCCCTTTGACTTTACCTTCAAGTAAGGTCTTCAATAGGGTGTCATGTCTTTTAATGTGTCCAAAATATTTTATTTGCCTGATCTTTATTTCTCTTAGTAATTCTTTCTTCATATTAAGTGTATATCAAAATATTGTTAATATGTATCAGAACTTACCATATGTCCAGATGAAGACAGTCATTTTCCACATCATCAAGGTCGCTGAAAAAGAAGATTAACGGACACTAAATACGAATATAACATGACTTAATGATTATTTTTTTTCTACTTTTCTGTTTATGTCATCTTGATTCAAGAATTGTCTTCTCTGTTCTTCTTCTTCGACGTACGCCTTTGGCGGATCCTCTGAAAACATTCCGCTGACCGTCCTGAGAAGGACGTATGAGGGTGATCTGCATTGTGTCATGTTTTACAGCAAGCTGCATTATCTGCGCCTTTCGACCTGACACATCCGTCTTCAGCTAGCATTTTTTGGGCTGGGTTCGACATTTCCGTATCTTCGATCCCTAGTACTTGGCCAGGCTACAGCAGGGTTGCTGCACTCCTGTTTCCAGGCCCACTGCGTGGAAGTGTACTGAGGGTCTTGGCCAGCGGTGGTTCGCTGACCCTGATGCTCGACCAGCTATGGAACGCCGTCCTGTGCACTCTGGTATTCATGTCATCTCTGGGTCCGTCTTCTCTGTTTGATCCGTGTGTTTTCTGATGTATTCTTCTTCTTCTTCTCCTCTTGTTGCTCAGTCTTTTTCTACTTCTTCTCCTTCTCCATTCGTTCACAAATTCTTGCATATAAGCATATTCTAGAACAAATTCTTGCATATAAGCATATTCTAGAACAAATTCTTGCATATAAGCATATTCTAGAACAAATTCTTGCATATAAGCATATTCTAGAACAAATTCTTGCATATAAGCATATTCTAGAACAAATTCTTGCATATAAGCATATTCTATAACAAATTCTTGCATATAAGCATATTCTATAACAAATTCTTGCATATAAGCATATTCTATAACAAATTCTTGCATATAAACATATTCTAGAACAAATTCGTGCATATAAGCATATTCTAGAACAAATACTTGCATATAAGCATATTCTAGAACAAATTCGTGCATATAAGCATTTGAGTTGTGATACATCTTAGCTCAGTTACTGCTTAGCTCAGTTCACTATCAGAACCGCCATAAACAACACCTACATTATGTTCCTCACTCCAGCTTTACTAAAACGGTGCGAACCTTATTAAGTTTTCGAACAAAATAAAGCTATAGGTTTATTTGACAGATATGCAGCTATACTTCCCACCTGGACGATGAATAATTTGAAAATATTTGTTCAAATAGTCTATTGAAATTTCAAATTAAGTCAGTCTTGTGTGACCACATTGCTGAAAAAATAAATGAATACACCGCTAAAAGATTTGCTTCGATCATATTCATCACAAGATGTTGAATCTGTCACCCCATTATTCATCACAAGATGTTACCTATGTCGCGTCATTATTCATCACAAGATGTTACCTCTGTCACCCCATTATTCATCACAAGATGTTGAATCTGTCACCCCATTATTCATCACAAGATGTTGAATCTGTCACCCCATTATTCATCACAAGATGGTACTTCTGTCGCCTCATTATTCATCACAAGATGTTACCTCTGTCACCTCCTCATTATTCATCACACGATGTTGCCTATGTCACCCCATTATTCATCACAAAATGTTACCTATGTCGCGTCATTATTCATCATAAGATGTTACCTCTGTCACCCCATTATTCATCACAAGATGCTACCTATGTCGCGTCATTATTAATCACAAGATGTTACCTCTGTCACCCCATTATTCATCACAAGATGTTACCTATGTTGCGTCATTATTCATCACAATATGTTGCCTCTGTCACCTACTTATTATTCATCACAAAATGTTGACGGATGTTGTCTTTTTTCATTCTAATCACTTGCTTATCTCGCGACATCAAATATATGATGTAATTGTGTCCTCTTTGTCACTGTTGAACATAGTGCTTTACAACTTAGATGCGAGAACCTTGCATCGTGGTTTACAGCTTAAATCTGAGAAATTGTGATTCGGTACTTCATGATCCATCGTGGTTTACAGCTTAAATCTGAGAAATTGTGATTCGGTACTTCATGATCTCAATGTTTGTTTATCATACAGATCATAAAGTTATAGTTTCTGAATTACGAAGGCTGGCGAATGCAGCATAAACAATGAAAACTGTAATACATATCTGACAGAGAGAAACAACATAAACAATGAAAACTGTATTACACTTCTGACAGAGAGAAACAACATAAAAAATGAAAACTGTAATACATATCTGACAGAGAGAAACAACATAAACAATGAAAACTGTAATACATATCTGACAGAGAGAAACAACATAAACAATGAAAACTGTAATACATATCTGACAGAGAGAAAGAACATAAACAATGAAAACTGTATTACACTTCTGACAGAGAGAAACAACATAAACAATGAAAACTGTATTACACTTCTGACAGAGAGAAACAGTATAAACAATGAAAACTGTAATACACAACCTGACAGAAACAGCATAAACAATGAAAACTGTAATACACACATCTGACATAGAGAAAGGACATTTGTTTTATATTGTAGGTGGTACGCAACAAGAAGGACACAGAGAAGAGAAACAATTATGTGATGGGTTGTTCACAGAAAGTAGAACAAACAGAGGCATTCGTTTCACGGTATATGTGGTACACAGGCAGCAAGACAACGCTAAGAGATAATTTTACATTGTGGATAGAACGCAGAAAGTAGGACCACAAGATAAGACAGTTTTACATTGTGAATAGAACGCAGAAAGTAGGACAAAGAGAAAATATATTTGTATCAACCATAAGTGGGACACAGGCTTGCAGGACAAATAGAAAAAAAATATTAGTTTTATATTATAGTCGGGTCTTAGAGATGGTCAAATGGCTAGGGCTAACACTAGCCAAGTCTTTGCTTAACTGTGCTTCTTTATAGAATATCTTATCTACAGATTTTTCGTGCCAATAAACTGTAGGTATGATGGAATGTGCAGAAAACCCATTCTTGAACGACAACGAAGACATTCACAGAAATTGACATTTTAAAAGAGTATGCGCCCTCTAATTCTGGCTCACGTTTTGAATAAACTAATTTCGGTAATTTCTGATGTGTTGGTTGGTTTGTTCCTTTGGTGCCAAGGGCGGTACATAAGACATGGCTCATCATGCCTTGCGCCTTTCTCTTTTTTCCTTCCATATCTTTAAACATATTATTTCTGAACAATTCTGCTCCCGCACGCAGGTTCTGTCTCCTGAAATCCCGAGTTTCGGCCGTGTCTTCCCAGAGGTATGTCAGAGATATACCATAGGTATCTCATAGAAATCGTCTAAAACAAGTTGCAGAATTGGATAACAACCTGTCACTTGTGAAATATCATTATTGACATTGCATGTGTTGTCTCGAATTACTATTTATGTCTTCTGTCAAAATGGTCTTCATAGTTGTCGAAAAGATGCAGTCCAGCAGAATTTCACTTTTGTCTTTTAGTAGCAGACTACTAGGTGACAGAGGAATATTAGATGTACCATCACTACAGATGGGTCAACTCTCTAGATGTACCATCACTGCAGATGGTTCAACTCTCTAGATGTACCATCACTGCAGATGGGTCAACTCTCTAGATGTACCATCACTGCAGATGGGTCAATAAATCTTACAGAAAAAATGATGAGCTAATTAGCACAACTGTATATGCTCTCTCTTGGCATACAATGGAATGTCTCCCTCCAGGGACTAAACATGCATCCATAAATCACACCCCTCCTTTAACACAACCATATCACTGAAACAACAAAACTGATACGAGTTAGTGTGTTTTCTTGATAACTCAGTTAAGGAGGACATGTGCTATTATATGAAATGTTATGAGCTGTCAAAAGCTACGTTCTCACAGTAAAAGGAATTTCATCAGTATAGTAATCCTCATCGATATCGCCCTCATGGTCATCGTAATGATGGTCATTATCATGCATAGTATAGTTGGTGACTAATATAAATATAATACTCATGGCTATCGTCATGGATATCGTCATGAATAGTATAGTTTGTGACTAATATTAAGTAAACACAACTGCATTATACTCCTAATTGTGTGCCAAAATATTTTACATGAATAAAAGTACACGAGCACGCATGTTCTAGTACTAGGACGTGTATACACATGCACACGCGAGTGAGCATACATACATTTATATACTCACAATCGGAATTTTTCATTCCAGACTGGGTTGAGTGTATTCGGCTTGACTTGTGTAGTTTTGATAAGTTTAGCTGGCAATAGCTCTCTTACAACTGCATTCTTCGTCTTTTTGCGGAAGGAAAACCTCTTGGTGTTGTGATGGCGACTTTTCTCTTTGTCTCGTGGACTGGCTGATTCTTCTTCCGAGGACAGGGCAGCCCCAGAGTCCGCATTAGAATGA
The DNA here is from genome assembly GCA_034231615.1 of Meghimatium bilineatum. Lineage (NCBI taxonomy): Eukaryota > Metazoa > Mollusca > Gastropoda > Stylommatophora > Philomycidae > Meghimatium > Meghimatium bilineatum. The sequence continues at coordinate 18,128,091 of CM067320.1, forward strand.
CGTCCGGGCATAATGCCCAACATGCAGTAGGGGTCACTGAATCCTAAAAATAATGAAAGGCAGGAGTGAACATTTTTAAACAAGAAATTTTATCATGATATCATAAACTGAACTTTTTAAAAGAACTTGTCAACGAAAACAGAACAGGAACAGTCAGTTACCACACGATGAAGGACATACCTAACAGTTTGGAGCAAAGTTTGGAGAAAGGGACTCTTGCTGAAGATGAACTGAATGGGAATAGATGGGAAGATGTTTGATTAGATACAAGCCTTCCTGACAAACAAAATCATACCCACTAGCTATGCCGGTATACTATCCCGGAAAAGATCGCTGGAGGAGTCACTGCCTCAAGACTTCCCCCTAAACTGCACATTCTTCCTTACTTCTATTGATGATCTAGCGAAATATCCCAGAATGTCAAAATCATTGTTTTCTGACGACCTTGCCATCTGGATCACTGACAAATATTCCATCCTGGAAAAGCAAAGATCAACGGAGCTTTCTTCACAATCTCAGTATACTGTGAATTGTAGACACTAAAAATCAATACAAAGAAAACTGCTTACACTAAATTCTCACTGCCAAAAATTAAACACAAAACAGTCAAAAGATCTGTCAGCATGAAAATGAGTGGGGAAATATTAACAAAGGAAGAAACCATTGTTTACGTTGGAGTAAAACTAGACAGACAACAATCACTAAAAGGCTATATAGAAAATATTCTAGAAAAAGCAAGTAAACGCATAAGCCTCATTAAGAGACTAGCTAGTACAAACTCAGGGGCAGGCAAGCAGACTCTCCGTCAACTGTATCTTGGCTAAGTGAGATCAGTAATAGATTATAGCCTTCCTCTCCAAACCCTTGTGAGCAATACTAATATCTCATCTATGAATAGGGTGCAGAATCAATCGCTGAGACTAGTTTGTGGAGGAATGTGATCAAAATTCACAGCAATATCTGAGATAGATACAAATGTAGAACCGTTGGATATCAGATGGAAAAGAACACTGACGGAAGTGGTAGAATGGTAAAGGAGACAAAAGAATAACCATACAAATAAAACACTTATTGACACTTGGAAACAAATAAAACACTTATTGACACTTGGAAACAAATAAAACACTTATTGACACTTGGAAACAAATAAAACACTTATTGACACTTGGAAACAAATAAAACACTTATTGACACTTGGAAACAAATAAAACACTTATTGACACTTGGAAACAAATAAAAATACTAAAACAACTGTGTCTACTGGATGTATCCGTAAAGCAAGATGACAAACGCCATCTACCGCAAGAGATTGGATTAGAAAACAAATACCTCGGACCACCCCCTGGGAGAACCTGCACCAATCAATTATCCAAACATTTCAGGTCATGTTTACTTTCTGTTGACAGGTCATATAGATCTATAGAGGGTCATAGTCTAAATCAGTTGATTTTAATGTGGGTCATATTTTCCCTATGGGACACGGAAAAAAATTGTGAAATTGGGATGGGTACACAGGACGGTAACGACTTGAATAAAAAAAGCATCAAGAATTATAGCGATACAGTTAAACAGAACAAGTTTGGATGATAGGTAAAGAAAGTCAATGCTATTGTTTAGTCATCATGGGGGTCAGGAAAATATGTGCCCCAAAAGGTTCCAAATGTAAAAAAAAGGTATTGAATCGTTCATCTAGCGCCAATGGACAGTGACGTAACATAACAGCGCGTTACACTTAATAATAATGAAACTTGCTATGTAATTTTTCAGAAGTAATACTGTTTTAACTAGGTACTTTCAAATGTAATGTACTCATATTGGGGTCAAGTAGCGCAGTGGTTAGCGCATTAGCTTGGTCCTGGATTCATTTCCCAGTTTAGGCGGAAATGTTTTTTCTGATCGTTAAGGATTTTGGTCAGCCTAGCGTTAATTGAGTCTGTATTAATACGGGAAGTAGACACTGCGAGGGAGAGACTCAGATTTGGACGAGGGGTTCACGATGTCGGTGAATGGCACTCGGTTAAGAGGGCGAACAAACCCGTGCCCACCTCTAAAACCGATGCTTCCCTATGCCGGAATCATGCTCGCAGAGAGAAAAGATTCAGTACCCGATGGGCACAGGCACGATACGTCTAATTACGCGAGATAATTTCCCTAGCAGCGAACACTTCGTGCGAGATTGACGTAGTTGACCCAAACCTAAATCTCTGACTGCTGTCTCCACGGAGGTTGCCACCCAAGGACGTGTTTTGGCTTTAACCTCGGATCCAACATATGCAGCGATGGAAAATGCAAAGTAGAACTAAAAATAAGGTTGGAGATGGTTTTAGCGTCCTTGTCAAGGTTAACGGTGATTTGGAAAAGCAACATCAGTGTTGGAGTGAAAGTCAAGCTGTATAAGGCGCTGGTTCTTTCTGTTGTGCTGTATGGTTGTGAGAGTTGGACAATCACTGCTGACATGGAGAGACGATTACAAACTTTCGAGTAAAAATGCTACATACGTATTCTACGAATTTCCTATAGGGAACACAAGATCAATGTATATGTAAGAAACAAAGTAGAGATGTACGCCGGTGTTCAAGAACCATTGCTTTCAATAGTGAAACGACGAAAACTAGCATGGTTTGGTCATTTATATAGACATAATTCCTTGTCAACAACAGTACTGCAGGGAACTGTCGAAGGTGGAAGAAGCAGAGGGGGAGGGCAAATAAAGGCATGGGCAGACAACATCGAAGAATGGACAGGACATTTCCACACTCATCCGCATCGCTGAGGATAGAATTCGCTGGAGAACTCTGCGTGTTGAAGCATCCAATGTGGTACCCCTACGACCCTGAAGGGTTACGGGTTTATTAGATTATAAAGTTCAAAAGCGGGTGGAAAACTGTCACGGCGTAGAGTCAATACACACCCATCGACCTGCAATGGATAATAAGGCTGTCAGAGGCTGGAGAAGCTAACCCAAATTGATAGCAAGCAGAAAACGGATGTGCTGGATCCTGGGGGGGGGGGGGCGGAAGAATGACACAGCACTGCCGTGGAACTGGCAGCACAACGTTACTCACGCTCCCTGACGGTAACCACACGAACTTGTATGTTAGTTATCAGAGAGAAAACTCTGAAGTAGAATAAGTAGAAGGCATACATTTACGTGTACTGGGCATCTTGAGAAACACGTTTATTTGCACTGGACAGCTTGAAGCAGGTAAGTTTACGTGCAGTGGACATGTTTACGTGCACTGTACAGCTTGAAGTAGATAAGTTTACGTACCCTTGACAGCTGGAAGTAGATAAGTTTACGTGCAGTGGACAGTTTGAAGTGGACAAGTTTACGTGCACTGTACAGCTTGAAGTAGATAAGTTTACGTACCCTTGACAGCTGGAAGTAGATAAGTTTACGTGCAGTGGACAGTTTGAAGTGGACAAGTTTACGTGCACTGTACAGCTTGAAGTAGATAAGTTTACGTGCGCTGAACAGCTTGAAGTAGATAAGTTTACGTGCATTAGACAGCTTGAAGTAGATAAGTTTACGTGCCCTTGACAGCTGGACGTAGATAAGTTTACGTGCATTGGACAGCTTGAATTAGATAAGTTTACGTGAATTAGACAGTTTGAAGTAGAAAAGTTTACGTGCCCTTGACAGCTTGAAGTAGGTAAGTTTACGTGCATTGGACAGCTTGAATTAGATAAGTTTACGTACATTAGACAGCTTGAAGTATATAAGTTTACGTGCATTAGACAGCTTGAATTAGGCAAGTTTATGTGCAACGTACAGCTTGAAGTAGATACGTTTACGTGCCCTTGACAGCTTGAATTAGATAAGTTTACGTGCATTGGACAGCTTGAAGGAGATAAGTTTACATGCCCTTGACAGATTGTAGTAGTCACTTAAATTTTGCGTCTAATAAACAAGAGATCAGAGATTTTCCGACAAAGGGGATCGCAGTATCACAAATGAAGTATCTGTGCTACGCATGATAACTTCGGGATGGTTAAGGACTGTGTGTGCAATATCATAGCTACGGGAACCATCGTTATTTCATGGGAACGACCGAGCAGCTATGTCTTAGCCAGACTATATCAACTTTATTCAGAATAAATTTCTAAAATACACTGTATTCCATTCTAATCTTCCACCTCTATGCAACACCAACCATGACATCCTGTTTCCATGTCTCCATATACTTTATATCCTACTTATTACGCCTGCACACATCGCTATGTCGAAATACTGTTTGGTGCACACATCATTATGTCGAAATACTGATCGGTGCACACATCATTATGTCGAAATACTGATCAATGCACACATCATTATGTCGAAATACTGATCAATGCACACATCGCTATGTCGAAATACTGATCGGTGCATACATCATTATGTCGAAATACTGATCGGTGCACACATCATTATGTCGAAATACTGAACGGTTCCTAGATCTGTAGCCAAAATGTGATTAAGGATACTGAAGGTGTCTCCTATCAATTGAAATCGGTTAACATAGTTTGTTGTCATAAAAATATACCATAAAAGTTTATGCATGTTTTTTCTCAAGAAGAGATGGTCATTTACACAAGAAATTATTACACTGTTATAGTGAAAATGTTGAATAAAAATAAAAATAAACCACACAGGAGATCTAAAATAGGGAAGAGGCAAACTTAGCGCAGAGGTGAACTACCACAGAACTTTCAAGTAGTTTCAAGAAATTTTGAAATCTGGTTCTTCACCCCGAGGCTTCTCTGTGAAGTAGAGTTGCGTTTCGTCTTCTCTCCCAGAACGTGAGCAAGTTGATCTTGTTAAAACCCCTTGGGCACTTGGAAAACTTCGAAAATTAAGGTTGCAAGATGATAGTCTGGTTAAAGTTTACAAGTCAAACCTACATTGAAAAATCATGATTAAAACTTCTTGTTCCATTGAGACCAGCACTTTGAACAGTAAACATCTCAAAGATATAATTATTTTTTTTAAGAGGATGAAACAGTGGAAAAGTAAAAATGTCGAATATAACATTATAAGTTTAAATTTGAGGTCACCAACTAGAGCTTAGGGATAGTAGGAGAGAAAGAGAGAAAGAAAGAGAGAGAGAGAGAGAGAGAGAGAGAGAGAGAGAGAGAGGAAAACAATCATTCTTTCGTATATAGCATAGTCAGTTTTCGGCGGTTGTTAAATTTGTGAACAGTTCCTGCTTCCAACTAGTCATGTACTTAATAGGGGTGTACCGGATTTCGAATCCGGCTCCGGTAAATCCGGAATCCGGCATTTTTACAAATCCGGCTTCGGCTCCGGTCCAATTTTGCCGGATTTAGGCCGGATTTGTGTTGCCTAGTCACGTTAATTTTCTGTACATGTTTCATGAGGCCAAGCCGAATTTTAGGCAATAGCATAGTAGCACTTCCTGGTTTACTATTTCTCGCTGATGTAAATAAGAATTTAAAGAAATAAACATTCATTTTGAATTATAATGTGCATTACTTTATGCGTTTGTGGGACTTGAATATTTCTTATTTTCGTAAATTTCTGTGGTCTTGCCGATAAAATAAAATGGCATCAAAATCTAAGTCATACAGCGCCGTTTGGGATTACTTCAAGGTTAAAGGCGATGATTCAGCGAAGGTAATATGTAAGTTGTGTGACAAACAGTTATCGCGTGGACGATCAGATCGTCCCAAAGACTTCTCAACATCATCAATGCAGACCCATTTGCGATTGATGCACAGGAACAGCTATGACAAAAGAATGGAAAAGAAAGCATCACCGGAGGCCAGTGTATTGGCGTGGCGACCACATCTATGATGAATCTGGGACCGTGTTTACACAAAGCAAGCAACAGTACCCAGCAGTCAATTGTGCAGGCATGGGGCCGGGCCAAAATTTGGGACATCAACTGCAGCTGTGTGCGCGTGATGGTCTTTTGATTCTAAAGTATGTTGCTGACATCATCAGTACTAGAAGAAAATTGGTAGGACATTTCAAACATTCTTCTTCAGCAACCAGTCGTTTGCATGAACTTCAAAATGAATTAAACCTACCACAATATCAGCTTATCCAGGACGTGACAACACGATGGAACTCAACGTTCTATATGCTACGACGTCTGTTAGAACAGCGGGTCAGCATCAGTCTGTACTGTGTTGAAATTGATTCAGTAACTGGGCTAACGGCACAGCAGTGGTCAGTCACGGAGAATGTGGTAGCTACTTTGGCACCATTTGAAGAACACACACGTGAAATAAGTGTAGCTCATGCATCAATATCAGTTGTGATCCCATTAGTGAAAACACTCATGGCTTTCCTCCAGAAAGAAGGTAGTGACGCTGGAATCAAAACTATGAAAGCAGCCCTGTTTCAAGCTGTTAGCAGCAGATTTGCGGACATTGAATCTAACAGTATTTATACCTGTGCCACACTACTGGATCCTCGATTCAAGCTGTGCTTTTTCTCCGAACGTGGCAGAAGTGATGCACGAGCCCATCTGATGTTACCAGCTAACTCTATTATTGATATAGCAAGCACAATCAGTGAACAGGATCCATCAGCTACTAGTAGTAGTACTAGTGTTTTGACTTCTGTGAGCACTGCCACACAGTACGAGTCCAGCCTATGGAGCTGTTTTGACACAATTGTCGAGGAAAATCCCACCGCAGATCGTTCTGTAAGTGTCGAAGGCAACAGCATTAACACTGAGGTAACACAATACCTGTCAAAGCCACTACAAACTCGACAGTCTGATACAGTTTCATAGTGGCATGCCAATAAGCAAAGATTTCCAAGTCTGGCTAGACTGGCGCAGGCATTTCTTGCACCACCACCTACAAGTGTGCCATCGGAAAGGCTGTTCAGTAATGCAGGAGACATTATCATTGACAACCGTAGTAGCCTCGTACCACAAAATGCGGAGACGTTGATTTTCCTGAAATACAACTCGTCCCTTCTTGACTCTGAGAGTTCAACTTCACAGTCATAATGAAGGCTGACTGACTGAAATAGTGAAAGTACTGAATGAATTTATTTCAATAAATTCAATATGTTCAATGTACTGTTGTTGTGAGTGGTAACTGCGCTGCCAATTTGACAACTGAAAACAATGTGAAAACTAAAAATTAAAATTAATAAATTAGCATTATGTGCTTATGTATTATGTTTCATCTTGAACTTATAGAACTTACTATTACTTATTCTAATGTAAATATAATTATTTTACATTTAAATGATTTAATATGAGTATATGTCATCCTTGTCATGTCTATAGTAATGAACTGCAGTAATGAACAGTGATGTAGTCAAGTGATGTAGTACGCTATTTAATTTTAATTTTTTTATTTGTAGATCCGGTTCCGGCCGGATTTCACTTCATAAATCCGGCCAAATCCGGATCCGGCCGGATTTCAAAAATTTGAATCCGGTACAGCCCTAGTACTTAACAATCTCTATGTAGTTATGTAGACTCATGTTCGATGTCGTCATGGCACCTCCACAAGCATCCTTCCAACAAAGGACGTAAGTTAGTTAGTTAGACATCAGATCAGTACATCAGACCCCCCCTCCTTTCACACCCAGAGCATTATAACATGACTTTTAATACAAGAAATTGTGTGTGTGAACACTGACTCCTTCTACTGTTATGTCAAGGACTTGTCTTGTCAGTAGTAGAGTATGCTTAACCATCCTGCCACTTAGCTCAAAAATAGATTGATGGACGATACGATCCAAAAATGAAACTATGAGCATTATCATTGGATACCACATAGATACAGAAATACATTGTAATGACAATGCGCTTCTTTTTCCATCCTACTTTAATTTGGCAAAATTGGGGGGCATGTCGTAGTCATTTGTACCTGCGGTCCAGTGCTGTAAAGAACCATTCTTTACACAATGATACTAGAGAGCTCAAATGAGACGTATTAAAAATGGAGCTGTCATGGCAAGAAAGAAAAGGTTATAAAGCTGGTGCACGCATTCGGGATGCATATAAAATATAACACAAAATATCTGAAATCTAAAAATGGCAAAATGATCCTGAAGAAAGAAGACATTGTAAAAAGATGGACAGAACGCATAGATGAGTTATACGGAGAAGGAAGACTAGAACTAATAGAAAATTCAATAACTTGGGAGGGATCACCAATACTAGAAGAGGAAATTATAGATGCTTAAAACACATGACAGAAGGGAAATCAACAGGCCCTGATAATATTTCCGTGGAAGAACTAGAGGCGCTGGAAGACATCGGAATAAAAGTAATAACACAATTATCTAATGATGTTTATGACAGTGGTAATTTACTTGATGACTTTCTAAAATCAACATTTATAGCATTACCAAAGAAACAAGGAGCAATATAATGTGAAGAATACAGAACAATTAATTTTTCCTGTCACATTACAACAATTTTGTTAAGGATTATTATGAGAAGAACAAGACAGAAAATTAAACACTGATCGCGAGCTTTCCTCAGATGGAGATATATTATTGTCAACACTGATCGCGAGATTTCCTCAGATGGAGATATATTATTGTCAACACTGATTGCGAGATTCCCTCAGATGGAGATATATTATTGTCAACACTGATCGCGAGATTCCCTCAGATGGAGATATATTATTGTCAACACTGATCGCGAGATTCCCTCAGATGGAGATATTATGTCAACACTGATCGTGCGAAGTTTTTGAATACTCAAAGCTAAATTCAGAGGAATGTGTACTGGAAAAGAAAGTGATGCTTTCGATATAAACCTCTAATAGTTTGACAAAACCGGTGATGATCGTGACCAGGATAATGATATAGCCGAGAGTGTTACAAGTGTTTGTTTTCTGACTGAGGTTGTGAGTATGCTTCGAAAGATCTTGGATATATTTGATGTCAGTGGCTCGAGTCAATGACGGGGTCTGTTATCGACATTTGTGTGCTAGGCACATGGAGTTACGGAAAATGTACGATCAGGACAATCGTGGACACATTGACTGGTGGTAGTTCATTGGACTGCGTTGATAATTTAAATGAAATCAATGAGTTAGGCTAGTTGGAGGATGCGGCTTGTGTTTTCTCTATGACTGTGGCTAGATTGTAAAACCTCGGAGTGAAATGGGATGTTGCGGGCAATGAACGGCATATAGGAATGAAAATAAACGTTATCAAACAACACAGAACAGGAACAGTTATTCACCACAAGCTAAAGGACATACTGAATAGGATATCGATGCTCCCATAGAAGTGTCCAGAATTCCATGATGCTGGTCTAACTAACTAAAATCCTTTGCGGGAATGATGCTAGAGGAGGTTCCATGAAAACATCGGACAGGAGTCCGAAGAAAAAACTAATGAGAGATTGTCAATGGCATGACTAATCGGAAGCAGGAACTGAACACAAATTTGGCAACCGATGAAGCCTGACTATTCTGAGATGGACTTGATAGAACTATCTTTCTCGTATATTTTTCGTTATCAAGTGAAAATGTTAAAACAACCATTCGTATCGATAGATATCTCTATTGTGTGTTTCCATATTAGAACATACACTTCGGTTTATATATGAACATATCAGTTAACTTGCCTTTTTTTCTACAAGATGACCGAGTGTTAAAAATTAAAGTACTGTCTTGCTGTGTAATTGCCATCCCTAGCAGCTGTTAATTTCTTGACTATATGTGTATACTGAATTTCGTTCTTAGTTGTCGGCTGTAGAAGCCACATAGGATTTAACTCTGCACAATGTGTTTTGTAAATCAATGGTGCAGAATTAACAGAAAATAGCATTGCGCATTCAGCTGGAGAAACAGATGCGCTCCAGCCCTGACCATGGCCCTAGCAGCCAACTTGTACACGGTGTCACGATTATGAAAGGATTGCGCATGTGGTGTGATGAAAGCATTTCTGTGCATAGCGTGACAATTCTCTGGGATGGTTCAGAATCAGGTACATATATTAGACATACATAAGTGGAGAGCATCCTTGGACAGAAAAATATTTATAGTTGGCTGTCCGACCCATCTCAGTGACCATGTCACAGGGTTAGGTTTCTATTGTCATCTCTGATATAAAAAAAATTTTGGCAGGGTAGTTTAAGTTCAAGATTCTTAACTCTGCAAGTTGCTGGAATGTATAAAGCTACAACACCCATACAATGTACCTCAACTGAGTAGTCTTCTAAGTATAAAATATATAGCTATGGCGAAACCACCCCATTGCTCATAGGAAGTAAGAACTAATCGCTCGTAATTTCTGAGTGTCAAAACAACAACCACAAATAGTTGGGTAATAGGTTATACATATATGGTGTGTGTGAGTGTGTGTTTGTGTGTGATCTTACCATCTGCATCTTTAGCTTCCAGTCCTCGGGCTTCCAGCAGAGTTACGTTAAGTATAACTATCGGTGGCTGAGGAAGATACCAGTAAAAATAATACAATGTGATAGCACTGGTCATACTCTTATAGACGAAAAATGAAATATAACAGAGTAACGATATTTAATGAATCCCTACATGTACCAGCAAAATAAAAACATACAAATAAGCGACGTTTCGTCAAAGAGGCCTTTATCAAGAACCGAATGTTACGAGAAGAAAAAACTAAATATAAAATCATTATAACAATAAACAATAATAGAAGAGTACCGGTTCAATCTCGGTAGCTTATTGTGTGGAGAAGCGTTGTAGATTCAAACAAATCTCTTCCCCCCCCCCAACTCCATATAATCCATAAAAAGAACGTGTCATTTATTACTAAGAAAAAAGTAAAAATGATAGAAAATATTCCCTCCCATTGCAGTTTTTCTGAAGAAGACAGTCAACCCCCTCTCCTCCAGAAAGTGAAGTGAAACACTTATTTTTTAGGAATCCCGTACCTCAAAGTCTAGCTACGGCATACCGGAAGTATATGAATGATAAATGACTAAAAATCAAGGAAACAGAGACGGAACAAAACAAAAATTTATCTTACAGGATAAAAACACAATGATTGTTAAAATAAATGTATTCAATATGTGAAGACAGTAATGAGAAAAGAAACACATAATACCATAATATATTTATAAAATAATGAGAGAGAAAAGTTAATCAGAAAATAGAATCTTAGAATAACTTTGCAACTGGATAGTGAAGAATAATATTTCTCATTGGAAGTGGATTCTAATGTCAATGTAATACTTTACGGGATGTTTTCCTTTCGTCAGTGAAAATCAATAAAAGTCATGTGACTGCGTGGGCAGTCAACTAAATGGACATAACAGGAAGACGATTTGGTTTTGTTTCGTTCTCAATGATTTGGACAAATTCACGGGAAATGTAAAACAGATATTGATATAATTCATCATCAACTAACGTATTATCCATTCATCCATAGACACAACACGCAAGGATCGTAGGTATACTACACTGTATGTGTTAATCAACACACATCCTACTCTAGTGATGTATTTGGCGATTAGTCATGCTACGGCCCTGCCCCTCTTCATCACTGCATGGTTCATTTAAGGGAATGAGTGGCCAGATTTCAACTTTTTAATATTATGCGTAGTTGCATTCAGCTTTTGTGACCTTGCTGAACACAGATTAAAAAGTTGTTAGGTCTGCATCGATGTGCTCACAACACACCCTTCCGCCAGAGTCATCCAAGGATGGGTTCTCATTGTAAAGCGGGAAGATCTTTGGTTCCGTCAGTATTCTTGGCTACTGTGTATTGTGTCTTATCGATAATTCGTTTCGTTAAATAATGCACGTATATGTGTCGTTATAAATGTGATTGCTGTTTCCTGTAATGTATCCTTTGTAGTGTACCCATAACTGTGCTAACTACTCTCTCCTAACTACTCTCTCCTCTCATGACAATACTTTTCAGCACTAAGAGAAAATAGCTCCCCCTACCTCTATCCCCCAAAATAATAATCTAATTACAGCCCTGTGAGGCGTGCTTCCAACTTTGGGAACCATATACTGCTCTTAATAGAGAACACCCGTCTGCTGGAAGTACCCAATCATAGCCCACAACTCTGAAGCTTCAAGCAATAATCGTTCTCTATAAACAAGACGTATCGATACAGCGACCTCCTGCGTTCACGGCAAATGCGTTAACCATTTACCACTGAAATTCCCTTCACATGGACGAAGACCTAACAGGATTAGTTGTACAAAATTAAACAACAAACACCAGGAGGAGAGAAGATGGGGAAGAGAACATGTGTCTGCAGTAATAACCTTCATGACAGGAGACCCTAAAAAGTTAGGTTTACTGACTTTATTCAAGACTATCTACGATATAAGACCTATTGGCTAATGGGAAATCAGTCTTTATAAAATGATTTATTTCACTATTCCCTTGATTTTCATTTTCCGTCAACACAGTATAATTATAGTGGCCAATGAAAATAAAGGGAATAGCCAATTGGGTCGTTAAGAAGGTTTGATGTCTCATTAACCAGTAGACTTTATGCTGTAGACCGTCATACTTTATTGTTGTCTTCCTGGCTTAATGGCTAATTGGTTTTCTTTGAGCTCGAGCGACGTCAAGTTTACATAGTAGATTATGTCGGATATATTTGCTGATTATCGCTTGAAGCTACGGAGATACCTGATATGAGTAGTACCACCAATCAGCGGCTTGCCGCTTCGTTGAGAGAGAAGGAGTACACATATAGAGCAACCCGAGTACAGTGCTATTAATATGTCAATCCTCTGCGACGTCTCTACTTGTTAAACTTATTAGGGTAAGTAAAGATAATCTTTTTATAGTACAAGCCTCGTGTCTGTCAACATGGTGTATGTGTTCACATAAAGTCCATGCCGTGTCTCGTGTCTGTCAATAGGGCGTATGTGTCGACATAAATGTCCATTTTGTGTCTCGTGTCTGTCAATAGGGCGTATGTGTTCACAGAAAGTCCATACCGTGTCTCGTGTCTGCCAACAGGGTATATGTGTTCACAGAAAGTCCATACCGTGTCTCGTGTCTGTCAACAGGGTATATGTGTTCACAGAAAGTCCATACCGTGTCTCGTGTCTGTCAACAGGGTATATGTGTTCACAGAAAGTCCATACCGTGTCTCGTGTCTGTCAACAGGGTATATGTGTTCACAGAAAGTCCATACCGTATCTCGTTTCTGTCAACAGGTTATATGTGTTCGCAGAAAGTCTATGTCGCATCTGGTGTCTATCAAGAGGACGTATGTGTTTACAGAAAGTCCATACCGTATCTCGTTTCTGTCAACAGGTTATATGTGTTCGCAGAAAGTCTATGTCGCATCTGGTGTCTATCAAGAGGACGTATGTGTTTACAGAAAGTTCATGCCATGTCTAGTGTCTGACAACAGGTTGCATTTGTTCATAGGACTGTATAAATCACAAGGGACTCAATAAAAGAGTGTATAACCAAATGCGTGTGCAGAATAAGCTACGTGTATATCTAAAATAAGTGTCATTTATCTTGACTGAGTCAAGTTATTCCGTGTTTTTCATATCTCAAAAAGTATCAATTATTTTGACTGAGTGAAGTTATTCCGTGCTAGTCATATTTACAAAAGTGAGACTAATCATGGCTGAGTCATTATTTCATGCTTTTCTTATCTCAGAAAGTATCACTTATTTTGACTGAATTATTTCCTGATTTTCATATCTCTAAAAGTGTCACTTATCGTGGCTGAGTCTAGTTATTCCGTGTTTGTCATTTACATTGCGACACAAAGTATTCACAAAGCGTGATTATAGATATAAGATATAAGTATAAGACCTGTAAGATAAATTAGAAATAATTCTCGGCACGATATAAGGGATAAATGTTCTAGTCTTGGCCAGCATCCGATACAACTAGGTTCCGGTCTTAGGTTGAACATTGTAGCTTTGTTAGAGGCTCTAATCACTCATTTAACAAACAAAGCAGCTCAAGGTAATCATGAATATTGTCGTGTAAAAAGCACAACAATAATAAAAAATGTAACGATGCAACTTGTTACTTTTGTTTTACTTTCTGTGCAGATGTCTTTTATAACACAGACGGTCATGGATAAAAATATGCCGTTAGATACATCATTGGTTGAAAAAATGTTTAAATGATTTTTTAAACCTTAACAGAGATTTCCTTACTTTTATGGTGGGATGGTTAATTTTTATGGGGGGTGGGGAACATTAAAAAGGTAGGAGGAGTACTTAATGTCATGTTTTAATTTTCTAGCTGGTTTGGGGGGGGGGGCGGAGAGGGTTGAACTCATCAAAACTTCTATATACTTGCACTTGTGATTTCTTCTTCTTCTGCGTTGGTTCTCGCAGACCCCTACAAACAAACAGGTTGAAGTCAGGAGATCGGAATGCGTAGTGTCATGGTTTGCAGTTTAGCTGCGATATATACACATTTTCGCCATGCATATTCGATGTTTGTAAGGTTTCTGGGTCATTTTGACCTATGTGGTTTGAGACAGCCCAATACACTCCACAACCACAATGTCTTACGACTTGCACGAAATTTCTTATGACTTACGACTTAAGTCTTACGACGTGCACGGAATTGTATAGTGTTCTATTATTTGATGTCAGTTTTGCCCCACAAACGAACGGGGTAACCGGTGATTTAATTGCACAATACCTGAACAGCAAGGGAGTTAATGAGGTCAAAATAAATAGATGTTTCCTTATTTATCTCCGTCCAGATTACAACTCACAATGATGATTACTGAGAACGGAGTGAATTTAACCATGAGTCAGGTTTTTGTGATCATAATCTGTGAAGGATTATGTGTGTTGTTTGACGCATGAAATGTAGTATTCTTACGACCCTGACGTGTTGTGTGTCCATGGATGAATGGATAATACATTAGTTGATGATGAATTCTATCGATATCTGTGTTACATCATTTCATGTGAATTTGTCGACATCATTGAGAACAAAACCAAACAAAATCGTCTTCCTGTTATGTCCCTTTAGCTGACTTCCCACGCAGTCACATGTCATTTATTGATTTTCACTGACGAAAGGAAAACATCCCGTAAAGTATTACATTGACATTAAAATCCACTTTGAGCAAGAAATATTATTCTTTGCTATCCTGTTACAATGTTATTCTAACATTCTATTTTCTGATACGCTTTTTATTCTCACCATCATTTGATACATTAGTTTACGGTATTGTGTGTTTCTTTTATCATCAATGTCTTCACATATTGAATAATTTGTTTTAACAATTTTGTGTTTTTATCCTGTAATATACCAAATAGTTCTTTTGTTTCGTTTCTATTACTTCGCATTTTGTATAGCCAATCATCATCTACGCTTAACGGAAAGTGTGGATACAATCAACCATCTTTCTCATGGGGAAAGACAGTATACATTAATCAGTCATCTATTTCCGGCAGATCCGCAGATAAGACTTGTAAGGAGGAACGGGATTCATATATATGATATAAGTATTTCATTTTGATTTTAGTGGGAGGAAAAGAAGGGGGGGGGGTTGATTGTCTGCTACAGAAAAACTGCTAGGGGAGGAACTATTTGCTATAACTTTTATTTGTCTCTTAGTGCTTAGTAATAAATATCATGTCATTTTTTCTAGGACAGAAAGGGGGGGGAAGGCGGTTGGATTTTGAAATTAAGCGTGTTCCAGTGTTATGTTCGTAAGGTCCTTTGTTCATCGTAGATCTGGCTTGTCTGTTGTTCTCTTCCCTAGAACTTTTCTCTCCATGATTAATCTGTATACACCCTTGCTTCTGTTATTGTAATAATGTTAGCTTGCGATATTTGTTAGTTTTGATAAGCCAGTCTCTCCTTATTTTTAGATAGTTTTGGTAAGCCAATCTCTCCTCAACTTTTGATAGTTTTGATAAGCCAGTCTCTAATTACTTTTTGATAGTTTTAATAAGTCAGTATCTCCTTAATTTTTGATAGTTTTGATAAGCCAATCTCTCATTAACTTTTGAAAGTTTTGATAAGCCAGTCTCTAATTTCTTTTTGATAGTTTTGGTAAGTCAGTCTCCTTAATGCTCAGATATTTCCGGATGTCTGCGTGGGTTCGTCGTTCTGTCTATCATATACTTATTATCTTTATATGACACTATACAATGTCACACTAACATTAATTTCATACAAAGTATAATAATTCTTCGTCTTCTGCGTTCAGCATGTGGTCATGCTATACTGTCAGACCTGTCGTCAAGACGAAGTCCACTGTCTTCTCCAGGTCAGAGCGGCTGCCCCATAGCTTTTGCCTCAAGTCTGTATCCTCTGGCCAGGTCTGCTGTCTTTGCTCTTTGTATGTTGGGCAGTCCTGAAGTATGTGTTCTGGAGTCTGGGTTCCGGATCCACATGGACATTCATCTGTGTATGAGATCCTAAATCGATAAAGGTGACCCAACAGTCTGCAGTGGCCTGTTCTAAGGCGAAATATTGTGGTCTGTTGATATCTTTGGAGGAGATGTATTGCCTCATGTTCGTATTCCCCTTCCATTTGTTTCTTCCACTTTGCTGTGTATGTGTTGCGGATTATTGTTTTTACTACTCCGTAAGACAGTGGGTGTCTATGTTGCTCCATTTCGCTTCCAGCCTTTGACAGAGCATCCGCTTTCTCATTTCCCATGATTCCACAGTGTGATGGTATCCACTGAAGGGCAATAGCTGTTGATTTTTGGATCTGTCTTAGCTCATGTCTGATGTTGTACAGAAGGCTTTCGTTTCTGTTGCTCTGGATTGATTCCAGTAGGGATCTGCAATCTGTGAATATGGCTATCTTCTTTGGTCTTGGCAGTCCTGGTTCAGTGAAGGCTTTCAGTGCTTGATGGGGTGCAACTGCGTCTGCTCTAAAATTAGAGGAGTATTTCCCGTTTGGAAAAGCTTTTGATATTGTCTTCCCATCTTTGAGTCTTATAAAAATTCCACCTCCTCCCTTCCTTACTGCTCCTTCTGCCGATCTACCTGTGTAGACATGTGTCCAATCCTTGGGATTGTATTTTATTTCTATCATCTCCAGTGTCAATGCTTTTAGTTGAGGTGGCGTTTGGTATTCCTTATTAATTATTCCAGGAACCTGTGTTGTTTTGGAGACATTCTGGAGACTATTGCCTGGCTCTTGAAAGTCCGTTAGTGTTTCAATTTCATTTGGGAGGTTTGTGAGGATTTCTTTATGTTGTTCATGTATATCTTTAGAGATGTGACAGAAGCTGGTTCTCTTCAACCTGCTTGTGGTTGATCTAGAAATTTGCGCATACATCGGATGGTTTGGCATGCGTTTAATTTTTTCCCTTTGAACAAGCACTCTTTCTTCTCTTCTGTCATCCAGTGGGCGGATGTTTACATGTTTTTCCATTGCATGGATTGGAGTGGTTTTTATCCCTCCCGAGATAAGTCGAAGTCCTGCATTTTGTACTTTAGATAGGCGATCAGTATTTGTTTTTTATGCCGATGCCCAGGCTGTCATTCCGTATTCTACTACAGGTCTGACTGTACCCATGTAGACTTTTTGGAGAGTATTTCCATTTTCTTCCACAGCTTGTTCCTGCAAGTTTCTTCATCATGGATAGCCTCCTGGTTGATTTTTGCTCGGTGGTAATTAGGTGTGGTTTCCAGGTGAGTCGCTTGTCTAGTGTGACCCCTAGATATGTAGGGTTCTCCACATGTGCTAGCTCACTTCCATTTATTTTAAGGTTTGCTTTTTCTTGGTGGTTTGAAAGTGAGAAGATGGTTGTCCCAGTTTTGGAGAGGTTGATCTGAACTCCCCAGTCAGATGCCCATCAACTTAAGGTATCAAGTGCTGTCAGCATTCTGTTTTTTGTGTGCAGTGGATAGGTTTCCTGCCGCACTCCAGGCAGCAAAGGCATCTGCATGAAGAGCCTTTGAAATATGATGTGACAGTTTCGCTCCCATATCATTGATGAATACTAGGAAGATGGTAGGAGAGATCATTCCTCCTTAAGGTACTCCTTGTTGGAGAGTAACACGTTTGCTTAGTTTACCATATACTTTTACTCTTGCAGTGCGGTAGCAGAGGAAATCCTTTATCCAGCTAAACATTCTGCCTTCAATTTTGTTTTGGAGAAGCTTGAAGAGGATTCCCTCTTTCCACACCTTATCGAAGGCCTTACTTAAGTACATAAAAGTAGCCAGCACTTTTTCCTTCATGTGGAAAGCATTTTCGATTTCCTGTTCTAGGTATATAAGCTGGTCTTCAGAGTATAATAATAACGAATTCAGCAAAATTACGGGTATAGCCAACCGTATCATGAAGTAGGCTTGATATGTCTTATGTTAAATTGTCGTGAAGTAATCAAAAATGGCTTCTGTTTTATTTTGTTTTCTGTTGTCAGATTAAAATAACGTCACCAGTGACATCACAAATAAAGAACGCTTAACGATTTGTAATTATAGAATGTATTTGAGCTCGAAGTGTTACTTATGTGAAGATATTTCGTTTCCATTTGGTATCACTAGAAATTTGGCATCTGATAGGCAACGCCGGATTAAGACTTTTTGGTAGGTTAATGAGTTTGCCTCTCTTTTGGAGAGGCGTGCCCCTTTCAACCAGCGGACAACAAAGTCCAATTAGGTTATATCAGGATTCATTACCATAAAATATTAGAGGTAAAAAAGACCCCAAAGTTAACCAATAGGTCTGATTCAATAACTTGATAAAACCCTAAGTTATTTTAGATATGTGGCCCTGTAACAATTAAGAAATTTATAGACAGTGAAATTAAAAAAAATAGGGGGCGCCAAGAAAGTGAAGGCCCTAAGTTATAGCTTGTTTAGCTTATAGGTAAATCCTGCACTGTTGATAGATGTTATTGAAAAATAAAATATAGACACTAGTTCATCAGATGTGAATGAAAAACGATACAATTTAGATAATGAAAGCCAACCAAGTTATCTCTCTTGCTTATGCCCACTGTTGTGTATTATTTATTGCACTAATTATATTTTTCTTACATTTTTTTTAACGAATCCCTTGTGTTAGTTTGTCATCTGTTCTTATCACCGGTAGACTTCTCAAGTTAAAATTTCTAATATCTAAAACGCAGACCAGGAAAGATGCAAAATAACAAATATACATTTACATTTTCTTATTGTAATTATTAGTTTCAGGTGCAGTGCCTATAGTCGTAGGCGATGATTGATTTCCAAAACTTTATATTTCTGTTATTTTGTATCATAATCGTTGTTGCCTCTCTGCCATGCCACGACTTTAAATTATCTACTATGTTCCCAGAATGTCTTCCTAAATCTCTTTTGGCTTGCATCTTACAAATTGTAACGAAGTTCTTCACACCTTCCATTCACATAACATATCAAAAAGTTAAGGATTGCATTTTTCAGATATAATTAGGCATCTGCCGTCTCCCACTTGTCTTCTAGTACTTAAACAAATTTCATTACTGCGTGTTTTCTTGTTAAGACAAAAATACTTATCCCAAACGTGGATTATATCTTGGAACTGAGGGTTCTGAGACCGGCGCTCTAGCAATATGGCCACGCTATAAAGAATCTTATAGTTTCTAGTAATGCGCATGTCAAAGTGTTAAACTTAGTATCTATCTGATATTATGATGTAGCCGCCGTCTCTTCTATTAATGCGAGTGTTAAAGTCAAGACACTAGATATGGGGTATGTGAGGTAAATTCTCTACCATATAGTAAAACCAAGACACTAGATATGGGGTATGTGAGGTAAATTCACTCCCATATAGGAATTCAAGACACTAGATATGGGGTATGTGAGGTAAATTCCCTCCCATATAGGAAGTCAAGACACTAGCTACGGGGTATCTGAGGTAAACTCTCTCCCATTTAGGAAGTCAAGACAGTAGATGAGGGGTCTCTTGTCTTTCCCCAGATGGTTTGTTATCCACTTGTGCCCTTACGTGTAGGGGTGATTGAAGCTCGAGCTTGTGTTCCAAGGTCAGATGTGTGGTCTGGGCTGTGCTATGACCATGTTTGTTCAGGATGTCCCTGGCGTGTACTGTCCATCTTTTTCATGGTCTTACTCTGTCTTTGTACCTTGATCTCATTTGGCTATATGCCTGTACGGGCAACCTGTCGTGATATATTCTTATAATGTGACAAAACCACTTGACCTGCAGCGTTTCTATGTATTCTGTGCAAGGTGTTATACCTATTCTTTCCCTGATGTCTCCATTTCGTAATCTATCGAGCCTGGTGACCCCTGCAACTTTTCTCAAGCATTTAATCTCACATGTCACTATTTTTTCTGTAATGTGAAGATGGGAGAGACCAGGTTTGGCACTAGTAACACAGTGTTGGTAGGAATATATTGTAAATAATTTGTATTTTAACTTCCATCTCGTTAGTTGTGCTGACAATTAGATAAGGAGTACTTGACGTAAACTCCCTGCCACATAGGAAGTCAAGACTTGACATTTAGCAAAAGGTGGTCACCCGTATGTTGCCGGGACTCGAAAGGGAAGCAAAGATTAGCAACACTGTTTAATTTTCATGCATAATATAAGAGGCAACTAAGAACGTTATGGGGTGAGGTTGGCTATCCATCCTATTTAGGATCAAAGTGACACAGAATCCATACTTAAGTCGAATGTATCCAACCAAAACACGCAGTAATCGCAGCACAGCTGTAAACCATTACACAACGCATTCTATTCTCTAGACATCCTGCATATATGCAGGAGTTTGAGAACAAATTCAGAAAAAGAAGTAGTGGTTAAGTCAAATAAGCAGATAAAGCTATCTAAAAATAAATAAATTGATATTTCCCTGCGTTTAACTGATTGGCCTTGGTTGTTTTTGGAGGGCAACTCCAATTATATAGTGTCTAATGAAAAGCCAGACAATAATAAAAAATGTAATAAATGACAAATTGTTTACGGCGACGAGAATTGAATCAGGTCCATTCTAGCGACACTGAATCGCATTGCAACGAAGAATCGCATTGCAACGAAGAATCGCATTGCAACGAAGAATCGCATTGCAAGGCGTGCCCACGTCAGTACCCTTACGTACTCTGACGTTACTTGAATTCTTATTATCTAACTCTAATTTAGAATTACTCTAATTCTTTTTTTATTCTAATTCTTATTGAATTCTTAAGGTTGGTAACGTAATGCTAGAGCTGTGGGCCTCAACTTTTTTTTTACTAGAGCCTTCCTTTTAGGACAAGATTTCTTCCACGAATCCCACCCCTGGTGTCTACAAATATCACTGACTATCTTCACAAATCGCCAAGACACTTTACAGCTCATACCTGTATATCCTTGTTCTTTATTGTTCTTTACAGCTCATACCTGTTATCCTTGTTATTTATAGCTCATACCTGTATATCCTTGTTATTTATTGTTATTTACAGCTCATACCTGTATATCCTTGTTATTTATAGCTCATACCTGTATATCCTTGTTATTTATTGTTATTTACAGCTCATACCTGTATATCCTTGTTATTTATAGCTCATACCTGTATATCCTTGTTATTTATTGTTCTTTACAGCTCATACCTGTATATCCTTGTTATTTATTGTTCTTTACAGCTCATACCTGTATATCCTTGTTATTTATTGTTCTTTATAGCTCATACCTGTTATCCTTGTTATTTATTGTTCTTTACAGCTCATACCTGTATATCCTTGTTATTTATTGTTCTTTACAGCTCATACCTGTATATCCTTGTTATTTATTGTTCTTTACAGCTCATACCTGTATATCCTTGTTATTTATTGTTCTTTACAGCTCATACCTGTATATCCTTGTTATTTATTGTTCTTTACAGCTAATACCTGTATATCCTTGTTATTTATTGTTCTTTACAGCTCATACCTGTATATCCTTGTTATTTATTGTTCTTTACAGCTCATACCTGTATATCCTTGTTATTTATTGTTTTTTATAGCTCATACCTGTATTTCATTGTTATTTATTGTTATTTACAGCTCATACCTGTATATCCTTGTTATTTATTGTTCTTTACAGTTCATACCTGTATATCCTTGTTATTTATTGTTCTTTACAGCTCATACCTGTATATCCTTGTTATTTATTGTTCTTTACAGCTCATACCTGTATATCCTTGTTATTTATTGTTCTTTACAGCTCATACCTGTATATCCTTGTTATTTATTGTTATTTACAGCTCATACCTGTAAATCCTTGTTATTTATTGTTCTTTACAGCTCATACCTGTATATCCTTGTTATTTATTGTTCTTTACAGCTCATACCTGTATATCCTTGTTATTTATTGTTCTTTACAGCTCATACCTGTATATCCTTGTTATTTATTGTTATTTACAGCTCATACCTGTAAATCCTTGTTATTTATTGTTCTTTACAGCTCATACCTGTATATCCTTGTTATTTATTGTTCTTTACAGCTCATACCTGTATATCCTTGTTATTTATTGTTCTTTACAGCTCATACCTGTATATCCTTGTTATTTATTGTTCTTTACAGCTCATACCTGTATATCCTTGTTATTTATTGTTTTTTACAGCTCATACCTGTATATCCTTGTTATTTATTGTTCTTTACAGCTCATACCTGTATATCCTTGTTATTTATTGTTCTTTACAGCTCATACCTGTATATCCTTGTTATTTATTGTTCTTTACAGCTCATACCTGTATATCCTTCTTATTTATTGTTATTTACAGCTCATACCTGTAAATCCTTGTTATTTATTGTTCTTTACAGCTCATACCTGTATATCCTTGTTATTTATTGTTTTTTATAGCTCATTTCTGTATATCCTTGTTATTTATTGTTCTTTACAGCTCATACCTGTATATCCTTGTTATTTATTGTTCTTTACAGCTCATACCTGTAAATCCTTGTTATTTATTGTTCTTTACAGCTCATACCTGTATATCCTTGTTATTTATTGTTTTTTATAGCTCATACCTGTATATCATTGTTATTTATTGTTATTTACAGCTCATACCTGTATATCCTTGTTATTTATTGTTCTTTACAGCTCATATCTGTATATCCTTGTTATTTGTTGTTCTTTACAGCTCATACCTGTATATCCTTGTTATTTATTGTTGTTGTTCTTCTTCAGTGTTCATTCTCAAATTCCCACTGGATTTCCCTTGTAACAGGACAATGGTCCAATAAGATTTCCAGTTGGATGTCGTCCAGAGAATGGAAATGCGTTTTTTTACCGTTTTATTTGCGCCAATGGCCCAACACATCCGTCTTCGGCGGAATATATTGTTCAAACAGCTACTTTCCTGTTGTACTTCTATACCAGTCTGTGTTCTTCCCCATTACAAATATTTTCTCCGTGCTACCCCCCCCCCCCAACATCTCTTGATTATCTCTGAGGTCCACATGGAGATCCACTGCACCATATTATCCTAATTTGCATAACAATGAAGTGCTCTCACACACACACACACACACACACACATAACTTAATAGCAGACGTGGACAAAGTTATTACTTGAGGGAGGAGGGGGAATCCACCAGGCCATTTCAGGAGTTGGTATAATGTAGCATATTCTAGGCCTCTGTCCATCGTCATATTCTAGTTAGTTTAAAGTGTCATTGTAACAGTCTATAATAGAGTCATTGTAACAAAAATATAATAAAAGCATTAGAACATTCTATAATAGTGTCATTGTAACAGTCTATAATAGAGTCTTTGTAACATTCTATAATATTGTCATTGAAACATTCTAAAATGAAATCCTTACAACATTCTATAATAGAATCATTAGAACATTCTATAATAGAGTCATTGTAACAGTCTATAAAAGAGTCATTGTAACATTCTATAATAGAGTCATTGTAACATTCTATAAAGGGTCATTGAAACATTTTAAAATGAAATCATTGCAACATTCTATAATAAAATCATTAGAACATTCTATAATAGAGTCATTGTAACATTCTATAATAGAGTCATTGTAACATTCTACAATAGTGTCATTGAAACATTCTAAAATTAAATCAGTACAACATTCTATAATAGAATCATTAGAACGTTCTATAATAGAGTCATTGTAACATCCTATAACATAGTCATTGTAACATTCTACAATAGTGTCATTGAAACATTCTAAAATGAAATCAGTACAACATTCTATAATAGAATTATTAGAACATTCTATAATAGAGTCATTGTAACATTCTATAATACAGTCATTGTAACATTCTATAATAGAGTCATTGTAAAATTCTATAATAGAGTCATTGCAACTTTCTATAATAGTGTCATTGAAATATTTTAAAATGAAAGCATTACAACATTCTATAATAGAGTCATTGTAACATTCTATAATAGAGTCATTGTAACATTCTATAATAGAGTCATTATAACATTCTATAAAAGAGTCATTGTAACATTCTATAATAGAGTCATTGTAACATTCTATAATAGAGTCATTGTAGCATTCTATAAAAGAGTCATTATAACATTCTATAAAAGAGTCATTGTAACATTCTATAATAGAGTCATTGTAACATTCTATAATAGAGTCATTGTAACATTCTATAATAAAGTTATTCTATAATTATGTAATAGTGTCATTGAAACATTTTAAAATTAAATCATTACAACATTCTATAATAGAATCATTAGAACATTCTATAACATAGTCATTGTAACATTCTAAAATGAAATCATTGCACCATTTTATGATAGAATCATTAGAACATTCTATAATAGAGTCATTGTAACATTCTATAATAGAATCATTGTAACATTCTATAATATAATCATTACAACATTCTATAATAGAGTCACTGTAACATTCTATAATAGTATCGATGTAACATTCTATAATAGACTGATAACATTATTCTATAATAGAATCATTGCAACATTCTAAAATGGAGTCATTGCAACATTATATAATAGAATCATTGCAACATTCTAAAATGGAGTCATGGCAGCATTCCATAATCAGTATAGCTTTTATTAAAATACTTTTTTGATATTAAATAAAGTCACTATACACAATATTTGTATTAAAATACTTTTTGATAAAAAAAAGATCACTATACAGAATATGTCTGCTAAAATATGTCATGCTGTCTGCTAAATCCATTGAAGCGTTACTTCCCTCCAATGCTAAGCTAATAATCTCATCTGTAAAGACCATGTTGTCAATAAATCAAAGCCATTAGCTTCCTCCAGTAATCATACATCAAAGAATGCTTTCTTCTCATGTCCTTAGTGCTTTCTCTCGCGTTTAATTTATTTATTCCATTCATTTAATGGAGCGACTGGTCGAATGACTAGAACGCCATCTCAGAATTGTTTGTAGTCTAAGGTTCAACCCCGGATAGGACATATTTTGTGCTATTAGGTAAAATAAAATATGTTTATGCACACGTCGTAGCGATTGTTATGGTTAAGTAGTCTTTATTTCCCTACCTAAAAACAAAACTTCTCATCATTCCTTGATAAGAAAACATGCAATTTGGAAGGGTGCATTATTTTTGTTCTTATTCTCTCTTTTTCTTAGTCTCTCTTCCATATTTTTTCGATCATTGCCCGTGTGGCAACCTGTGCATGGAAATAAGGATGCTAAGAATATGTTGACTATCATATTTCCATTCATGTCGTAGAAGGCAAGAACGGAAAATTTGGGAATGGGCTGAAAACCTGTGTACAAAAAAAATCTCATGTTTTGTCTCAGTTTCTGACTTTTGTCTTCTATCACATGATTCCCATGGATGGCAAAGATATGTAGGCTAATGGACATTGCAGCTTTGTTGTTTGTTGTTTTTGGTCAGACTCATAGATGACATGAACTGTTAGATATGCAACTACTGCAGTAGATTACTGAACACATTTAACAAAAGAATGATGATATAGTTGGCTCAGAGATTTGGCTCAGAGTAAGGACACACTCTTGTCGTGATGATATAGTTGGCTCAGAGATTTGGCTCAGAGTAAGGACACACTCTTGTCGTGATGATATTGTTGGCTCAGAGATGTAGGCCACACTCTGGACGTGACGAGATAGTTGGCTGAGGTGTGTATGTGAAGCTCTTGATGTGATGAGATAGTTGGCTCAGGTGTATACGCTACGTTCTGGACGTGATACTCCTGGGATACTGCCACACCGTCATGTCACTTTAAGAGAATTAGACATGCATCCATTACCCCCCATGCAACGACCTAACTCCAAACACAACCATGTTTTTGAGACAACAAACCTTACTAAAGTTCAGGTGTCGCCTCGGCTACTCATCTCAGAAGTTGCGCTTTTCTTAAAAATATTATGGGTTATCGAGATCTACTTATTCACAGCTAAAAGCGTCATTTCATCATCATTGCAACGATATTTCTTCTGCGTGTCTTCAAATTACATATTAGATTTATGAATATTTTTCTACATACATAGAGGGTGTCCATGTGTTTATTTTATAAAACAATTCCCACCATTTTGTGTGCATGCCATCCAACCACATCAAATCCAAGCAACCATGTGCAGGGATTGATATCGGGATTCTCATGAACACTCTGCCGACGTGAATATATGACTTTCTATACGATCGAAATCACGATCATAAAGTATCCTGTTTACGTTACTTGGCAACCAATAATTGAATTCCAAACAATAATTCACAAATGCATTTTGAGATTAGCTATAAAACGTTGTTATGGTGATGAAACCATTAAAGAAAATCTGCATCCGGGTAATCAAGCATATATAACAGGTTGCGAAAACTAGTTATATAATTTATTCCTTAATTTTATATTTCACTTCTGTTTCTTGGGCATGCGCAGAAATCAATTTGAAAAACTTAAATACCACAGCAATAAGAAATAAATTGCAACATAATTGAATGCACCTGTGTCACTGCAAAGTTGTAAATATATGCTTTACAAACGATGTTGTAGAGAAACTATCTCTAGACAGATTTGGCTTCGTTAGCAAGATATTGTGAGAAATGACAGATATCACGCTGCTTTTTATTTTATGTATCATCCTTGGCTCGAGGTACCCTATTTGATATAATAACCATTGATGACAGAAGATGCTATTTGCATACAAATAGTACAGTATAAATGTTGACCCCCAAAACAGGGATTTTACATATCTCTAATTCCAGGGCACATGAAGTTGCGATGAAATATATTTAATAATTGAAGTTTGAAAAACACAATGCCATATAAGCATATGCCTTAAATGTAGTGTGTGTGTGTGTGTGTGTGTGTGTGTGTGTGCGTGCGTGCGTGCGTGCGTGTGTGCGTGCGTGCGTGCGTGCGTGCGTGCGTGCGTGCGTGCGTGCGTGCGTGCGTGTGTGTGTGTGTGTGTATGTTTGTATGTATGTATGTATGTATGTATGTATGTATGTATATACACATACATATAGATAATAGGTAAATAAATAGATATATCCATAAATAGATAGACAGTAATATTAATTTTAATTCACAACAATATTCACATTTTTCACAAGCACATAGCCGGCTGTTATGTATTTAAGTAGAAACATTCCATTAACTCTGTACAGTTGGACACTCTCTGCTAGATATTACATCTGAATCATAACATTTACATGATATACAGCCTACACCCTTTTTAAAAGACCGTTCAAGTAAATAGGTCATCCTCCTTCTTCTGCAGTTTCATTTGCTGAACTGTCTTTATATAGAAGATGACATTCAAACACGCACACATGGCATATATCACACAATGGCATTGGGTCAAAGGACATGAGTTCATGGACCGCTGGATCAGCAACTATTAATATTTTTATCTATGTGACTATTCCTGTCCTAACACTAGGTCAGCCGGTCATTCTACTGTCAACGTCTTTATAAAATGTTAGATCTCCAATACACTTACTTACCTGTATCTTTGATTGAATAGTTTGTGTCTGCAGTCATCCTCAACTGGATGTACTGTCTTCTGGATCTAGGCTATAACTTATATCACCATTCCTTTTTTTAAAAACCAATGTAATATTTACTGGAGTCAATTTATTATTATTTCCAAACATAATGTTGTGTTTGATTATGATTATGATTAAGAAGGTACAAGTGGGTCTCGTTCGCGAACAGTGGATTGAGGCTTTGAGGAATGCGAGCTTGAAAGCGGTTACATTTATTTTCGTGCCGGGACATGTGGGCGTTCGAGGCAATGAAAGAGCGGATCAACTGGCATCGTGTACGATTGTGGCACAGGGCGATGGGGCAATGGATCGCGCTGACGTTTTGAACTGCTTAAGAGATATAACACGCGAGAGTGAGACTAATGTGGATGATGATTTCTTTTCAATGGCTAGGATTAAAGATCAGGGATTGAAATGCGGTTTTGCTAGAGGTGAACATTTTGGAGGGCGCAGAAGAATGATGGTCAACCAGCATAGGACCGGTACTGTCAGGAGAAGTGTGATGGCGGATACACTCACGGAGAGATCGGAGCAACTATGGATGTGTCCAGTTTGCAGTGATGATGATCCGACGACTAACTAACTAATTATAATGTTGTTGTTGAGACAATTTATTATTATTTTCAAACATAATGTTGTTGTTGAGACAATTTTCTAAAATGTTCTGTTCAGGTAAAGATATTAGGGATCAAACCAACAATATAATACATACAAAAACAACAAGTTAAATGGTACGGCCACATAACCAGACAGAAAGAGCAAAGTATTATCCAAAAAACACTTAACAAACGATACGAAAACAGGAGACCTATTGGACGCCCTCGTAAAAGGTGGATAGATAGTGTATTAGAGACACTCGGAAATATAACAGCAGAGGAGGCAAATAGAAGGGCAAAAGACCGTACACTCACTCTCCCCTCAACACCGAAAGGTACATGAGGACAGAAAGAAGAAGAAGAAGGTAAAGATGTCTATATTCTACTTATGTGTCCAAATAATTTCCAAGAATATCTTTTTTATCCCTTCGTCTGCAAAGATCGTGACCATCGACATAACTCGACTTAAACCTGAACATGGCAGCGACTCATATTTTCTTCTGTAACGTTTGTATTAAGGCCCGAAATTAATGCAAGCATATGCAATATTGATAATATAAGAAAAAGACAGTCAACATTTATTGGGCACATAATGAGAAGTGGAGGCATTGATAATATACTGATAACAGGAAAGATAGAAGGAAAAATATCAAGGGGAAGACCCAGAGAAATGATATTGGACAGTTTGACTAAATAGCTTCGATTGACGACACCAACAGTGATGATGACATATGAGAGATCGATGTACATGGAGAAATATGATTGTCAATGCCATTCGGCACAGCACTTGATGATGGTGATATGTACTTACAAGAGCACCAGGTTGAGAACGCTTGCTCTGGATCATAAATAATAAAACTTATTTTTACTGACCAGGAGACTAACCTTTTCTTCTGTTGCCTTTGCCAATAGTCTAGCATGGTCCTCAGGGCTTACCCCGAATGCCTCCTTGGCGTATTGAAACAGGTCTTGAATATATGGCGAATGACCTCCAGAAGTTGTGCCAATCTTATGTTTGATTGTGTACAAGACCTCGATATACACAAGTTCAAACTGAAAATAGAAAATTGAGATGTGTCTTATTTGAGGTATGTCGGAACTTCTGTCAGCAATAATAAGTATATCTGTTAAGTCTTCCATGAATATAATCAAGTAGTAATCTTTCTTAAAATATAGACCCACAATATGATTGTGTATAGGGAGTGGCAAATTTCAGTCAGAACATAACTTCTTTCACGTACTGCGATCATTATGTTTCAAAGTTCATACACAAATGCTGCATTATTTTTACTTTATATGTCTCAATTTTAATGAACACTTTAAAAAAATTGTTTGTTGCTTTAAATGTAATATTGTTCTTATTATTGAAGAAAAATGATCAATCAGGAAATGGGTTTGAAACAGTTTCTCTCAGATGACACCTACTCACCTCGGAAAGTGAGTCAACACGTTTTCCATCTTCGACCATTCCACATTCCTAAAAAGATGCGATTTAGTCAAGACTTCCAGCGTGTATATTCTCAAACTACTATGGACATGGACAGGTCGATAGAAGTACAGACAACAACAACAACAAACACTACAAAAGTATGTAATGTCTCGAGTCCACACACATTTAACATTAGTACGTGCAAGAAGGCCCCAGTAAGAGGTTTCTTATGATTGCAGTGGCTACACTGTGCACTCAACTACACATCCTTCATGTACACTGATATGCAACGTATACATATATTGGAAATTTTTTCTGTATGGACTTATTACATTTTTATATAATCGTTGCCTTTCATGTTTAGTTATCCATGATGATGATAGTGGTGGTTCATGCTAGTCATCATGTTGATGATGGTGATGGTTAATGATAGCGGTTGGTATCATGGTGGTTGGTGATGGTAATAATACCGATGGTTGTTAGTAATGGGCTTTGGCGATAGTGGTGATTGTGGTGGTGAATGATGGTGATAAAAATGCGTGAACTACTGCACATAATAGTGTAATGCTGAGTGATGATGATGGTAGTGGTGGAGATGGCTAGTAATAATGATAATACAATCAAAGACAGGACGAATGTGTCACTCTTGTTCCCTATGCCAGGAGGCAGAGATTTCATTTCAGATTAATGTTTCACATTTTTTGGATGGAGACATTTGTCGGAGATGTGATAAGTTCTAGATAACTGTTTCACTCACGGTGACAACTGGATGGAGACATTTGTCGGAGCTGTGGTAAGTTCTAGATAACTGTTTCACTCACGGTGACAACTGGATGGAGACATTTGTCGGAGCTGTGGTAAGTTCTAGATAACTGTTTCACTCACGGTGACAACTGGATGGAGACATTTGTCGGAGCTGTGGTAAGTTCTAGATAACTGTTTCACTCACGGTGACAACTGGATGGAGACATTTGTCGGAGCTGTGGTAAGTTCTAGATAACTGTTTCACTCACTGTGACAACTGGATGGAGACATTTGTCGGAGCTGTGGTAAGTTCTAGATAACTGTTTCACTCACGGTGACAACTGGATGGAGACATTTGTCGGAGCTGTGGTAAGTTCTAGATAACTGTTTCACTCACGGTGACAACTGGATGGAGACATTTGTCGGAGCTGTGGTAAGTTCTAGATAACTGTTTCACTCACTGTGACAACTGGATGGAGACATTTGTCGGAGCTGTGGTAAGTTCTAGATAACTGTTTCACTCACGGTGACAACTGGATGGAGACATTTGTCGGAGCTGTGGTAAGTTCTAGATAACTGTTTCACTCACTGTGACAACTGGATGGAGACATTTGTCGGAGCTGTGGTAAGTTCTAGATAACTGTTTCACTCACGGTGACAACTGGATGGAGACATTTGTCGGAGCTGTGGTAAGTTCTAGATAACTGTTTCACTCACTGTGACAACTGGATGGAGACATTTGTCGGAGCTGTGGTAAGTTCTAGATAACTGTTTCACTCACTGTGACAACTGGATGGAGACATTTGTCGGAGATGTGGTAAGTTCTAGATAACTGTTTCACTCACTGTGACAACTGGATGGAGACATTTGTCGGAGATGTGGTAAGTTCTAGATAACTGTTTCACTCACTGTGACAACTGGATGGAGACATTTGTCGGAGCTGTGGTAAGTTCTAGATAACTGTTTCACTCACTGTGACAACTGGATGGAGACATTTGTCGGAGCTGTGGTAAGTTCTAGATAACTGTTTCACTCACTGTGACAACTGGATGGAGACATTTGTCGGAGCTGTGGTAAGTTCTAGATAACTGTTTCACTCACTGTGACAACTGGATGGAGACATTTGTCGGAGATGTGGTAAGTTCTAGATAACTGTTTCACTCACTGTGACAACTGGATGGAGACATTTGTCGGAGATGTGGTAAGTTCTAGATAACTGTTTCACTCACTGTGACAACTGGATGGAGACATTTGTCGGAGATGTGGTAAGTTCTAGATAACTGTTTCACTCACTGTGACAACTGGATGGAGACATTTGTCGGAGATGTGGTAAGTTCTAGATAACTGTTTCACTCACTGTGACAACTGGATGGAGACATTTGTCGGAGATGTGGTAAGTTCTAGATAACTGTTTCACTCACTGTGACAACTGGATGGAGACATTTGTCGGAGATGTGGTAAGTTCTAGATAACTGTTTCACTCACTGTGACAACTGGATGGAGACATTTGTCGGAGCTGTGGTAAGTTCTAGATAACTGTTTCACTCACTGTGACAACTGGATGGAGACATTTGTCGGAGCTGTGGTAAGTTCTAGATAACTGTTTCACTCACGGTGACAACTGGATGGAGACATTTGTCGGAGCTGTGGTAAGTTCTAGATAACTGTTTCACTCACTGTGACAACTGGATGGAGACATTTGTCGGAGCTGTGGTAAGTTCTAGATAACTGTTTCACTCACTGTGACAACTGGATGGAGACATTTGTCGGAGCTGTGGTAAGTTCTAGATAACTGTTTCACTCACTGTGACAACTGGATGGAGACATTTGTCGGAGCTGTGGTAAGTTCTAGATAACTGTTTCACTCACGGTGACAACTGGATGGAGACATTTGTCGGAGATGTGGTAAGTTCTAGATAACTGTTTCACTCACTGTGACAACTGGATGGAGACATTTGTCGGAGCTGTGGTAAGTTCTAGATAACTGTTTCACTCACTGTGACAACTGGATGGAGACATTTGTCGGAGCTGTGGTAAGTTCTAGATAACTGTTTCACTCACTGTGACAACTGGATGGAGACATTTGTCGGAGATGTGGTAAGTTCTAGATAACTGTTTCACTTACTGTGACAACTGGATGGAGACATTTGTCGGAGCTGTGGTAAGTTCTAGATAACTGTTTCACTCACTGTGACAACTGGATGGAGACATTTGTCGGAGCTGTGGTAAGTTCTAGATAACTGTTTCACTCACTGTGACAACTGGATGGAGACATTTGTCGGAGCTGTGGTAAGTTCTAGATAACTGTTTCACTCACTGTGACAACTGGATGGAGACATTTGTCGGAGATGTGGTAAGTTCTAGATAACTGTTTCACTCACTGTGACAACTGGATGGAGACATTTGTCGGAGATGTGGTAAGTTCTAGATAACTGTTTCACTCACTGTGACAACTGGATGGAGACATTTGTCGGAGATGTGGTAAGTTCTAGATAACTGTTTCACTCACTGTGACAACTGGATGGAGACATTTGTCGGAGATGTGGTAAGTTCTAGATAACTGTTTCACTCACTGTGACAACTGGATGGAGACATTTGTCGGAGATGTGGTAAGTTCTAGATAACTGTTTCACTCACTGTGACAACTGGATGGAGACATTTGTCGGAGATGTGGTAAGTTCTAGATAACTGTTTCACTCACTGTGACAACTGGATGGAGACATTTGTCGGAGCTGTGGTAAGTTCTAGATAACTGTTTCACTCACTGTGACAACTGGATGGAGACATTTGTCGGAGCTGTGGTAAGTTCTAGATAACTGTTTCACTCACTGTGACAACTGGATGGAGACATTTGTCGGAGATGTGGTAAGTTCTAGATAACTGTTTCACTCACTGTGACAACTGGATGGAGACATTTGTCGGAGATGTGGTAAGTTCTAGATAACTGTTTCACTCACTGTGACAACTGGATGGAGACATTTGTCGGAGCTGTGGTAAGTTCTAGATAACTGTTTCACTCACTGTGACAACTGGATGGAGACATTTGTCGGAGATGTGGTAAGTTCTAGATAACTGTTTCACTCACTGTGACAACTGGATGGAGACATTTGTCGGAGCTGTGGTAAGTTCTAGATAACTGTTTCACTCACTGTGACAACTGGATGGAGACATTTGTCGGAGATGTGGTAAGTTCTAGATAACTGTTTCACTCACTGTGACAACTGGATGGAGACATTTGTCGGAGATGTGGTAAGTTCTAGATAACTGTTTCACTCACCGTGACAACTGGATGCTCACGATGTGTATTGATTGGTACACTTATCTCAGGTCGAAACTACAGTTCCGTCCAAAATACTACACGCTGAACAGTCTTCTACGCCGGTAAGAACTGTGCCGTGACTTTCTAATAATCGCAATATTCCCGTGACTTTCTTACAATCACGATTTATGCTGCAGTTAAAAATGTTGATTTCTTCCAAGCAGTCCTGCTATGTTTCTTCAGCAGTCTCCATTACATCGGGAATAATGAAGGTTGAATGTCTTGAAAAGATAACATACTTTTTTGACTACGTATTTGATCAAGTACGTAAAACCTGTTTACTTGAGTTGCAAGATGATTCGGTGCCGATAGAACGGATATGGTTCAATACCCGTCAGCTTCAAGAATTATTTTTCATGTATCCTCATTCCTCCTACTTGAATTTACTTGTATAATTCATTACACCGGAGACCATGGGGTGGAGAAGTGAATACAGCCGGTCACCCTCTTCAGTCTGATTCTACGACATATACGATCGACGGCAGTTTTATATTCTCCCAATCGGGCGGGCCCGTCAATGTACATGCACCCATTATTCACGATGTGTATTGATTGGTACACTTATTTCAGGTCGAAACTACAGTTCAGCTCACAACTCAGCGGAAAAATATCTAAAAAGTTTATGTGACCTATTTGAAATGAAAATTTAAATTTGTAATAGATGTTCTAAAAACGTTATTTTTACACTATAATAACGTCAATAAGAAAATCACTCATTATATATCATATATGCTAATATCATCTTTTAAATTATATGGTTTGTGTGTGTCATGTCCACTTCCTCAGGTCTATGCAATGACAATGGTCATGTACAGCATATTTGCTAAGCTGATGTGGTTTCTGTCTTGAGTTGTGGCATCTCATTTTATAGTACCTAGTTTACAGGCAAATTATAATACGCTTTTCTCTTCTGTACAGTAGATTATACCAATAATTATCAGCACATACGGATTTGAGACTTAATTTAACATATTTTAGTAAATGTTTACATCTTTCACTAATATTTTCACCGGGAACTGGAGAAATATTAATTACATCATGAATCATTGAGTTCGAACAACGTTGCGAATAAAATACATAGGCGGCACCTATATTCTTATAAATGTGAAAACACATGACATACATTTATTTAGTTACTCTGTGATCTGTATAATAAATGTGTTAAACATTTCATAACAAGCTAGTAGTGGTCATGACATTATATTTATAGTCCCTTGCATGCTCATAGTTGGTATTCTACCATAATGATGTAGCTCAGCAAGAGTTCCAGCAGCATCACACGCGAAGGATGAAATCAAGGAGTTTCTTGCAAAAGGAAAATGTCCGTTTTGGTAACACTTAATTCAATCTATAGCTGCTGCAGTTTATAAGGAATACTAAGAAGAAGAAGGTATTGCAGACTGACATAACAATTGAAGAGATCCTAGTTCTCTTGAGTTACCACTTTACCCATCAGACCTTAACCCGATAGAAATTTAATTTAGCTAGTCAAAGAACAGTATGCAACACATGACACTACTTTTGAAATCTCTGATTTAAAAATCGTGACACAAGATGTCAAAGATAGACAATACGTACTTTAAGAAACGCGAAGAGCGTGTGCTCTGGTAGAAGAAGAATAATACTGGAAAATGATGGACTTTGTTCAGTCAACAACATTTGTGAACCATTTGGAATTCCCCGATTCAGGTTGAGAAGTTCGTCACATAAAAGATATTGTACATACCGAAGAATTAGCACATACCGTATTTGCAATTTTGTACTAATCTTGTTATTTCAATGAATTATTTTTCAGGTTCTGCTAAACCAAATAATATTGATAATAAACACATGCAAATAACTCCACAACATCTGGAACAGTGGGCGGATATATTATTGCTTCAATATAATCGTCTGCAATATTCTTATTTTCTCTACAATTTCTTGGGAATTCTGAATATTGTTAGTTACTTTCCTAAGAAGGAGGTAATATATTTCTAAACAATCCTAAACATTTTTTTCTCCATTAGCGATACACCTTCGAAAGTACGTGACACAAAGTTAAGCTGAGTAAAATCTAATGTTTCCGCAAAATATCTTGTAAATTTTCACGAATATCAAAGGCATTTACCGATGTGCACAATCTAAGATACCCGTGAGCGTATAATCATCATTTTTTTGGTACCGATACTCAATAATCTAATGCTGCTCGCACATTTTTTAGATGAATACCTGCAGTAGTTTTCTAGAAAGATTCACTAAACATGTTGTGGGAAAATTTCAATACGTCAAACCATTATTTTGGTTTTCCTAGGATGATTAACAATTATATACCAGTTGGCCCTAGGGCTCAGAAAACAATAATACAAAGGACTAGAAAAAGGTCCTTGGCAACGGGGCTTAGAAAACACTATTATGAGATAAAACGACTTAAAAAAGGTACTTTACATCATGCCAGGAGGAAAAAAACTTTCCGTCGACCCAAACACGTTGCCTACACCCGCACTAGATTGAGGGCAGAAATTTCAGAACGAACAGTAGTACATCATTTATCTAAGCATTAATCGATCTGGAAACACGATGATGATGATTGACATACAGATAGCCCCGAGAGACAATAGATGTAGCTCCCACATACATTTGTGTATGCTCTACTGCTAGACACAGTACTCGGACATAGCAAACAAAACTACGTGAGCTCCAACACAGTTCGTGTTACAATGTTTTTTTCCTCTCATCTCTCTTTAAATAACACAGGCTCACCATTCTAGTTTGTCGTCTTACGTGAAATAGGCGCCAAATTACATCTGGTTGTCTTGCAGGGTGGTCTATGTTTAATATTTTATGTCAAGGGAAGTTTGCTTTATTGACCAGTCACTAGTAGTTCCACTTTACTGCATTTCATTAATTAATTTTTGGAGTACAAGTTCAACGGAATACCACTATTTACATCCTTCTCTAGGTTCAAGGACTTACATTCGGTCACTAATAAGTGACTAATAAGTGACGTAGACCGGTTTTTGCCGGCAGGTCGTGTATAGACTGAAATACTGTCAATACTGCGTTTTACCAGTTAGGATGTGCAGGGATGTTCAGAGTGGCATGTATGATACTAGGACCGGGTTTACATTTAAACAAGCTATAGCTTAGGGCGCGCACTGTTTTGGGGGCCCCCAACAAATTATACTTGGCACTGACATATAATATCTGGACTTATAAAGGGCCCCATATCTCAAAATAGTGTATGGCCTTATCAAGTCTAAATACGGCACTGTATGATACAACCAGCATGTCCATGGTGTCGTCATGCTGCCATTTACAGGGTGAGTTAAAAAAACAAAAACAACTGACATACGGTCTGCAGAGTTTTGGGCATCACAGGGTGTCAATAATTAAGGAATATCAATAATTATTCCGTAATAACCACATGGTAAATATGACCACACCATGTGTTATTTTTTGTTCTGGGACTCTCTCATTGTATAAAATTATATATTCATTCAACATATTTCATTGTTGAACCTTAACATTAGTCCACTGTGGTTGAATCACAGCTCTGACCATAACCAATAATGGAGGTCGATGTGGTATCACCAACCTCTCTAAAGTATAAATGCAGATATGCCTGTGGCGGTGAGGTAGGTACAGAACTCGCCAAGGATGGCAAAAATACCAGGTACAATTACCGCTGCAGGCAGTAGTGCGAAAAGAACGACCAATCAGAAAGCAATTGCAACCTATTGAACGTAGATATTATCTAGAAAATAACCACAAACGAAAAATGCTGGATGATAACAACGTCTCAATATGACATGTTGCCTGCTGATTAATTATGCATTGGATATAGTGTTACTTCAGCTTCTATCAAGAAACGTTATTGTATTCACAAAACGCTAATGGTTATCCCACCCCCCCCCCGTTTGGTTAACTTGACTTTTTTGTGGATAATCGAAAAACATTGTATTCACAAATCATTGTTACCCCGGATGTGTTAACTTGACTTTTGTAGCCAATACAGATTTATCATGAGACAATGGTTAAAAAAAACCCAAACTTTTAAATAGTGCATGTTTCTTTTTAAGAAGTGGAAGGGAGGGATTTTGTAGCTCTGTTTTTATGACAGGTTGCTGTCGCCACGATATGTACAGGGTGTTTTAATTTACATTGCGACAGAGAAAAACAAGTCCTTAGCGGGGATGGAACTCTGGGCCCCACTAGTGTGAGACCTACGCCCTAACTTCTCAGCCACGCGCTACACAAAACAATGGTGTATTCACAAAATAGTAATGGTTACCTCCGTCTTTGTTAACTTGACTTTCTGTGGTCTGGTGCCATACTGAATTTCTGCTGGTGGAGATTTGTCGCTGTCTTTGTCATCCTGCAAAAGAAAATGAATAATCAAGAGACAATGCATAGCACTTGTTTAAAATGTAAACACAGTTAATGTTTCTAATCAAAATAGTCTGAACTTGAAGCGCACACGGGCAAACAAATGATAACACACGACATACACAGCAATAATAATAATAATAATAATAATAATAATAATAATAATAATAATAATAATAATAATAATAATAATAATAATAATAATAATAATAGCAGTTCATCTAAGGCAATGATGACAATCGCTTCAGACGTGAATTGACGCATTTCTCCGATGTGTACTGAAATGGCTAAAAATTCACTTCTGCCATAGAATCCCCTGCCACATGTGATATCTGTAAGATAATAGTTGGAGGATATATGTTTTTGTTGTTCTGTATTTTCGGTAGCGCTTTTTTCTGTCTCTGTAATTTGATGCTTCTTATTGTTGGTTGGTTGTTTGCTGCTGATCCAGAGGTCCATGGGCTCATGCCCTCTGACCCAATGCCATTGTGTGATATATGCATGTGTTTGTGAGCTGTTGTTTTGTTCCATATAATGCGTTCCATTTATCTGACCCAGAAGGGAGAAGCATTCATTTTCCTGTCATCCAGATCTGGACTTTCAAAAAGGTGGAGGTGAATAGTTTCATAGGGATGAATGTACAGTCGACACCTTGGAGTGTGTTGTGGCTGTATTCTGTTCAGGTGATTGTTAAGCTGTATATGTTGTGTGCGAAGTTGGAAAATGACTCAGTGGTCTTTTCTTCATAGGAGGTTGATGTTGTCTTTATGATTTGGGCTGGTCATATATTCATAGATTTCCCTCTGTTTGGTATGGCCCATCAGTTCATCCAGTTCTCTTTGCTCACAGATTTCAACATTGTTTTAACTAGGTGCAAAATGCTTCTTATCGATATCAGTACTTTTGTTTTTGTTGTTGCATTCAATTGAACGATTTTGAGCAACGTATTCCCAGAATCTGATGTCGATGTTGAAGCTCTTTAGAGGCACGTTGACAGTCATTGAAGCGCTTCTTCTGTTCACTAGCCAATCTTTTTCCCTTAAGAAGCTCACCGTGCATCAGTCGTTTTGGGATGCGTTTGTCAGTAACAATGTGGAATGTCTGCTGTATACTGTCCATGTCACACACGCGTTTAGCGAGATAGTTAGCACTATTGTGGGATCAACGTTTAATCTTTTAGCAAAGTTGATGCCTTCCCACAAATTGCCACGCTAGTCCTCAAAATGCAGCAGCCGCTTTGGGTTTCCTGTAGTTGATTTCGGGGTCAAACCATCTGGTCTGGAGAGAGTACTACCTAAATAAGTGAATATGTGAGACATCATTGGTATTGGCCTTGTTGACATTTCATTGGGAGTGGTAAAGAGCGATATAAAATTTTAGTAATGGAAACAAAACTATTTTTGATAGCTATTTTTGATATATTTATAAGCCCTGTTGAATACCTTCTTTGAGGGAAGAATTGAGGGGAGACAAGCAAGAGGTAGACACGCGGTAGATACAAGTGGGAGACACACATCACGAAGTGGACACGTTACAGTCTAGCAATTCATCACCAAAGCACGAGACATAGAACATTACGGGTCAGTGTCAGTCAACCTCTGTTGTGGGGACGGCCCGTGATGATAATGACCTGTTATGAAGGTGCTTTATTCAACCAGGAACGTTAGTCAAAGTTGACTGTACTATGATTATATCAAAACTTTCTACAATAAAAAAAATGAAAATGTTGATTCGGCGAACCACAACATCTGAGGTATATAAACAGCAACATTAACTCTTTAACATATGCGGAATTAAACCACGTTTTTACGAGCTGTTTTATGGAAAACTGATATACTCCATGTAGCTTCTGGAAAATGGGGACGACATTGAGTCTTTTAAAGTGACAACTGGTGTTTGAAGAATTAAGTACTTAAAATGATGTTGGTTCTTAACCATAAAATAGTCAACAGATTTATGGTGAATTTACTCAACAACTTCTTTACTAATTTACTTTCTCATCGAACACGAGTAGAAAATGTGAAACAGAAGATCGCTTTTTGTAACGGGAGAAAATAATTAATCCGCGTCGTTTTCAACAGTTCAAGTGAAGGAGAACCGGGAATATAGCTATACAATTACTAGAAGTGAATGTTGGACTCAAGTAACAGTTAGCTACCCCTGCCAACTATATTTAACTATATTTCTGCCAATATTTATCTCCCCTTATTAAAAAAATAAGAAGACATAACCATCGGTTATTACTGTTTCTGTTGTCAGTTATTGAACTTCTTGGTTGCTGATCCAGCGGTTCACGTTGAACTTGTTCTACCATACCGTTTATTTTAGACACATGTAAGCACTTATTTGTATAGTTTGATATTAGACACTTTATTCAAACCAAATTAGATTTTATACACATGTAAGCACTTATTAACAGAAGTAATGGTTATTTCAAAGAAAGAAAATAACACACCTTGCAAGATCATAGTGAATGATATAGTATTAAAACAGGTCCACCAATTCAAATATCTAGGTACAATTATAACAGCAGATGGAAGAAGTTCAACAGAAATAAGATGCAGAATAGGACAGGCAAAAACAACATTCAGAAAAATGAAAAATATACTGTGTAATATTACCTTGTCATTAGAGGTGAGAAAGAGAGTTCTGCAGTGCTATATAACCCCTATACTAACATATGGGTGCGAGTTTTGGACAATAAACAAACTGGAAAGTGGGAAATTAGAGGCAACAGAGATGTGGTTCTACAGAAGAATGCTGAGAATACCATGGACTGCCAGAAAAACTAATGTAGAGGTGTTAAAAGAGTTAAATGCGAAACGGACCTTAATCAAGAATATAAGAAAAAGGCAATCTTCCTTTTTTGGCCACTTCATGAGACAGGCAGGTTTAGAGAACATAATCACAACAGGCAAGATTGAAGGCACCAGAGACAGAGGAGGACAACGTGAGAAAATATTAGACAGTTTGACAACCTGGCACGGCAAAGAAACAACAACGACTTTGATACATAATACTGTGGACAGAGAGCTGTGGAGAGCCATGACCGCCTACGCCACCCGGCATGGCACCTGATGATGATGATGAAGCACTTATTTAATATGTATAGTTTGATATTAGACACTATATTCAAACCAAATTAGATTTTAAGAATTAAAACTCAATTTTTTTTCGTGAGAATAAAATACCAATCAACAGGCGGCTATAGAACGTTGGCACTGAGTACTCATGGGTTAGTGAGATCATGAGCTGGGTCTCACCGAGTAAGATCAGTAGCAGATAAAAGTTACAGTAGGGTAACAACCCAAAACAGGAAATAGGTGGCTGGAGTAACACAGAACAAATATCAAAATAGATACAAAATAGATATGTGTTACTAAAATAAGTCAGTAAAACAACCTAACAACGAGACACGGTGAGAGACTACTTGTAGAGACTTTTACTGACTTATTTTGGTAACACTTATAACTATTTTTGTCTATTTCGATAAGATCAATAGCACAGTTTAACTTGTGAATACAATAGAATGTGACAGGCTATAGTGATATGTAAAATATTAGAATGTTGTAATAATGTAGGCAGTGTTTGTAAATTGGTATTGTATGGAGGCTGTCCACAAATTACGTTAACAATTGGGAGGGAGAAGGGAATCTTAAAAAGTTTGACTTTTGTTAACAAGGGGAAGGGGAGATGAAACACATCATGTATAACAGTTTCTTATCAATAGAAATAAGAAAGGTATCTGTTGAATAATAAATGGTAAAGCACAAATAACATGGTATCTTTCTGTGGTCATTTGTTTTGTTTTGTGTAAAACGCAAATTGTGCGCTGTAAATGATTCAAGAAATGTCTGTTTTAGTAGTATAGAGAACGGCTTTTTAATAAATTAAGGAACTAAACAAAACTGATACTCATAACACTGTCAATAGAAAGAATATGATATATATACATTTAATAAATTGAGACAATAAACAAAATGAATCATTAGAACAATCCGAATAGAAAGCAACAAATGATTGCACTGTTTACAACTAGTAGTAGACATGACACAGAAAATAATGACGTATGTACATTACGAGTACCCACGTTTTTGTGTATACGTATTAACATTACGCACAACAACAAAATTTTGTACTACGGAAACCCGTGTACACATATTTTCAAAGTTTGGTTTTATTTTAGGATCACAAACCTAATTTCGTAATGTGTTTTAATGGAGTAAACGCAATGTGCAAACTCCTTATAAATCTGAAGCAAGATATAGATTTAATATAATAAATAGATGTAAACCTACACCATACAACGGATTTGAAACATGGACTACCTACACCAAACATGATAGGAGACGCAACATCTTTCATCTAAGATGACTCCGCAAGATCTTAAACATTAAATGACACAACAAAATCACCAACATGTAAATGTTGCGCCACACTCAGCGACCATCTGCCATGAAAACAATCAATATAAATAGCTAGCGTAGGCTGGATCACGTCCACAGAAAGCCAAACTACCGCATCCCAAAACAAGTACTATTTAGGGAAACTGACTAAAGGCCACCGAGGCAGCGGTAGACCAATGCTGAGGTATAAAGACATCTGTAAATCCTCAATGAAAGGCTTCCACATAGAATACAAAAACTGGGAAAACACGACCGACACTCGGTATGTCTGGAAGCAGAACCTGCGTGCGTGAGCAGCATTATTCAGAAATAATATGTTTAAAGATATAGAAAAAAAAGAAAGGTGTAAACAAAAGTCGGTACTATGATCGTAGTGAAACTCATCGTTTTCGTTCTTGTTTCCTATTCATGCACACCGACGTATTTTGTGGTTAATTGATCTAAATATTATATCAATAAGTAATCAATAATTAATTGAAATATTCATTTTCTAGTATTAGGGGTTAGGGTTAGTTATGTTGGTACTATGATCGCAATCCAATCCCCATAACACCAATTAATGTATGCATGTGTGAATTAGTGCCTGCCTGTGTGAATTAGTGCCTGCCTGTGTGAATTAGTGCCTGCCAATTTCCCTTGCCTATGTTTATCAGTTTATGTTTATAATGTATTATTTTAATTTTCATCATTCATAAAAATTCAGAATGTATACAGTAATCTTTATATTAAACAAAAATATTTTCAAATTGTGATACATCTCTTATATGTGTACTTTATGAAACCCTGCATCGACTTCTTTTTTTTAATAGCTAGAAAATATATAACTGCTCTTATTACGTATTCCATCTCTCCACAAACAACAGCTCACACGCAGTCGCATTTCGTCACAGGGCATGATTCCATGAATCGCTGGATCAGCAACCAACAATGACCAACGATGAATGGGCCCCAGTATAGACATCTCAATAGAAAATAAATAAGACTTAATCTGTGACGTTTTGATTATTGTCGTGTTTTCGTTGGTCACTATGCATATACTTGGAGTCGCATGCCAAAAAAGTCACAGCGGGCCAACGAAA
The DNA here is from genome assembly GCA_034231615.1 of Meghimatium bilineatum. Lineage (NCBI taxonomy): Eukaryota > Metazoa > Mollusca > Gastropoda > Stylommatophora > Philomycidae > Meghimatium > Meghimatium bilineatum. The sequence goes on from CM067320.1 coordinate 18,171,820, forward strand.
TGTACCGAAATATTCAATCAGCCTTTCAAGTCACGATTACCTTCTGTACAGAGGTCTTTCCGTCGAGGGTCACGAGTCAACGAACCATACTGTATATCTCATCGGAACTGTGCAATGAACTACACCATTGCCCCATAACGAATCTGTTATTCCGTTGTCTCTGACCCCTGCATGATCAAGCCAGTATATCCATGTAATAGTTGTCTGAGCTTCTAGCAGATGAAGAAGCTAACTATAAATACAGGAGAGCGTGGTCACGCAGTGACCAATAGGAGCAGTCAATATCCATACATCTGCTGGGGGAGACAAAGCAGTAGTAAGTATGCCCCTAGTATTATGCTGTCGGCTCATAATCAATACTTTGAGCAACCAAATTGTTCAGGAGGACAACAGTATAATTCACAAGCGTGACACCTCTTCTGTCTAAACATGAATCATCTATCATCATACAAGATATCAACCCACTTCTGTCTAAACATGAATCATCTATCATCATACAAGATATCAAAATCTCTACCTTTAACTCTACATGTCTGCTAGCAAAATAACAAAGTACTTCTGAGGTTGAGGTACGCTATTTTCAACCGTGGTCGTGAGTTGATTTGTATTATACCAGGTACGTGAATGATGGTGTACAAGGATCGCCAAGGTAAGTAGCACTCTCGGCAAGTTGTGAGAAAATTTTTGACATAGAAATTGCGTAAAACAGCTGACTAAGCTGACAGTTTACAGAGCAGTGGTACTTCCAGTGCTGCTATACGCAAGTGAAACATGGACTGTGTATAGACGTCATGTGTGGAAACTCAATCACTTTCAGACAACGTGTCTCAGAAAAGTTATGAACATGAGACGTCAAGACAAGATTCCAGATACCACTGTCCTTGACAGATTTGGTATCCCTAGCATTGACACTATCCTGATGCAGACACAGATTCGGTGGTCAGGTCATTTTGTACATATGCCAGACCATCACCTGCCAAAGATACTTCTCTATGGTGAGCTGGAGAAGGGCACATGATCTTACGGTGACCGCAATAAGCGCTACAAGGACTCGTTAAAGACCTAACTGAACGCCATTGAAATAGACCACGCTATAAGGAAAGAACTTGCACAAAATATATCTACACGGCGTTCTACAGTAAAAAAAAAAGGACGCATTATCTTGTGATAACAGGAGAAATTCAGTATCTCAACACCGGGGAGTAGCTAGAAAGTCACGGATAGACCAAAATCCGTCTACCGAGTCAATCAATGTCTGAACTGTCCAATGACATTTTCAGCTAGAATAGAACGTATCTACCAACTATTAGACATGGACATAATTTTAACTGAATTTTCAAAAATGGATGTAACAAATGGTCATAATCACTTGTCTTCTCGACAAGGTATCGTATTTATATGCCCGATTCAGTATCAATGACTATTTTGTACACATATCTTGGTAATAATGATAGAGCTTCCCATATTCCTTTAAATATTGGATATTTTCATTTCTTCTTCTATTTTTGCGCACTTCATGTGGGTGTTCTTAACTTTCTAATACATCTTTTATTATTTTTCCATGATAAATTATGATTACTGAATATTTCAAGAGTATTAGGTTCAGATATGAAGAATATGAAAAACAAATTGAAAAAGTTATCTCTGATAAATTATGATTACTGAATATTTCAAGAGTATTAGGTTCAGATATGAAGAATATGAAAAACAAATTGAAAAAGTTGTATATTAATCTTTCTTTAGCCATGGTACCCTTTTCTTTACAGTGTGATTTTCGGAGAGGAAGGAGTATATTTTTTACACAAACTGAGTGCAGAAATAAATGAAAGTGGTATCAATACTTAATATTTCATTGCATAAAACTAATTAAATTGACATTAAATAAGAACAATATACCGTGTAAAAATACAAAAATACATTTTTTGTGGGGAAAAAAACAACTTTGAGAAATTTAAATGCATGCAGAATATGGGTCTATCATGCAAATAATGTATCATGTAGAAAATATCAAGCATAGATTTTTTTTTAAAAACAACCCAATCTGGCTTTTAAAGGGAAATAGCCGTTAAAATTTTATGAACACAACTGGCAAAGATGTATGAATCAAAAGGTATTTGTAAAAAAATCAACAATACATAATATAGGTTTATTTGTTTAGCTCATGAAATTTTTAATAAAAGTTCTAACTTACAAGCTTTACGACGCGGTATCTTACCATAATTCAGTTCATTGAATAAATCTATTCGCATGACTCTGACATGACAACGAAGAAGGGAACAAAACATAAGTTCAGCAGATGTCTGTTAGGAAAAAAAAAATAATGCAGCAAACAGGACTTGAACTAGGTCCGCTCAGATAACATCAACTTGCTTCGCAAACTAAAAAAAGGATACGATTATAGTCAAGACATCCAACGTGTATATGCCATATTCTCAAGCTACCATGAATACGGACCGACCTGTCGACACACAGACAATACCGTGCATATTGTCAAGCTACTATACATATGGACCGGTCGGTCAACGCACAAACAACAACGCATCTTTAATTGTATTTTCTTTTACTGATGCGATGTGATCAAATACGGAACACGTGCTGGCTCAAGTTGCCAGGCAAGTGGTTGCCATCTGAGCAGACCTGGTTTCAAGTTCCGATTGTTGCATGATTTTTCTTGATTACTAAATCGTCCATGATTCTATATTACTCATGGACTCATTCCTGTTAGTCACATCAAAATTCAAGTGCCTGTGCACGTCCTAATTACCTTATTTATCGATTTATTGAAGCTGAATTGAACAGATTTATGAAAGCTTTCAAACATGATATGAAGATTTCCTACACGTTAAATATATTTGAGTGTTTCAAGTAACACTATACTTTGTATTTTATGCTTTCAAATGTCACTGAGAACAACAAGAATCTGTTCAGAGAAGCACGCAAACCAACTGATTGTCATGTTGAGTGGCGTTATCTATTTTATATGTTCGCTCTCAAACTTTAACCAGATTTCTAGTATAACAGGACAATGGTTCAATTAGATTTCCAGCAGGATGTAGTTCAGAAATTGGAGATTTGTTGTATCGTCGTTTTTATTTGAGTCCCACATCCGATTTCGGCATCTGTATTTTTATCACTTCCACTGAACTGCGGAAATCTGTAACCATATCGCCAGTATATATGAGAGCCGTACGAGAGCACTGGTTCTCGTACTTAACATGCTTGCCACCAAGCTCAAAGATATTCATAGTCATATATATAATCACCAATAATCTAGAAACAATCTAACAATCACTGTCACGTGTGTTTATTCTTTTAATAGCCACCGATACCCAATGTAGCGCCAGCGATCATGTACCTTCACAACCGGCTATCTTCTATCTGTAGTGCTGTGGGTAAGTGATGTTAGTGACATTTTGCCATGACATGATGGTAACACATCTGGTAGCTTCTTTGTCTTCCTGTCATATCTTTCTTGAGGCTACTTTTTCTTCCTCTGAATTTATTCTTAAATTTCTGAAAATAAGCAGGATGTAGTCCAGAAAGTGAAATGTTTTGTGTGATGGTTTACACATTGGCTGCGATATCTACGTCTACGCTATCTACACAACACATGCGACTTCCGCGAAATAAAGATTTGCTAATAATACGAAACAAACATAGGCACACACACAAATCGACGTTTCGATCGAAAGACCTTTATCAAGGATAACATACATATATAAATAAAAAACGATAAGTCGGGACGACACAGCTTGCCTTCATATGTCTAGTGAAATGGCCGAAAGGATAGAAACGATATTAATGAAATGAAATTTTCAACAATATATAGCATCATTCAATATGTTATTTTAAATAATAATACACGTTGATGCAGACCGAAATGAAATAATATGATAAATAAAACTATATCCTGCCATGTATGTCGCAAGAAAATAATGAGGTTTGATGGTGAAGTTGGTTGTCTATAACATAGGTCAGAGCAATTTAATATACCTGGTGAAGTCGGATGAGTCAGACCGAAAATTCGCAAATATCAGAATCATGTTCTAATGTTCTAAACCATGCCACAACACCAGACGGTAGATATGTCTTGAGCAAAAAAAAGAGAGTGGGGTTGGGGGGGGAAGGGTTCTTACCTAAACAAAAAATCATTCACTCATTCTCGTGCATAATCTCCCTCTTTCTCATGAGAAAGTTAATAATACTTTTGTGAGGAATCGTTAAATCGTGGGAGATGATGGGGTTTTTACCACTTTTTGGCTATATTCCTATTACTAGGATTTCTGTTCTGATATAGTTGGACACACCAAACCCTCCCTCCCCATTATCTACGGGCTTTCAAAACGCGGCCTGTTATTGCACTTACCACACTCTGCTAATCAGCAAGAGCTCAGAAAAAGTAGAAATATAGGTGGAATAGCTGTAAAACTATATTTCAATAGACACACATTGACAGTATAGACAGTTCATAATAGTAAGGGGGTGCAAAGGGAACGCATTGCTCTAGGCGGACCCAGGGTTAGCAGATAACCAAGATCCCAAATGTACCTCCACGCGGTGCACCCTAGAAACAGAAATACAGCAGCTCGAGCTGATTCTGGCCAAATAATTTGGGGATCGTGTCCGAAATGGAAAGATATTTGACTGCACAAGAGACAGACAATATCTCCGACACCACCAGCATCACCACATATAGCGACACTGTCGACATACAGTGAAGCAAGTCAGTCCAGTCCGAACATTGGAGGGGCGGCCAATGTAAAATGTACGTAAAGGTAGATGCATGGCGAGAGACAAATAGATTTCATACCGAGTACAATGAAACAATGAAAGGGCAGAACAGCGCTAGAGGGCAGCGCGAACTGCAAATAGAAAGTGAAAAGTCCCTAGGAAAGGGGAACTACAAGCTTCGTCAGCTCGAGACGAGCTTCTAGTTACCTGTGTTCCTTACAGACAGAGACACATACCCATCCATTGTCGTTTGGTAAAGCAAGAAGACCTAACCCAACTCTTATGTCGAGCCTTCCTAAACCGGAAATATGCTCGCGAAGAGAAAGGGTTCTGTACCCGATGGGCTTAGGCAAGAAAGGGAAAAAACGATGGTAGTCCTGGCCCAACTCTACTGTCAAGGTTTCCTATAACGGATGTACACTTGCAGAGAGAAAGGGTTCCGTACCCGATGGGCTCAGGCACAAAAGGGACAACGATTTAGCCCTGGCCCAACTCTACTGTCAGGTTTTCCTACACCGGAAATACACTTGAAGAGAGAAAGGGTTCAGTACCTGATGGGCTCAGGCGCTAGTGGGACAAGGACGCTCAGCTCGAGAACGCCTTGCTCTCAAACGCGTGGTGTGAGACTCGAACTTGGACAAGGGGTACACGATGTCGGTGAATGACACCTCGGCTAAGAGGGCGAAAGAGCCAGGGTCCAACTCCTCTGTTGAGCTCTTCCCCTTAAGGAACCAGGCTCACTGATGAGAAACGGTTCAGTACCCAATGGGCACAGGCACAGCACGTCCAATTACACGAGGCAAGTTCATAGATAGTGGAACACCTCGTGCGAGTCAGACGAGAGCAAAAATCGTCTGGGCGAAGAGTAGCCACTACGCGTGCCTGGAGACAGATATAGAGGCTGTCACAGGCTAAGGGTAGCCCACCCGAATTGCCAAGGCATGCCGAAATCGGATGTGCTAGGCCTACAAGGCGCATAACGGTGGCACAACGTAATCACGCTCCCGGCGGAAATCGCACGGATATCCGTGATGGTTACAATGGAGCGAACGAAAAACAAACAAACAAACAACATAATAGTAAGAATACAACAGAATCGATTGTATACTCTCATGCCAAAATAAAAAAAAAATTAATATTCAAATTCTAGATGAATAAAAATGAAACATAACAGTTAATATTGGAAATACAAAAAAAAAAAAAAAAAAGGCTCATCTCGAGATCAGAGTCAGTTTCCGAGGACACAGGCGGCGATTTAATCGTTTAATTACACGAAGTACATTCACTGGCAAATGAACACTTCGTAATAAGAGATAGACATAGTCGACACAAGACTAAATAATCATAATTTCGTCGGAAACTAAAAACTGGGCATGTTTGGACATGCGAAGTCCAATTGGGTGATAAGCAGGCACAGTGTGGAGCTGACACAGATTGTTCATCTAACAACATAAAGGAAGACTGTCACATGCTAGAAAAGCTATCCAGAATTGAAAGGTCCATCGAAGACGGATGTGCCAGACCAATGGTGCGATAACACAGACATACAATGCATTTCCATTCTGTGGACTACAGCCTTCTGGAAATCTAGTAGGACCATGGTCCTACTACAAGAGAGATCCAGCGTAAGAAGAATTAAAAGCACGTTAAAACAGATGACATAGGCATACATGGAGAAAAATCAAACAGTAACACTATGTACTTCACGCGCTCTGGCGGAAATTACACAAAACCACAAGCATTATCATGTTGCTTATCAGAGAACAAACAGAGAAATCACACACACGTTCATGTTGGTTATCAGAAAACAATCAGAGAAATCACACACACGTTCATGTTGGTTATCAGAGAACGAACAGAGAAATACCACATATTTTCTGTTGGTTATCAGAGAGCGAACAGAGAAATCACACATATTTTCTGTTGGTTATCAGAGAGCAAACAGAGAAATCACACACATTTTCTGTTGGTTATCAGAGAACGAACAGAGAAATCACACATATTTTCTGCTGGTTATCAGAGAGCGAACAGAGAAATCACACACATTTTCTGTTGGTTATCAGAGAGCGAACAGAGAAATCACACACATTTTCTGTTGGCTATCAGAGAGCGAACAGAGAAATCACACACACGTTCATGTTGGTTATCAGAAAACAATCAGAGAAATCACACACACGTTCATGTTGGTTATCAGAGAACGAACAGAGAAATCACACACATTTTCTGTTGGTTATCAGAGAGCGAACAGAGAAATCACACACACGTTCATGTTGGTTATCAGAAAACAATCAGAGAAATCACACACACGTTCATGTTGGTTATCAGAGAACGAACAGAGAAATACCACACATTTTCTGTTGGTTATCAGAGAGCGAACAGAGAAATCACACACATTTTCTGTTGGTTATCAGAGAGCGAACAGAGAAATCACACACATTTTCTGTTGGTTATCAGAGAGCGAACAGAGAAATCACACACATTTTCTGTTGGTTATCAGAGAGCGAACAGAGAAATCACACACATTTTCTGTTGGTTATCAGAGAGCGAACAGAGAAATCCACCGACCTATCATGTTGGTTATCAGAGAGCAAACAGAGAAATCACACACATTTTCTGTTGGTTATCAGAGAGCGAACAGAGAAATCACACATATTTCCTGTTGGTTATCAGAGAGCGAACAGAGAAATCACACATATTTCCTGTTGGTTATCAGAGAACGAACAGAGAAATCACACATATTTCCTGTTGGTTATCAGAGAACGAACAGAGAAATCACACACATTTTCTGTTGGTTATCAGAGAGCGAACAGAGAAATCACACACATTTTCTGTTGGTTATCAGAGAGCGAACAGAGAAATCACAAACATTTTCTGTTGGCTATCAGAGAGCAAACAGAGAAATCACAAACATTTTCTGTTGGCTATCAGAGAACGAAAGAAGAAAAGAATAAAAAGTAACATATTTATATATAGAAGTTTAGTGTATTGACATTTTTAATGATATTAGTGAGAGACTCTTCTTGGAAGTGACAACCTTCGCCCTACCTAACAGTAAACTAATAGACTGATCTCAACTCAATTAACTGATAGCAATCTATTGTAGACTGTGCTATACGCGGGGGAGTATAGAGTTACATTAATATGACAATATAAATGCATCGTAAATCAGGTTCTAAATGGCTGTACTACAAATACCAGTATTGGCATATTCTACGTCGAAGTCTGTACAACAGATACAAATGTTGTATTTGTACCCTCTACGTTGAAGTCTGTACTACAGATACAAGTGTACTACAGATACAAGTGTTGTATCTGTACTCTCTACGTCCAAGCTTGTACTACATATTCAATTATTGGAGTATTCTACGTCCAAGGATAGGCCCCTATATTACAGATACAACTATTGGAATATTTTACGTTGAAGGCTGTACTATAGATACAAATAATGAAATATTTTACGTTGAAGGCTGTACTATAGATACAAGTATTGAAATATTCTACGTCGAAGGTTGTACTATAGATACAAGTATTGGAGTATTCTCCGTATCAGCTACCAGATTCATGATCTTACTGATGCGAGCTTGCTATCAATACAGTAATTTTCTATGTATACTAAATTGACTTGCAATTTCATTGTTAAATTTTGACACATTTGAAATGTCACTGACCAAAAATCTATGTTTTTAACATTTTTATTTTGTTATTGAAAATTTTTTAATGCATCAATTTGTGTATGTTTTCTTGTTGACATTGAAAATCCCTTCACACGATGTAATGTTGTTGGTAGAAGTTGTTTTTCTTGTAATTGATGTCAAAATAGAACCAAGATACGGAATGAAACTTCAATCTGCTAGTAGCAGTTAGCATAATTGGATGGATAACTGCAGCAAAACCGTGTACCATATACGTAGAACGTAGATAAATATTAAATTAAAATATTGAATCGGTTAAATAAGTTTACAGAGAGTCTACAAAAAAAAAAAGGTTTTGATCAAAAGGACTATCAAGATATGTACACAACAAACAAAGAGAGGTATCCTTATCTTTAGATAGGCCTATTGATCGAAACATCGGTTTGTTCTGTGTTATTCTCTGAAAAATCTATTCAACCAATTGTATACTATTTACGAATATGTATCTTCTATTAAGGACTTGAGGCTTTTAATTGCATTCCATTGTATTCAAGTTTGCTTATTATGTTTTCATTAGCGTTTTGTACACATTCTAGGACTTTGGCAACTTATAGAACATTTATTTCTAAAGCTTCTCAATAGTTTCAACTATCTGGCAACTGTTTGTTTGTTTTTCGTTCGCTCCATTGTAACCATCACGGATATCCGTGCGATTTCCGCCGGGAGCGTGATTACGTTGTGCCACCGTTATGCGCCTTGTAGGCCTAGCACATCCGATTTCGGCATGCCTTGGCAATTCGGGTGGGCTACCCTTAGCCTGTGACAGCCTCTATATCTGTCTCCAGGCACGCGTAGTGGCGACTCTTCGCCCAGACGATTTTTGCTCTCGTCTGACTCGCACGAGGTGTTCCACTATCTATGAACTTGCCTCGTGTAATTGGACGTGCTGTGCCTGTGCCCATTGGGTACTGAACCGTTTCTCATCCGTGAGCCTGGTTCCTTAAGGGGAAGAGCTCAACAGAGGAGTTGGACCCTGGCTCTTTCGCCCTCTTAGCCGAGGTGTCATTCACCGACATCGTGTACCCCTTGTCCAAGTTCGAGTCTCACACCACGCGTTTGAGAGCAAGGCGTTCTCGAGCTGAGCGTCCTTGTCCCAATATTGCCTTAGCCCATCAGGTACTGAACCCTTTCTCTTTTCAAGTGTATTTCCGGTGTAGGAAAACCTGACAGTAGAGTTGGGCCAGGGCTAAATCGTTGTCCCTTTTGTGCCTGATCCCATCGGGTAGGGAACCCATTCTCTCTGCAAGTGCGCTTCCGGTATAGGAAACCTTGACTGTAGAGTTGGGCCAGGACTACCATCGTTGTCCCTTTCTTGCCTAAGCCCGTCGGATACAGAACCCTTTCTCTTCGCGAGCATATTTCCGGTATATGAAGGCTCGGCATTAGAGTTGGATTAGGTCTTCTTGCTTTACCAAATGCCAATGAATGGGTCTGGGTCTCTGCCTGTAAGGGACACAGGTAACTAGAAGCTCGACTCGAGCTGACTAAGCTTGTAGTTCCCCTTTCCTAGCGACTTTTCACTTTCTATTTGCAGTTCGCGCTGCCCTCTAGCGCTGTTCTGAACTTTCATTGTTTCATTGTACTCGGTATGAAATCTATGTGTCTCTCGACATGCATCTACCTTTACGTGCATTTTACATTGGCCGCCCCTCCAATGTTCGTACTGAGCTGACTAGCTTCACTGTATGTCGACAGTGTCACTATATGTGGTGATGCTGATGGTGTCGGAGATATTGTCTGTCTCTTGTGCAGTCAAATCTCTTTCTATCTGCTACCTCCACATTCTCGGACACGATCCCCAAATGATTTGGCCAGAATCAGCTCGAGCTGCTGTGTTTCTGTTTCCAGGGTGCACCGCGTGGATGTACATTTGGGATCTTGGTTATCTGCTAACCCTGGGTCCGCCTAGAGCAATGCGTTCCCTTTGCACCCCATCTGGCAACTGACAACACAAAATAAGAAAATGAACGCCACATTTGAATTATGTTCAACCGAACGAATGTGTCGGGTCATTGGCGCAATTAAAACGGCGTTATAACGCATTTCCATTCTATGGACTACATCCTGCTGAAAATCTAGTAGGACCATTGTCTTGCTACAAGAGAGATCCAGTGGGAGTTAATGAACGATGAAGAAGAATAATCATGCAAGATAGAAGAACAGAACAATTATACTTTTATGTTGGTTCTGAGATAGTAAAAGGATGATAATGTGCATTGAACAAGTTTATAAATAACATATACAGCATATGAATGTGGTGTAAGCTGTTGCTGGTGTGGTGTTATTAATACGGACTCGCAATGCAGTTGTCTTATTTCATTAGTGCAGCGAAACGAGTGAGTTATGAACACTGGAAAGAACAATGAAAACGGTGGTTTGAGAATTTCAGTTCATTCATGACTTGGAGAAAGTGGTTTAGTCATATTCTTATAAAATAAGTAAGAAGAAAGAACAGCCAAATCAATGATGGAAAGATAACATAAGTACGAGGAAAGAACAGCCATATCAATGATGGAAAGATAACATAAGTACGAGGAAAGAACAGCCAAATCAATGATGGAAAGATACCATAAGTACGAGGAAAGAACAGCCAAATCAATGATGGAAAGATAACATAAGTACGAGGAAAGAACAGCCAAATCAATGATGGAAAGATAACATAAGTACGAGGAAAGAACAGCCAAATCAATGATGGTAAAATAACATAAGTACGAAGAAAGAACAGCCAAATCAATGATGGAAAAATAACATAAGTACGAAGAAAGAACAGCCATATCAATGATGGAAAAATAACATAAGTACGAAGAAAGAACAGCCAAATCAATGATGGAAAAATAACATAAGTACGAGGAAAGAACAGCCAAATCAATGATGGAAAAATAACATAAGTACGAGGAAAGAACAGCCAAATCCATGATGGAAAAATAACATAAGTACGTGGAAAGAACAGCCAAATCTATGATGGAAAAATAACATAAGTACGAGGAAAGAACAGCCAAATCAATGATGGAAAAATAACATAAGTACGAAGAAAGAACAGCCAAATCAATGATGGAAAAATAACATAAGTACGAGGAAAGAACAGCCAAATCAATGATGGAAAAATAACATAAGTACGTGGAAAGAACAGCCAAATCTATGATGGAAAAATAACATAAGTACGAGGAAAGAACAGGCAAATCAATGATGGAAAAATAACATAAGTACGAGGAAAGAACAGCCAAATCAATGATGGAAAAATTACATAAGTACGAGGAAAGAACAGCCAAATCAATGATGGAAAAATAACATAAGTACGAGGAAAGAACAGCCAAATCAATGATGGAAAAATAAAATTAACTAAGAAGGAGGATCTTATCTGATTATAATAATCAATGAGCCATAAGTTTTTTGTCAACACCAGGGAAAAAAAAAACAATGTACAGGTAGCTTGATGCTAGAAAGTCCCAAAGAACACATACACAAGAAAATCTGCGTTTACGTTCGTTTTAAATCGACCAAGCTCTGAATGTTGATTTTAGAATAATCATCGTCGAATCACTGGAAATGTTATCACAAATTAAAGGTCGGTTTAAACTCTCAATATGAGTATTTTTCTTTAAAACTTGATAATATTTGTTGTTTTGATCCATGTGAAAGTGTAATCATTTGTGCAAACAATGATACGTGTCTAGTTGTAATCATTCAGCTGGAAGTATTTAAAATTAACGTTTAAAGTTTCCATGGTTACTGGTCAGTTGGGTAAATTAATAAGAAAACTAGAATGGTGAGGCCATGTTGACAAGCGTATGGGCACAAGACTCTTAAAGAAAGTTTTCGTTATAAGTAGCACAATATTTATAGAGAGTGGTATACACGGCGACACATCTGGCCTTGGAACGACATCGTAAGCTCCCCACCCCTACGCTTAACGGCAAGTGTGAATGCAATCAACAATCATTCACCTGGAGAAAGGCAATAGACAATAGTATACACATAAATTGGAAGGGAAGGAGGACTAACAAAAGCAGCAATAAAAGGATTTCAGGGTCACTACTGAGATGCAATTAGGTCAAATGTAGGAAATTTATACACTGTGAAAAAAGCAATATGTGAAATCTGGGAACATATACAAGGAATACATGTAAACTGTTCACAATCATGGTGTCATAGTCAAAATAGGAGTAAGCTGACTGACTTTGTCATAGAAATAATAAAACCTGATAGTCAAAATGGGAGTAAGCTGACTTAATTTGACATAGAAATAAAAAAACCTGGTTTTGAGGATCTTTCGGGTGATAGTTTGCTAAAAAGTGTGTTTGCATGGGGGGTGGGGGAGGCAAAACTCAAATGAAGCATTTCATTATCTGATCTGGGATAGTTGTACTAAAGCAAAATTTGTAGGAAAAGAGAGATTGGAATTATCTGTAAATGATGCCATTGGTATTCAATGAAGAGAAGCTAGGCAGGACTGATATTTTGAAAAATTAGGACTCACCTGTGGGTACCACAGTGTTACGGTATTTCAGAGTATCAACCAACCCAGAGTAAGAGCAGCCGAAGAAGGAAATATAATAGAAACATAAAAAGAACAAGATAAAATGTGCATGAGGCCAAGAAACATGGCAAGAATGATTCCCATGCAATAGGAGCTTACTAAGTTTGGATTTACATAGGAACCAGCATTGCCAGTCAGATTTTTGCATTTTTCTGAAAATTTCATTTTCCAATGGTTTCAATTGGCAGCTGCATGATATCTGAGAAAGATTTTAACATATTTTATCAAAATTTAACACACATGTAACAAACTATCACCTACACAAGCTAGACTAGTGGTATAACAGCAGATTGCATACTTCATGTATTACTCTCATTTATGTTTACATATACCACTTATTTTTTAAACGACATTATTATTTTTCCACATGCCATATTATTACTTTTGAACCATATCTCTGATCATCATCATTAAGTGCTGTCTCCGCAACGAAGGTTGGCTGCATATCTAAGCTTGTTTATTATTTTCCAATTAATCTTGATTCCCTGGCATGTCTTCTATATTTTTAAAGATATTCTCTGATAAATGACTCTCTAGTCCAGGGCTATTCAGCTATATTTACTCGGGGGCCAAAATGTAGAAAATGGGGATCATCACGGGCCAGATTTATAAAAAACACGTTGAATGATTTTATACATTTAGGTTTTTTTATAACTTTGTTTCACTGTTTTAGCAATGATCCGCGGGCTACTTGCTACGGCTCCGCGGGCCGGATTTGGCCCTCGGGCCGCCAATTTAATAGCCCTGCTCTATCTATGTTAGATTTTGAGAAAGAATGCTGAGACAGACACATACATATTACAGTTTTTGTCCTACAAAACAACATTTTCAGCAAAATGTTCAAAAATATCTGTATTTTACCCCAAAAGTTAGTATTCCTGGATTTTTAACCAATTATTTATCCACTGAAAGCACTCTTCTAATATGTACAATCTATTTCTATTAGGGGGGTATAGCCTTTTTATGGAAAACATTTTATTGATTTCACTAAGGCTTGTGATAGCCTGCACCACCCGACACTGGAAATGCGCACAAAATACGACTCCTGACTAAATATTTAAATATACTCAATGTTTTATATGTCAACTAACGTTGCCATGCTAGAACAAGTGAGGGCAACAATGAATTGTTTCACATTGAAACATGAATTAATTAATTATACAAGGCTGCATTAAGTCACTACTACATTTTAGCTGTATTTCCCATTGGGTTATTAAAAACTACATCCACAAATCAACAGTTTAATAAAAGATGGACAATTGATGTTTTTGGATGATCTTAATTTCGCAGACGACGTGTTCTTGTTTTCTGGAATTTATGAAGAGGCCCAATACATTTTTACTCTATTTCGCATGTTTCAAAACAAGTCAATAATTTAAGTGAACACTTCCAGGAGCAAAGATAGGAGAAGCAGAAAGAATAGTCAAGGGTAGACCTAGAGTACGCTGAATCGACAACATTAAAGAGACATTACACGAACACTAAATTATGTGAAGCTGCCAGAAAAGCAAGATCAAGAACATTGCATCTCCCTCGACACCCGTAAAGGGTAAAAGAGGAAGGAAAGAAGAAGAAGAACAATTCCAAGACGAATTTCTATAATTTCGTTGACATATTTTAATAAAACTTTTAACTTAGAGAACTTTTCAGAAAGTTGATAGCTACTCCTGAATGAGCAACAACCCAATCACACGTGAAAAAAACAAATCTCTGCCTAACAAACATCTAGAAAATATTTATATTAAAAATACTAAGTGAGTGTACTCGGTGTCGGATTTACCTATAAGCTAAATAAGCTATAGCTTAGAGCCCCCACTTTTTTGGATATATTTTTTAAATTACACTATCTCTATATTCTTAATCTTGAAAGGACCCCATATCTCAAATAGCATAGGGCCCCATATCTCAAATAGCTTAGGGCCCCATATCTCAAATAGCGTAGGGCCCCATCAAGTCTAAATACGACCCTGAGTGTACTAGGCTAAAACTAGTTGAATTTAATAAAATCTAATGTATTAGGAATATTCTTGATTCCTGATTATAAACTAGACTCCTTGCACATGGGACATTCCCTTTATTGTCCAGCTCTCCGCCCCAGCAGCTGTGTACGAGTACGCAGACTGAAAATCAGTCCTAGACAGATTTTGATTATGTTCGTTTCTTAAACATGTTATAAAGTGTTTGGAAATTAAAATTAAATGTCACCGGCGAAGGAATTGAAACAATGTTCAGATATTACAAGCAGATAAAAGAAAACCCAAAAGTAAATGTTTCGACAGTAAGAAATGACAACAGGTGAATGTAATACCGGACATGTACTTAGAATGAGTGATAATATGAATGAGGGATTATAGACAGCCCTTACAAGCACTAACTAACATGAAAAGCACTTGTCAACAAGATTGTGTGTGTTCACTAAGATCACAGAAAATATTTTTTTTAAATAGCGATACTGTGACTTGTCATGCATGTCGCAGAAGACGATTAAGGAAGTTTTGGTGCTGGGATTATCTATGATTTTTTCATCATCATCTTCTTCTTCTTCTGCGTTCGTTTTCAAACTCTTGCAGATTAGCAGGATGTAGTCCAGAGAACGGAATGCGGCGTGTCATGGTTTACAGCGTTGCTGCGATATCTGCGCCTTTCGGCCTGACACATCCGACTTCAGCATGGCTTTACGTCACTGACTCTATATGGGATGGGGCAGCCAACTCCATCCCATAACCTCATAAGTCGCATTTTACGACATGCGTGGAAGGTAAACAGTTTTGCTTTTCTTTGCTCTCCTTTCGGACCACGGCAACACACGGATGATTTTTTCATCTATCTATCTATTGTCTTTTCCAAAAGTGCTGTTAGGCGTCGTGAGGAGTTGAAGTTTTCTGTCTTTCGCCATCTTTGTTGTGATACCATGGTTAGACCGCGGTCTTATTCTTGGTCGTCCTCTTACTTTGTAGCCGTTCTTTCTGCTTGTGTCCGACTGGTTGGTTGGTTGTGATGGTTCAATCCCCATAAAGTGGCCGAATCAGTTGATCTGTTGTCTTTCGTATTTGCATGATATGGTCTTTATTATCTTTCTGATGACTTTGTTTCGTATTGGTCTTTTCTGGTGATGTTTATAGCTTCTCTCATACATTTCATCTCATATAGTGTACTATGTCTCATGAATGTTTTTGTCTGGTTCTGGTAACATAGCTGTTGGATTTTATTTAACATCGATGGTGTTTATTATATGTCGTTTGGTTTCCATGTTGTTCACTGAGTTTTTAAACAGCGGCGATAGTTGGTATGTTAGGGCATTTGCTATTTGGTAATTCATTTCAATTTATCAATTTTGCCGTCTTCTGTAAAAAGCTTCATAAATATTTAAACTCTGATGTCTGTTTTAGTTTTGTACCATTAACATGAACATATAGCTGTTCTGTTGCTCTGCATATTTTCATAGTTTCTGTTTTTGATGTTTTTAATTCTCCTAGAAAGCACATATTCAACGTTACTGTATTAAGCCGTTGTCGTCTCAATTCCATTTCTTTGTTAGCACATTATTTCGCACTACCGGTGTGCTAAGTCAATCGTAGTGCAGATGTTATTCACGGACACGTTGTTACATCAGGAAATACAAATTATTACTTTCCATAGAGGGTTGAAGTTTCTCAGAAACCATGCTGATATCGGGTGTGTCTGGCCGAAAGGAGCAAATATCACAACCGGGTTATAAAAAATAAGTAAATTCAATTAGGAGGCATAAGATTAATTGAAAAAATTCTCAATGCTGACCAGGTCCATTCTAGCGGGGATGTGGTTGGTCAAGTATGATAAATTCAATGTTTACCTGTTTACTTGAATTACAAGGCGATTCGGTGCTGCTATGTCGGGCCTGGTTTAATTCCCTTAAGAATTTATAAAACCTAACACAACTATACAGTTATCCGTACTACATTATGCTAATTTCTGGGATTTTGCAAAACTAACGCAGAAAAGGATGAGGGTGATAAAGTAGTATTTTAGCTGTGAGGAGGTAGCTCTTGACAAATGATGATGATGAAGTAATCCCTTTAGCTGTGAGGAGGTAGCTCTTGACAGTCAGTAACCTTTATGACAATAGCACAGGCCCTCCTCAGTTGAGTAACCGAGGTAACACCCAAATTCGTATACGGTTTGTTGTTTCAAAGGCATTGTTGTGTTTTGGAGGTGTATGGATAAATGTTCTCGGAGGGAAGTATTCGAGTGCAGCATTATTCCAGGAACATCAAGCATTATCCCAGAAACATCAAACATGATCCCATGAGCATCATACATCATCCAAGGATAATCACGTTCTTCCAGGAGCGTAGCATACACTTTTTGGACAATAGTTCAAACTTCTTCTTTCATATCTATTGAGCCATCTTCAGTAATAGCATTCCCCACTACCTAGGAATCTGCCACAGAATGACAATGGTGCAATGTCTGCTGGCCTGCATATCTTTGTCATTCGGGGGCATCATGTGACAGAAAACAAAACATGCAGTGACAATGATGTTGACAGGTTGTCAGCCTATTTTTCAACTTTCCGTTGTTGCCTCCTAAAGGATGCCTGGAAAAAAAAGTTAGTGGCTAAATTCTTTTCTCCCTGAACTAAAATTTCATCTCTGGTGTCACACATGCTAAGAAGAAGAAGATGTATAAGGAGATGGAAAACCGGACAGTGACTCTTCGTAACACACACACACATCAAAGTGTCCATGACCAAATGTCTCAACAACATATAGTAACTACACAACTGCATTATGAAACTTACTTCAAGTAGAAACAACACAACCAATGATGATACATCCTATGTTTATCATTTCTATCAAGATTATACATAAGCCAGCGTGGAGGTAGTGATTTAATCATCGCCAAAAACAAACATGTTTAGCAGATCGCAGTCGACTAACAAATTTATTCGTAATTCATTTCTTATTTTGTTGAGTCAATTTTGAAATTTGAAATATCCAGAATTCTAATTAGCAGCATCGTTATATTGTGTTTCTATTTATTTTATTCTTGTAATGAGATACATTCCTGGAAGATTTAGTGTGCACAGTTGAAACGTGGTTTCTTGAATTGGAACAAATGCTACTTTGCTGCCAGTGTTCATGTACATGTTTCTGGCTTTTATACTACTTAAAGTTTTTAAGTGAGAAAAGATTAAAAAAATACGGCTGTCAACAAAAAAAAATACGGCTGTCAACAAAAAAAACTGTCAATACTGCATTTTACCAGTTCAGGTGTTGCAGGGAGGGGATTGAATAGCTGTGTGATAAAGGCCGCATGCTCTTGCTGTCGCAACGTCATGTACAGGGTGAGTTTTTAATTTACCATCCAACAGAAAAAAACCCAGTCCTTACCGGGTGGTCGAACTCTAGAAACACATGGACAAGAGATACCATGAAGGAAGACACAAATGGGAAACACGTGGAATAAGGCTGATAGCATATCTATGAATAGATATGAATGGGAAATATTAGCGCGCGGTCTCTTCATCCAATAACGTTTTAAAAACCGTAATAAGTTTAATGATTGAACATTTTTTATTGATTTTGACTCAGCACATATTGGTTTATGATTAATGCATCAGGCGTCAATGAAAATGAATTGCCAAGTTTCTTTATCTATATATAGATGTATATAAAAGACCAATCTCGTTTATGTTGTTCTATATGAATTCATAAACTACATGACGGATACGATGAAATTTGGAACAATTACTAATAAGGTACTGAGAATAGTGTGAACGAACGCGAACAATCTTAAAATTTTATAATCACTGTCCTGTAGTTTGGCAAATGTGACCATTAAAGTTATTGCTTAATCTTTGACCTATGACCATTGTACAAAAGTCTAATAAAGAAATGGTACGTCTGGAAATAATAATGTTGCATTCTCAATTCATTCGATGATTACTCTATTTTAACGGGGTCACTATTCTTTCTCCTCGTTTTTCTGCTGTCATGTATACTTTTTTCTATGATGTAATCACAGACAATTGTGTTCATCAGTGTAAAAACAAGAATACGACAATAATTGTCAAGGTTAATTTTACATTCTTTAGCATAAGCCTTACTAGATTAATGGATCCTACATTTTTGTCGTGAATGGGTTCCTTCCGTGTTCGATCCCAGAGAGGTTTGCTTTTTTCTAATTTGTAGAAACTTAAAAAGATGAAAGTCGTTGGCGCATTAGCAAAATAATTCCTGTATATTCTTGTTTTTTTGGGTTCCTTAAGACATATTCCTTTATATCTCATCAGCCTAATATAATGTTATTCTTTCTGTAATGATATCCCTTATGGAGTATCAAGATATATTTATTTTCACTTGGTTCTACTGACAGTTTTTCATAAAACAATTATATTTATATTTTCACCCAGGGCACCGTCGGGTATTCCTTCTAGTATTCAATCACAATTGTCGAACATGTCATCTAAATTGTGTAAGAAACAGCAATATATTTCGCGGACATAGTTTGATTATCTACACCACACGTTATTCCAAAATAAATATTTATACCATACAAACAGTGTAGATGGAAATAGCTTACTCATTTATACCACAAAAATTGTGTTGATGAAAATAAATCAATAATTTATATCATACAAACAATATAGATGAACATAACTTAATCACCTATACCACACAAATAATGTAGATGAACATAGCTTAATCATTTATATAACATAAATAATATAAATAAACACAGGTTAATCATTTATATAACATAAATAATATAAATAAACATAGGTTAATCATTTTTACCACACAAATAATGTAGATGAACACAGCTTAATTATGTATATTAAACATTTTTCCAACATAAGCATTTATTCAACACAAGCTAGTCGTCGAATAGTCATCATTGCGCTCCATACATTTCCAAAGGTGCTCCGATCTTCACTTCAGTGTATCTACCAATACACGATAACTGACAGTCCCAGTACTTTATTGGTTGACAAACATTCTTCTAAGTCCACAGTAACATTAATTTCTGGCAACGCTGCATTTCAAGCTAAGTTCTTTTATTCTGGACGTAGAAAAGGAAACTTCTCCTTCATTAATGCCATTTGTCCGTGTAGTTCCTAGTAAGAAGTTAAAATTCCCGAACGGTCGATTGCTTTACCGCTGGACACAGTAGCAGTGCAAGCCAGCTGATCCGCTCTATTGTTATCTTGAACACCCACATAACATGACACCAAAATGAATGTGACATAATCCAGCTATGACTTCTCGATTGCCCCAAGCTACTTACCACACAGGTTGTGTAGAGGAATATAGGTAAATGATAAGTCTCACCAGGACATTGGAAAAGTCACAAAATGACATTTAATGAGACGAAATAACAGTAAATGACATAAAATGATAGTTAATGACACAAAATGACAGTTAATGACACGAAATGACAGTTAATGACACGAAATGACAGTTAATGAAACGATTTGACAGTTAATGACACGAAATGACAGTTAATGACACGAAATGACAGTTAATGACACGAAATGACAGTTAATGATACGAAATGACAGGTCATCATCATCAGGTGCCATGCCGGCTGGCGTAGGTAGTCATGGCTCTCCACAGCTCTTTGTCCACAGTATTATGTATCAAGATCGTTGTTGTTTCCTTGCCGTCCCAGGTTGTTAAACTGTCTACTATTTTCTCATGTTGTCGTCCTCTGTCTCTGTTGTCTTCAATTTTGCCTGTTGTGACTACGTTTTCCGAACCTGTCTGTCTCATGAAGTGGCCAAAAAAGGAAGAATGCCCTTTCCTTATATTGTTGATTAAGGTCCGTTTCGCACTTAACTCTTTCAACACCTCTACATTAGTTTTTCTGGCAGTCCATGATATTCTCAGCATTCTTCAGTAGAACCACATTTCTGTTGCCTCTAACTCCCACTTTCCAATTTGTTTATTGTCCAAGCCTCGCACCCATATGTTAGTATAGTAGTTATATACTATAGAGCACTGCAGAACTCTCTTTCTCACCTCTAATGACAAGGTCATATTACACAATATATTTTTCATTTTTCTGAATGATGTTTTTGCATGTCCTATACGGCTTCTTATTTCTGTTGAACTTCTTCCATGTGCTCTAGTCGTTGTACCTAACTAATTGAATTGGTAGACCTGTTTTATTACTGTCATTCACTTTGATATTGCAAGGTGTGTTGTTTTGTATCTTTGGAATAACCATTACTGTTACTTTAGTTAATGACACGAAATAACAGTTAATGAATGATACGAAATGACAGTTAATGATACGAAATGACAGTTAATGAATGATACGAAATAACAGTTAATGAATGATACGAAATGACAGTTAATGAATGATACGAAATGACAGTTAATGATACGAAATGACAGTTAATGATACGAAATGACAGTTGATACGAAATAACAGTTAATGATAGGAAATGACAGTTAATGATACGAAATGACAGTTAATGATACGAAATGACAGTTGATACGAAATAACAGTTAATGATAGGAAATGACAGTTAATGATACGAAATGACAGTTAATGATACGAAATGACAGTTAATGATACGATACGAAATGACAGTTAATGACACGAAATGACAGTTAATGATACGAAATAACAGTTAATGATACGAAATGACAGTTAATGATACGGAATGACAGTTAATGACACGAAATAACAGTTAATGATACGAAATAACAGTTAATGAAACGAAATGACAGTTAATGATACGAAATAACAGTTAATGATACGAAATAACAGTTAATGACACGAAATAACAGTTAATGATACGAAATGACAGTTAATGAAACGAAATGACAGTTAATGATACGAAATAACAGTTAATGAAACGAAATAACAGTTAATGACACGAAATAACAGTTAATGAAACGAAATAACAGTTAATGACACGAAATAACAGTTAATGATACGAAATAACAGTTAATGATACGAAATAACAGTTAATGATACGAAATAACAGTTAATGACACGAAATAACAGTTAATGACACGAAATAACAGTTAATGATACGAAATGACAGTTAATGAAACGAAATGACAGTTAATGATACGAAATAACAGTTAATGATACGAAATGACAGTTAATAACACAAGGACTAATGATGTATACCGAAAACATGACTTCTCAGTACATGCCTTTGTAAAGCACAAACAATCACAAATATAATACAGACGGAATAAATCATGACATAAAATTATGATAGAGTATCTGGAACAACATACGGATGGGAAGCTTACCTCACTAGCTGCTCGTAGTCTCTTGTTTTCCTGTCTCCATGCCAATGCTGTGTAATTCTCGAAAAAGCTTCCATCTGACTCCTGCACACTGTAACGGGGAGAAGCAGATTTTTGGCAATAGGATTTAAGAATCTGAAGCACTTTAACTCCAGAAGCATTTTTACTGTTTACTTTCAACATATTTGCCGTTATAGTATATTTCCTTATATATTCATCTATGCAATAATTTTCTTTTTCTATTTGTGAAAACTGAAATCACGAGGTTTATAGCTTCTCACTTTGAACTATCCTCATTATATTTGTGTATACAGCGGTAGTAATTTCCACAATCAATTCATAAAGCGTGCATTGAAATGCAGCCGTGAGTTTTACAATGTTTTTCAATACTTCTGGTTATTTTATATTCAAAAAGCATCATTTATAAAACAATATATATGGTTGCTAAATAAAAGATTTCAGAGAGAACAAAGAAAACAACTGTTCTCGTAATGTAAATAAATAAAGGCAGAGTGGTTTAGTAAGTAGAAAAATATTTGTTCATGTCGAACACGTGAAGATTAAGTTAATAATGTATATTCTCCAACGTTAAACAAAATGTGTTACTCATTATAAAAAATCATCGTCGTTGTTATCATCGTCGTTGTCATCATGGTCGTTGTCACCATCGTCGTTATCGCAATAATAGTCATCATCACTATTTTCGTCTTCTATGCCTCCTCTCCCACCACCACCCCAATCATCATCATCATCATCATCATCATCACCAATGTTGTTGTTGTCGATACCATCACCCCTATTATTACCCTTAACATCATTCTTTCACATCGCCGTACGTTGTTGTTTCTGTCATCATCGTCAACATTTGTTGCAGACTTCGCATCGTCGATGCACTTCAATAGATCTTCATTATCCTGTCTCTAGCCTTGATGATGCCCTCAAACAGACTATTTTGTCCATCTCGTGAAGTTTCTTTCCCAAATACAACTGAAATTAGCGCTTGCTTAGTCCCATTTCAACTTTCCCTTCCACTAAAGTGTTCATCACAGCGCCATGTCTTTCAATGTGTCCAATGTGTTGCATTTGTTTGATTCATATTTTCTTTAGGAATATATTTTTCATTTATCATATTTAAACAACTTCTTTGTTTTCTTGTCTTTCAGTGAAATTATTATATTTTCTTCTTGATATAGTAAGTAAAAAGTAAAGTAACCCATATCATTTATTAATGCCGTAGGGGTGTGAGATGTTAGCGATCTCACATTTCAGAGGCTCTGCAAATGAGGGAGGTAGCCATCTCCTCTCCCTCGCAGTCTTTACTTCCCGGATTAATTCGGTACCCATTTAAAGCTGGGTCGACCCAGGAGCCGTTGCGATCTGAAAAACATTTCCCCCTCGACTGGGAAATGATCCCAGGACCACACATATGCGAAACCACTGCGCTACGCGGCTACCTAATTCTTGATATGCATATTACTGATTGTACTGTTTCGTGTTAATGTGTTCTCTTAATGTTGTATGCTTTGGCTCATCAATCTTGATACTTTTTATGTGTGTCTCTATGGCAAAATTGTACTTGACACCTATTTGATAACGTCTATTTCATTTTAATATATATATATATATATATATATAAGCATCGGCTTCTAGGTCTTCACTTACTAAGGAAGCGCCAGATCTCATGGGAAAGTAAAGATAGCGAGAGTAATGCTGGCCACATCTAAGAGACTTAAGAATGATATCTTAAATGAAAAATATGAGTCCTACACCATATTCAACAAAATACATCAATGGCAAGGAATAGGGAATCGATCTTTTAATTAACATAGACATTTAATAAGCAAAGCTTAAACTGTGGACACAATCGGACAACAGACACTAAACATTTTAAATAATACGCATTAGTTGAATAGGATTAATTTCCTTTTATGGAAACAGTAAATAGCAGTGTGTGTTATTTGTAAAGGTGGCTATACTGTAGCCCGCAACACATAGAAATAACCTAGGTAATTTTTCAACCCTCTCCCAGTGAGCAGTACCATGACTAGTTAAGGTCAATAATAATTGTCCCCTACCAGTCAGCAGATTCTCTTATCTCGCTAGTACTCTCTCCAGGGATGATGTCACTGTTGTCGAAGTCAACAACATAATCTGTTAAAAGAAACCGTTGCATCTTGCGGAATGGGCGACAATGTGTGGAAACGGAACGGCATTAGCTTCGTTACAAAAATTAAATGTCTCTCATGCCACTGTGTTTACTACCTTGCTATACGCTTGTCAGACCTGGACAGTGTACATCAGACATGACACTGTGTTCATTACCTTGCTATACGCTTGTCAGACCTGGACAGTGTACAGCAGACACGACACTGTGCTCACGACTTTGGTATACGCTTGTCAGACTGTGCTCATGACTTTGGTATACGCTTGTCAGACTGTGCTCACGACTTTGATATACGCTTGTCAGACCTAGACAGTGTACATCAGACACAACACAGTGCTCACGACCTTGAATAGCGACCGGCCGTTGGACAGATAAACACTTAAAAGACTATCAAAGAGTCCCTAAAGAGCTTCAACATTGACGCAACATCCCAGTTGTGTCACTCTGAATCTCCCAGTGTGGGACAGCAACACCAGCATAGGTGCTTGCACCGTCAATCAGCATCAATTCTCAGAGGAACAGAGAAATCATGCGGTCCGAAAAGACAGAACAATATACTTTTGACAAATGTGGTACAGCATTCTATACTAGGCGTGGACTTTTCAGTCATCTCTACACACACCACAGAAGTGCAACACCTTAGAGGTGCAACACCACAAGTCTGAAACTGTTGTCACTATCTCCTGAGATGGGCGGCTAGTATACAAAACTAGTAAGATTTGTACAAGAGTAAATAAACAATGATGAAATAGATCAATGTTTCAGTTGTGTTCGCAAATGATCATTAGCAATCATTCAGACCATACAGACAGACAGACAGACATCATTTAGAAAAGACAGACAGACAATCATTGAGACCACACAGAAATTATCAATATTGTGTAGTAACATTAAGGTATGTCAGTCTCAGAGAAATGTTACGATTTGTCGACACATTTTAGCATCACTAGACGCATGGAAAGTATATATTTCTTGACAAAGTTTAGCGGCGCTGGACTCATGGAAATTTAAAATTTCTTGACAAAGTTTAGCGGCGCTAGGCGCACATAATAGCTAGGTTTCTAGACAAAATTTGGCAACGCTAGACGCAAAAAATAGTTTAGGTGTGTTGACAAAGTGTAACGGTACTAGACGAACAGAGAGTTTCAAATTTGTTGACATAGTTTAGTGCAGAGATGAAGTGTTTTGTCGACTATGATAGTGATACATGGTGCACATAATATGTGTAGATTTGTTGTCAATGCATAGGAGTATTAGCTGCACAGGAAATGTATAATATGTTAGAAGAACATAGCTGCATCAAAGTGGTACTAGAAGCACAAAAAGACCAAGATTTTATAAAAACTTATAAAAAACCAAGTAGTACTAGAAACAAAAAAACCGAAGATTTCATGGCAAGACTTAGTGATACTAGAGATACGAAGAAGGTGTAGAATTACTGGCACAATCTAACGGTGCTTTAAACACAAAGCGAAAAATTTTTGGGGAGCAAAGTAACTGCATTAGAAGCACAAAAAAGAATACATTTCTGTGCCAAACGTATATCGGTAGTAGGAAATATTTGGTGCCTACAGAACACATCAGCTAATGCTTCATATTTTATCACCAATTATAGAACACAGCGACTAATGAGCAGCATTTTGTCACCAATTATAGAAAACATTGGCTAATACGCCTTATTTTATCACCAATTATAAAACATCGGCTAATTAGCAAAATGGTGTCACCAATTATAGAACACAGCGGCTAATGCGCAACATTTTCTCACCAACAGTTGTGTTAAATTCCCTGTATGGTTTATTCTCTCAAGAACGAGTACCATACTTCATATTAAGTGTACTTAGACCCTTGTATTGCTGCGTACCGAAAGGAGAGCAAAGAATGGCAACACGGTTTACCTTCATGTATATTGTAAGAGGTGAACAAGGAGGTTATGGGGTAGAGTTGGCTGTCTCGTGCTATATATAATATTAATGTTACCCAGAAGTCATGCTGAAGTCGGATATTTCAGGACAACAGGCATAGCAAAACTGTAAACGATGACAACACATTTCGTTCTCCGGACTGCATCCTGATAATCTGCATGAGTTTGAAAACGAACCCAGAAGAAGGTGTACTTGTGAATGATTGCATGAGCTACTAGTCATAAAGTGCTCGAGCACTATCAAATATCGATAACATCATTGCTTGGTCGTATAGAGGGCAAACAGTTATACCAACTGTATAGAGGGCAAGCAGTTATATAAACTGTATAGAGGGCAATCAGTTATATCAACTGTATAGAGGGAAATCAGTTATATCAACTGTATAAAGGGCAATCAGTTATATCAACTGTATAGGGGGTAAGCAGTTATATCAACTGTATAGAGAGAAAGCAGTTATACCAACTGTATAGATGGCAAACAATTATACCAATTGTATAGAGGGCAATCAGTTATATCAACAGTATAGAGGACAAGCAGTTATATCAACTGTATAGAGGGCACGCAGTTATATCAACTGTATAGGGGGTAAGCAGTTATATCTACAGTATAGAGGACAAGCAGTTATACCAACTGTATAGTGGGCAAGCAGTTATACCAACTGTATAGAGGACAAGCAGTTATATCAACTGTATAGAGGACAAGCAGTTATATCTACTGTATGGTCAAACTGACTTACATTGATAACACCAAATAGTTGCAAGCTTTCATTTTATTGTATTTCTGCATATAAATACACATACTACTAGATCGCCTCTGGCTGGGGTGATTCTCGTTCTACATACAAATATAGTTCCCCCCTCAGTATGTTCTATCTACTATATATATATATAAATATATATACACATAAAGATCCCCTCTGAGTAGGTTCTCTTTACGTTAAATACACACGTAGTTCTTCTCTGAGTAGGGTGAATCTCCTCAAATCATTGCATACCATTGAGAGCTGTAGTATCTGAGTATGACACACAACTCTAGAGGAACCGTCCCATGAAAATGTACATATGAAGAAAAAGAGCTTCATCGATCGTAATTTCTGAGGATGGTAACAAACATAAAATCAGCTGATTAGGACTGAAGGTTAGTCTTAGCTCCCTGTGTACGGGTTTGTGGAAACATAAACCCAGCTGATAGAGACTGTAGGTTAGTGCTAACTTCCTGAGTACATGCATGTCGAAACATAAAACTAACTGACGGGGACTGAAGTTTAGTGTTAGTTCCCTGAGTACATGCATGTCGAAACATAAAACTAACTGACGGGGACTGAAGGTTAGTGTTAGCTTCTTGAGTACAGGCATGTGGAAATATAAATTATATGTTTGTTTATTTTGATTCGCATGAATTACGAGCGAAAATGCTCATTGTTTCCAATGTACAAAGGGGAGTGGGGGAGGAAGGGGAATTTCTAAAGAGATTTATTTAATATACGTAAGACTTCAACAAACAAATTACGAACAAGTTAAAAATGAGAATTATAAAATGCTACATCTAGTCTTTATTACTGTATGGATCAGAAACATGGACACTAAACAAAAAATTAGAATGCAGAATTGATGCCTTTGAGATGTACTTATATAGGAGAATAGGGAGAGCATCTAGGAAAGAGAAGAAAACAAACATAGAGGTGATAAAAACACATAACATGAAATAAAGAATTATTAAAGGAAATAAAGATCAAGCAAATGAAATATTTTTGACACATTAAATGGCACGACACCGTGTTGAAGACCTAACTTGAGGGTAAAGTCGAAAGGAAGCAAGCAAGAGGTAGGCAGAGATACAAGGGGGAGAGTAACATCAAAAGATGGACATGTTACAGTCTAGAAGAGTACGCCACTAAAACAAGCGACTAGGGATGTTGCAGCCAACATTCGTTGCGGAGACGTCATGTGTTGATGATGATGATGACGACATTGTATATGGAGGCATTTAATAACACGAAAGATTGCAACCATTGCTGGTATTAATATTAGTAACTTTTGACCATACAATCTATAGCAGTAGCACTCTATATAGTGGGTCACATGCCTCCCCTGGAAGGGTGCATGGAAACATTGGGGGAGGGGGAGGTACGTAAATATATTTTGAAATAGGAGGCCATAGACCCGTCCAGGCGAAGACACAGAAAAGTATCGACTCGTTATGTCGGGAAGAAAACACGATTGAAAGCGATACTGCTTAAAAGGTCTTGGTGACTTGCAAAGACGCCAATGACCCTCTTACATGCACCAAGGGGATAATGGAGCAAGGAATTAAATGTATTACAAAAGGAGGCCACGAGCCAAATAAGGTAGAAAATCACTGATCTATGTGACTGCATGACTTAATATGTCAAAAGGTAGAAAATCACTGATCTACATGACTGCATGACTTAATACAGCATGTCAAGATATGTACGTAGATGAGAAACTCTGAGTGGAAAAATAACATCTTGACAACAATTGGTGCAAAACTTGGCAAAATAACAAAAGGGAACAATGAGCACAGTTTCAATGATAGATTTCTACAAGTTAAGAAATACCGTTTTGTTAGTCTGCTTTCCCTTCTAGTCACTGACAACAAAAGAAACAAATTGTGAGGTCTCATGATGATAGTGATATTTGTTTGTTTTGATCATCAAGACTGTTTAGCAATAGAACTCTTATATCCATTTGTTAAACAGAGGATTTCTCCATGTCTTTATTTCTTACGTTCAATACATCAATGAATGATATTGTCATATTTTCTGACATAACACGCTATTGTCATCTTTTCTGACAGCTGGGAGAAGCTAAGCTGAAGATCACGTCACACGAAGAACAATCTTGCGTAGTCGTGCTAAGTTGTGAGGATTCAATACTGAGCAGAGTGAATAAACGAATGTTCAACACACCAGGTGCAACACACCAGCAACGGCATTTGACATGCTTGCTTAGCAACAAACATAATAGATCACGGATAGTCATATATAGCCATGAAAGACATGTTTGGCGTGTGTCTGATTGACTCCATCCGGAACGCTATTACTTCAGATCGTCTGTTAAGAGGAATAAAGCCATATAATATATATTTCTTAATTTGAAGAAGTCTTTCATCCGTTTTCTACTGTGAGCTGGTCTGATTAAGCATTTGCGTTGTGCATGGGGAATGGGGAAACAATTTTCTCTTGTTTGTTTTAGTTATTTCTTTTAGCATTATCACTGCAATATTCATCCCGTTTGTTGCCGGGGCCCGAAAGGGGAGCAAAGAATAGCAACACTGTTTACCTTCCATGCATGTCGTAAGAGGCGATTAAGGAGGTTATGGGATGGAGTTGGCTGTCCCATCCCATATAGGGTCAGTGACCCAAAGCCATGCTGAAGTCGGATGTGTCATGCCGAAAGGTGCAGATATCGCAGCAGTGCAGTAAATCATGACACAACGAATTCCCTTCTCCGGACTACATCCTGCTAATCAGGAGTTTGAGAATGAACGCAGAAGAAGAAGAAGTACTTTCTTTTCGCATTATCACTGCAATATTCAACCAGCATACAATGAGTGTCTGGACATATCCATATTGCAGGAAAGGATAAAAGCAAACAGATTTTCAAATAGAGGTGCTTCAAAACAGCAACTGGAAAGATATTGCAGTATGAAAACAGATTCTCAAGAAAAAGACAAAGGAAATGCGGCTTACGATGGGTTGACGGCTCGAAATGTATTTGGTGAAATGAGAGGACCAAAGGACAATCACTTCATTAATAAACTCTGCAGGAGAAACCAATCCCGTATCTTTCAGTTCCTAACATGATATTCTAGGGTAAATAATCATTTAAACCATATCTGACCCAGCAAACACTCACTTGTAGAAATAGTTCTCATCCAAACGAAACATCTGAAAACCTCTTTATTGACTACCCTGTCCTCTTAACTGCGTGAAAAAAAAACGTTTAGTCATTCTTAATAGTTACTAACTAACTGAATGACTCACTAAATCAACACCAGAAGACCTGCACATTTTTAAGAATGTCACTGAGCTACCAAGAATAGAATAGAACTACTCATCAATAATTCGATATCGACACAACAATATTTCTGTAACGTTTCAAGTAGTATTTTCAGAGCTCATGAATCAATGTATATAGTAATTGTAACTCAGCCAGTTGTTTCCGTAAAGATTTCTTTGCGCGTCGGAACCCATCACAATCAAGACAGATAAATGCTCAACTACTGAAAGAAGTACAGGACGTTAAATATCTTGGCAACATTTTTAATGATGACGGAAGAATGTACAGAGATATTGAGTCAAGAATTTTTTTAAAAAGCAACTACTTAAATTATGAAATTAACACCAGCCTGAACACCAGCCTGAACACCAGCCTGAAACAGAAATCTATCCTAATGAAAACCAAATGGTAAACTATATAATGA
This sequence comes from Meghimatium bilineatum, assembly GCA_034231615.1. Classification (NCBI taxonomy): domain Eukaryota; kingdom Metazoa; phylum Mollusca; class Gastropoda; order Stylommatophora; family Philomycidae; genus Meghimatium; species Meghimatium bilineatum. Next base: position 18,202,569 of record CM067320.1, read on the forward strand.
GTCTTCATTCCAACATTAACATTGCGTTATCAATGTCAGACATGGACACTAATGAATAACACATGGAAAAGCTTACTAAGTGTGAAATGAGATGTCTAAGAAAAGTAGCAAACAGAACACGAAGAGACCATATGAGGAATGAAAAGTTTACAGGAACTGCTGCAACAACACATAGTGTTAAATATATTGAAAAGAAGAGACTGAAGTGGTTCGGTTACTTAGTGAGAAAGAACCCCTATTCGTCAGGAGCAAGAGTATACAACATGAAAATGGAAACATCAAGATGCAGAGGAAGAAAGACTAAGACGAAGGTGAATTGAAAGATTTAACAGTGTTCTGAGACGTGACAATATTTTACTGCATTACAGTTTTAATCTCTTAACATCGGAGATCAGAAGATTCCAGAAATTAGTATTGAAGATGACACCAACCTAGCATCATGAAACCCCACAAGTTAAGAACACATGATTATGTCAGTTAAACATCATAATGAGGAAAAAACCCTTCACTTCCAACCAGAAAAAGACAATGCAAATAAGCAGACATGAACTTACACTTAAAATAATCATTGGCAAAGAACAAATAGAAAATGTCAGCAACATTGAATACCTCGGATCAACCATCAACACTACAGGAATTTGTTCAGCAGAGATTAGAAAGCCATGTAACAATGGCTCTACAGAAACATCGCAAATGAAACATAGATGGCAAGGGAAAAACAGAAAAAAACCACAGCTACAACTATTAAGAAGCAGTATTTTTTTTTCTAATGGCAACATATGGTTGTTGAAGTGAGCAATGACGTCCTCAATGAAAAAGAAAATATCCGCATTCGAAAAATAATGTTATAAAAGGTCCTAAGAATATCACGGACAGAGAACCAACGCAGACGTCCGTAAAGACAGGAGCATAGAAAAAGTCCGGCTTCTCAAGACTATACAAAAATCAACGCAAACTGACATATTTTGGATATACAAAAGACACAATGGTATAGGAAGATTAATCATGGAGGGACAATTTCTAGAAAAGATAGCAAAAGGCAGAGCAAGACTACGATAGAGACAGTATATCGAAGACCTGATCATGGCACTGGAAAAGGCTGGGCAGCTTGCACGGAACCGATAGTCTTACAGAATGGCAGTGAGGACAACGTTCTGTAAAGGATAAATCACATAAATAGATCAAGCAAGCAAACGTGCCATAACCCGAAAACCGGTCGTCATTCAATCATGCAATGCATTACACATCAAAAACAGAGAAAAGACAATAAATAGATCTACTATAGGCTTTTTATTACATGGTGGCAGTACTAATTTACCTATAAGCTAAATAAGCAATAGTTTAGGGTCCCCACATTTGTGGGGGCAAAGTGGGGCCCCAAAAATTTTTATTATTACACTATCTATATATTCTTAATCGTTAAAGGGCCCCATATCTCAAATAGCTTAGGGCCCTATCAAGTCTAAATCCTGTTCTGCATTACGGTTGGGCTAATGAGTCACTGAAGAGACCTACACATCTCCCTCATGGGATAGGGGGCAATTCTAATATTTATAACTAAAAAAAATAGTGCTCGAAAATTTTAAAAGTTAATTATGTTTGACAAGGCGCAGAACGTAACACAGTAGCTTTCATTCTGAACTCGGCGTGAAACCGACAGATGTAATCTCGCAGAGAAGAGGTATGAAAAATGTCTGAGCTTTTGGATTATGTCTCCAAGGACTGGTAAAGACAGGAGGCGGAATATGATATAATATATATAGCTGTTATCTGATCATAGCAGCATCAACACTGAGGTATGGCTGCATGACTTCAATTACAGAGGGATGATACGTGACATCCTTTTGAAGTCAGTTAAATCTGGGGTCTTCAATATGGACGCCCACTCGTAGTGCCACAATAATTTTCAAGGGAGCCATGGAGGAAACATTTGAAACTGGGGAATAGCAGAAAAGTTTAGGGGGACCACAGACCCATATGGGGAGACCGTATTCCCGTTTAGGGGGACCCCATCAAGGCAATATTTGGACAATATTTAAAAACATTAACGATAGATAATATCTTTAATAGATTGACAATAGACTAACATTAAAAAGGTTAGCACGCTTCTTTCTTTTTGTTTTAAAAATATTTTAGTTTTCATGTAAGAAAATAATTGTTGCACAAAGGGGGTGGGGGATGAGCGTAAAAGGTTTAAACCTAATGAGCTAAATCAGGATCCGGTTGAGGCTAAGATATTCTTAAAGCATGTTTCTCATATAATGTGGTTATAACAAATTAAATATTCAACATGTTTAGTTATATCAAATTAGATATTTAACTTGTGTGGTTATAACAAATTAAATATTCAACATGTTTGGTTATAACAAATTAGATATTTAACTTGTGTGGTTATAACAAATGAGATATTTAACTTGTGTGGTTATAAAAAATTAGATATTTACCTTGTGTGGTTATAAGAAATTAGATATTTATCTTCTTATTTTATCAGTTTGTTCTCAAACTCCTGCAGATTAACATGATGTAGAGAGGAGAAAGGAACACATTGTATCTTTGTCTAAAGATGGCATTGCAATCTATTTGGGTCCAACGCATCCGATTTCATTATATTTTCTGAGCCAAATGGACCCAAAAATAGAATGGGACACATGTTAGGACTAGCTACTTCATACCTGAAACAAGCTAATATACAACAGTAGATACGTCAGTAAATTATTCCACGCCGATAAGACTTACTGGGAAATACGGTGTAAGGCCTGCATTTTTCATTGAGATAATCTTTTGTTGTGAATGTTTTCTTGATAAATGCCTTTTTGGTTAAACGTCGATTTTCTTCTGTTATGTGTTTCAGTGATTTGTGAAATTCCATTAACATATTTCCTAGTTTCGCATGATGGATTTCAGTTTTGTTGCTGTTATTATCCATTATTTCTTTTTCATTTACTAACGGCATACCTAGGGATATTGTGTTAAATATCATGACAGCCGCCTATGCTTTCCCAAAACATCTGGTACAAATTACTTTAGGATTGATCGACTTAGAAGTTATTGACGATGTAAAATGGTTCCGGTTGAATTGGGAATTGAACCTCAGAACCAGACTAGTAAACACGGATGATACCGTTAAACAGATTTAGGCCCCAGAAGGCATAACTCCTGGCGATGATTTGATATCTATTCCTATGGTATTTTAGGAGGCAGTCAAGACAGCCATTACACATAATAGAGAGTTCAGGGAACATAGCTCTGTGAGTGTGGATGCTGAGCTCAAGGCATTCACCAACGAACATGCCAATGACACAGATGTTATCATTTATACGAACGAAACTCCCATCTTCCACCATCGATCGCATGGACCTTTACTGCTAGATTACAAGCAAGAACAGTACTCGAAGCTAGCGGAGCCTTTACAGCAACAACAATCAGTCTAACGATGGTATCGCAGGCAATAAACTGGCTGAAATCGGAAGCCTATTTCCATGAGTGCATACTAAGTGACTCAATGAATATGATTCAGAAAGTCAAAACAGGTGATGTACGTAGGGGATGGGTGAAGTCATTGGAGAGAGTCAAAATGCGGGCCTCACTTCGATAAACCACACGTATCTTTGTCCCCGGACACGTGAATATGGAGGAAATTGAACGGGCCGACCAATTAGCTAGCCTCGTCATCAAAACAGATGGTCAACATATGGACTGAGCAGAAATACTCGTGGCTTGTAGGGAATCTGCACGATCAGATGATTTTGAAATAATTTAATAATAGCATTAGTTAATATCGAGAATGCAAGAATTGAGAGTGATGATAGGCGTGGCCTGTAGAGAACATACAACAGAGATTTCAAAAAGAGCAGTGAACCAACATAGAACCGAAACTATCAGCCATTATACCCTGAGAGATTTACTGAAGCGGAGATCTGAGCACATATGGACATGTCCAAGGTGCGAAGAGGATAATCAACATACGTTATATACAATAGTAAATATTATAAATAAGTAAATTTGTTTTACGTAAGTAATTATAATACAATAGAACAAGGAAGAAAAAATGATTGACGTTTCGATATAATATCTTCTCTCAGAACAATCATATATTAGTAAATATAAATAAACTACAGATTAATGACCAAAACAAAAATTGGAAAGGGTTTAACATATGTTCCAGTTTCATTCCTTATTTTCTTTTTCTTCCTTTCGTATTGTTCTGTATTTGCGTTCTATTTATTATTGTATGATTGTTCTGATGAAAGTCTTGTATAGAAATTTCAATTGTTTTTCGTCCTTATTCTTTGTTATTATATGTATTTGTGTTACGTGTTATTTTTGTTAGTAGTAGTAGTAGTAGGTTTATGTAAAATACAGTTACTTATTCACAATATGTATGTTCGTATTGGTTTTACTATACCCCACACTGATCGTTGGATCTTCTAAGCTTTCTAGTAATGGTACACATATGCAACATACATTTCTAGATGAAGACAGAATAAACAAAACCGTTTCATCAACTCAAGATTCAATCAACACAAAAGAAAGAATCTCCATGAGAAACGAAGTCTCCCGTGTATTGCCGGGGTGAAAGGTGAGCAAAGAATAGCAACACTATTTACCTTCCATGCATGTCGTAAAAGGCGACTAAGGAGATTATGGGATGGAGTTGGCTGTCCCATCCCATATTTGTTCAGTGACCCAAAGACATGCTGAAGTCGCATGTGTTGGGCCGAAAGGCGCAGATATCGCAGAAATACTGTAAACCATGACACAACGCGTTCCGTTCTCCAGACTACGTCCCGCTAATCTGCAGGAGTTTGAGAAGGAACAAAGAAGAAGAAGAAGAAACGAAGTGCAGGATATGACTTTTGAAACAGCAACTTAATATTATATAGCAGAAGATCAGTAATATGTACTGACTGCTCAAAACTGAAATCCAACAGGCAAATCCTGGAACAGGGTAATGAACATGTTTCAAGCTGTGGCTATTATATAACACATGACGTCATGCCAGCAATGGAAGGCAAACTTGAATAACACTAAAGAAAAATTAAAACTAAAAATACACATTGCTATATTAGAATTAGCCAGGTTCAACCACAAAGGAGCTAGTGGAAAAAGGATAATAATCTCAACTATCGATAATGTGATCATGGTCCGAGCATAACGTAATACTGGCATTGTTGCTGAAACGATTAAAGGAGCGCTTAAAAAATTCTATAAATTAATAATATTTGCAAAACAATATTCTATATATAATATTCGTTCAATATTTGTGTACTATTATATTGAAATTGACTAGTGTAGAAAATTATCAGCTCTACAAAAGAAAATGTGTTACTTTAAAAATATCCAGAAATAGCTCGACTGGAAAGAATACAGCATAATTAAATGTTTTCAGGAATTAAAAAAAAAATTAAAAACAAACAAGAACACACTCGGTAAGATGATACAATACAAACACATAGTAAAATATGATACTTCATAAAACAAACATTATTTGTTTTCATATATCCCTGATGTCCAGGAGAAGAGCAGCACGAGTTTCTGATGACAATCATACTAGGTTCAATGCCCGCATTGCAATTGTGCATCCGCACCATCTAAAATGCAATAGAAAACTACTGAAATGTATTTATATTACCTAGAAAATCACTACCGCCCAAAATAATTGATTGATTGTTAAACCCTGAATATGAGATGCTAATATATTTCTTAGTGACTCAATGAACATGATCCGCAAAGATTAAGCGGGAGTCGTCGGCTGTCAATGTATCATAATATATTGCCATAATATTATCATCATAAAATATTGTCATAATTTATGACTTTAAAAATTACTTGTATATTTGTGTCAGGACATGCGGGTGGTGAGGGTATTGTAAGGGCCGATACACTGACGATTATTCCCAGTGCTAATAGATACATGAATTGACCAATCTAACATAGTTAATGAGCTGAGGGACCTCGTCTGCAGATTCTATATAGATTTTCAAAAGTGTAAATTATGATCGCTCTTAAGACTGACCCATATTGGTGTAAATATCGGAATAGCTCGTAAAGAGAATCATAATTTATATACTACGAGATAGATGTACATAATAAATGTGCATCGATCTGGAACTGTCGGGCCCTAGAGAAGGAATGATTTATTGAGGCGACGCTCGGAGCTCCTATGGACATGTCCGGAATGATTTATTGAGGCGACGCTCGGAGCTCCTATGGACATGTCCGGAATGATTTATTGAGACGACGCTCGGAGCACCTATGGGCATGTCCGGAATGATTTATTGAGGCGACGCTCGGAGCACCTATGGACATGTCCGGAATGATTTATTGAGACGACACTCGGAGCACCTATGGACATGTCCGGAATGATTTATTGAGGCGACGCTCGGAGCACCTATGGACATGTCCGGAATGATTTATTGAGGCGACGCTCGGAGCACCTATGGACATGTCCGGAATGATTTATTGAGACGACGCTCGGAGCACCTATGGACATGTCCGGAATGATTTATTGAGGCGACGCTCGGAGCACCTATGGACATGTTCGGAATTTGCTGATGATAATCTGCAGTCATACGTCAGGATATGATACCAAAATATACCTGGGTGCCTTTTAGCATCCGGAGAATACATATATCTGGAACGGACATATATCTGGAACGGACATATATCTGAAACGGACCCTTCATGTGATGAGTGTAGGGTTAAAAACCTCTTATGAAGTAGCACTCCTGTTTCAACAATGTACGCGATTCCATCTCGGTAAATGTCAGGTCATATTACCAAAAAAGGGTAGGTTATAGATCACATGATGTGATCACAGCGAGCTAGGTTATAGATCACATGATGTGATCACAGCGAGTTCATGTTTGTTATTCTCCTATAAAAATGTTTTCATTGCCTCTACTATCCTGCGGTAAATCATTTGAGTGGGATCCACTAGCTTTTCATCTAAAAAACATTGCGTTTTGATGCATAATGGAGTCAGTCTAGCGACCTGTTGTCCTCTAATAAAGTCTAGCACTCTTATTCAGGTAAGATAACAGCTGCACAGAAACCTGACTTGTTCTAATTTGCCAAACAAGAAAGTAGAATATTTTTTTTAGGGAATGTAAGAAAACATCATGAGACATATATGAAGACGAATAATGGTAATGAGAAGTGACATATTACATTTACTGCAAATATGCGCCGGAAGTTAACAAGAAAGGGTGAGAATAGGAAGAAGAATGCCAGAGACAAAATAATATTTCAGACGATAAAATTATTACTATAGAAAGGGAATTGTAATAATTTTAATGAAATACACCTTTGTTTTAATTTATTTTTTCAGCAATAGGGGCAACAGAGTTCTTGTGGCATTTTATGCAGTGTGAAAATTTCTCAAGAGCTTTATTTTATCCACAATACACCGCCGAAGATGTATGTGTTGGGCCATTTGCGCAAATAAAACGGCGACACAACGCATTTTAATTCTCTGGACAACATCCTGCTGGAAATCTAGTTGGACGTTGTTTTTGCTACAAGGGAGATCCTGCGGGAGTTTGAGAATGAATGATGAAGAAGAAGAAGAAGAAGCCAGGAATACTACAACTCTCAGTGGTATGGGTCAGTCCATAAACTATGTCAACTTTTTTGCCAATTTTTACTCCTTTCCGGCCTTGTCAACAGCTGTGAAGATTTAAGAACCTCCCTGTTGAATTATGTCTAAAATGTCCACATTCCTCCAAATTTATTTCAGCTGAAAATGTACGATCAAGATATATATTTCATTGCACATTTTCAGATTATTTAAAAACAATTCAAACAACTTAATTGGTGTATAAAAACAGTATTGTTGACATTAACATTTGTCAAATCTGTCCTCCTAAGTGTTGACGTTAACATTTGTCAAACCTTCCCTCCTAATTGTTCACGTTATTTAAGGATATCCCATATGTACTGCTTGTTGAGTAGAAGTTTCCAATTGAAAATAAGATAGAAACGGAATTGTACATAAGCACTGTCACAGAGCTATCTCAAAGGAGATAATCCACATACAAACGTCATCTACTAAAGTTTTGCTGTTACATGCTGTTTCGTCTAGTTTGCTGTTGTATGGTGCTTGGTCCGGTTTGCTGTTAGATGGTGTTTGGTCTAGTTTGCTTTACATGGCATTTGGTCTGGTCCGCTGGCGACATCTCTACATACCGAGTTGAAATGCAAAGAAATACAATTACTTGAATGTATCTAAATATGTAAAGTCCCATTAGTACAGAATGAGGATGAAATTCAGAGGTACATTCTCCATTACTATGTGGGGGTATACAGTGTAATGTGAGTTCATCCAGACCATTGTCACACCACTTAGAAGTATGGGAATGTAGTATTAGTCATACTTACAGTCTGAATCGCCCGTGTGTTGTCGAGGCCTGAAAGGGGAGCAAAGCATAGCAACACTGTTTACCTTCCATGCATGTCGTACGAGGCGACTAAGGAGGTTATGGGATGTAGTGGCTGTCCCATCCGATATAGGGTCAGTGACCCAAAACCATGCTCAAGTCGGATGTGTCAGGCCGAAAGGCGCAGATATCGCAGAAATGCTGTAAACCATGACACAACGCATTCCGTTCTCCGGACACATCCTGCTGATCTGCAGGAGTTTGAGAACGAACGCAGAAGAAGAAGATTTACAGTCTGAATCACTTAACGTATGCTGACGACACAGTTCTGATTAAAGGGAGTGAACAAGAACTTCAAGCCCTGTTACACATGGTAGTACAAGAAAGTGAAATCAAAGGTCTCAGTCTAAGCCAGGAGGAAACAGACATTATGGTTGTTTCAAGGAAATAAAAACCGCCAAGACGCAGTATTAGTATAGATGATGATAAATGAAATCTAATGGAAAAATTCAAGTATCTTGGCTTCAGTTTAACATCAGATTGTCAGTGTTACCAATGAGAATGAGAAAAAGAGCAGAATAGCACACGGGAAATCAGCATTTTAAAAGATGAGAAACATTTTATGTAATGGAGTAGTATCAATGCCTTCGTAAATTCGAGTGCTAGGATGTTATATTGAAGCAATTCTTCGTATGAATGTGAAGCATGGACGGTAAACGAAAGAGCTCAAGATGAGCTTATGGAAATGAGATATGATTTTGGAGAAGAATTATGAAAATTCCACGGAGAGACAAGAAAAATAATTTCGACGTACTCAAAGATGCTGGAGTAAAAACAACAAATTATAGCAAAAATTAGAAGTAGATAAGACAGGATTTTGAGAGAATGTGATGAGAAAAGCACAACTTGAAAATTAAGTAACCACAGGAAAGATCAAGGAAAGAAGATATAGAGGACGACATAGAGAGAAACTTGTGGATGGGTTGTCACTGTGGCACAAAGAAAATGTCACCAACTGAACATATTAACATACGAGACAAGTGTGAAGGAACATGATAGCCTACGTCACTCAGTATGATACTGAAATATTGAATGAATTGTAAAACATTTGGAAATAACGTATATTTAACAAATAGTAATATTTCTTCAAAAGTTTACTTTCTTTGTTTTGAGCATTTATTTTCTTAATATCTTTTTCTGTATTAAATTTGTAACAATTTCTCTTACTACTTCATTCTTTTTTAGGAACATTCTCAGATTTCAACATTTTCAAAGAATTATTCAAGCAGAGACTGCTAGAACATTCAAAGACAGAATCTTTCACTCACAGACTGTTGACGTTTTCAAAGAATGAATTGTTAATTCTAAGGCATGGTTGCCATAATGTCTTTTTTTTGTATTGAAATTTTAGAAATGTTGCTATTTTTTAAGTGACGCTGATCAATCAGCATCACTACATTTTTATTTTAGCGATTTGTATACCTTTTGTTTTAGCGATTTGTATACCTTTTGTTTTAGCGATTTGTATACCTTTTGTTTTAGCGATTTGTATACCTTTTAAAGATTAAAATAATATTCACTTTAACGTATTTTTATGCTTAAATTTGGCCAAAACAATTGTGTGTCTATTGCGTATAAAAAAGCAATTTTATGTGTACTTTACTATACTGTGTGCTACCATTGATTTACACAAAAACTTTGTTATCATGAGTGTTCTATTTTATCATGCCCGATCAGTTTTGCTGCAGTTCTACCTTTTATCTATTATCCCTGCATTTTTGGCTGTAATAGTTATACAAAGTCACTTTATAAAAATTTCTGCAGAATTTCAATGAATTTAAACCGTTTCTCAGTAGATTATGCACAATTGTGAAATATGACAATGTTTTTGAGTTTTTAAACTAATAATTTGACCATAAACCGTTTCAACTTTTTGGCAACCCTGATCTGATACTACTATCGTTTTCAATGAATCGTTGTGAACTTATATCGACGACGGCAGCTAAAGATTGAGTGGAATATTAACTAATTCAAGATAGATCGTTTTCTTTGTATAACTGTCAGCTCATAACGCTAGCTCGTAGAAGCGCTTACAGCTTATTCTTGAGAAATATCCAATGTGTTCGAATATCGCCTACATCGGTGAAAATCTCAAGCAATCTTACCCGCCACTTTATTGATTGTTGCTATTAGTTTCTGATACATCCTGACTACCATTTTTGAATGCTATAGACTTTACAAATACCCATATCACGGGCACTTTCTATATTCAGCTGTACTCTGTGGTAAACAGTAACTCTTGGTTGACTGAAAAATAACACTTGAACAAAATCGAGTTTCATTTAAATATGTTTTCTTTCATCACGTCTTCTACCTTGCTCTGACGCCATCTTGCAACATTTAATTAGTTGCGTCTTGCAACATGCAAGCATATTCCAATTGTTTCTATTCGTTAGTCTCTTTTCTTGCATCTGCAATATAATTGCGATTTAATATATACATGCATTGCAAGGTAAAAAGACATCGCGATATAATATTAATTTCGGTCCCAAAAGGACACAGCGTATTCCATTCTTCGGACAACATCATGTCAATCTGCGGGAATTTGAGAACAAACGAACTAACAAGAATTTGCAAAATTCAACCATTGGAAGTATATAGGATCTTCCTAGACGGTTTAAACTAAAAGAGGCCATAATCAAAATAAATTACACCGTGTTGTTGTCATCTGTGATGCGAATTCATATCCCGGCTTTTCCCATGGTGAAAAAAATAATTAATTGTTTGTTTATTACGTTCAGAATAATTACAATGGATGAAGCCGATCTTTCTATGTGCAGTGGGGCGTTTTTCCAGAAACAGTGATTTAAACACTTGTCTTTGAAATCATACTATTGTGTTATCCTAACAGAGAATTAAGAGATGGCACAGACTACATGTTTGTGCTTTCACAGTGACAAGTAATTTAATGGACCGGTTGATATTTTGAAGGTAAAGTAATGTGTTACGGTATTTGGAGGATACATGATATGTTGTTGTTTCTTTTGTGCGACAAGTGCAAAACAAAATGTCGTTTTCGTCTGTAGGAGATCTATTGAAAAATTTTTTTTGATGCAATAAAGGTGTTAAGAAAAACTGTAGAGAACATAGTCACAACAGGCAAAATTGAAGGCAACAGAGACAGAGGGCGACAACGTGAGAAAATATTAGACAGTTTGACAACTTGGCACGGCAAGGAAACAACAACGACCTTGATATATAATACTGTGGACAGAGAGCTGTGTAGAGCCATCACCGCCTACGCCAGCCGGCATGGTACCTGATGATGATGAAAACTGTTCAATGTTATTTTCTTTTCTACAAATCTGACCTGAAGGGAGGCTTGAACGCATTTCGTATGAATGTACTAACTTTTAAAAACGCTTCACTCTGGTCCAGCTAACAGCAAGCTCTAAACAGTGCACTAGAAGTGGGATTATTCCTGACGAAGATAACATTCTGTCATGAAACACACTTTAAACCCCCCCCCCCCCCCTATTACATCATTTAAGATTTTCTATGATAAAAATATGATTACTGAATATTTTAAGAGTATTAAATTCTTCAGAATATGTAAAAATGTTTGAGAAAAGTTGTATATGAATGTTTCTTCGATGAGCGTCAATCACTTTTCTCTACAATGTGATGTTTGGAAAGGAGTGCATTTTTACTAAAGAACCGAATGCAGAAATTAACTAAAACGATGTCAGTATTATTATTTGATTGTAGAAAATTAAGTAAAGTGATGTCAATATTGAGTTAAATGCGAAATAGGCCTTAATCAATCAATAGAAAACAGGAAATCTTCATTTTTGGCCACTTAATGAGACAGGGAAGTTTGGAGAACATAGTCACAACAGGCAAGATTGAAGGCAAGAGACAGGAGGGCGACAACATGAGAAAATAGTAAACAGTTTGACAACCTGGCACGGCAGGGAAACAACAACGACCTTGATGAATAATACTGGAGACAGAGAACTGTGTAGAGCCATGACTGCCTACGCCACCCGGCATGGCACCTGATGATGATGTCAATATTTTATATTTCATTGTAAAAAATTAACTAAAGTGATGTCAATATTACATATTTCATTATAATAAATTAGCTAAAGTGAATAGAAGAAAGAAAAATATACCTTGTAAAAATGCAAAAAATATTTGTATATACACACATTTAAAAAAAATTGCTTTTACAAATTTTAATGCATGTAGAATATCATCAAATCATGTATTATCTTAAAAATTGCAAGCTTATATTAAAAATACAAATCATCTGATCTTAAAGTGAAATAACCTTTAAAATTGTGAATGTTGTAATGAAACAACGTCATGTTATATTCATTCATTCATTTTACTTCATCTCTGAAGTTAGCGCATAGGGCAGAGGTAAGATCTCTCCAATTATGTCTGTTCAAAGTTAGTCTGTGCAGTTCTTGAATAGTATGATTATTGTAAGTTTTAATTTCTCTAAGTATTGTTCTTCTGAGTGTTTACTTTGGTCTACACCTGACTCTTCTGCCTATTGGTATCGATGTAAGTGATTGATTGTGTATTCTGTTATTGTCTGAGTGTAGGGCATGTCCGATGTAGGACCAACGGTGTTTTCTAATAACATCTGTGATGTAGTTTTGATTTTTCTCTTCTCTGAATTTTTTTCGTTCGATTTGAATTCGCTCCAGTGAGTGTTAGTTATCCTACGAAGGCATTTGTTTTCGACACTCAATATATTCTTTTCTGAAGATAAACAACTTGTCTTGCTCTGACATCTATATAACAGCACTGGAATGAAGCAGGAATTAAATAAGCGCATTTTCGTGAGTGTGTTGATTGACTTTGACCTCCATATATTAGACAGTTTATTAAAGGCACTTGATTCTAATGCAATGCGAGTTATAATTTCTTTCATAACATCGCCGTCGAGTGTTAATTTTTGGAGTGAACTAACTTCTGTTACATAAATCGGTCGAGACTTTAAGATGTTAGCTGATTAATCCAACGATCGACGAAATGACCCAGAGCTGAATAGAGAAACATCCTCCATCGACGGAAGTCATTACCGGTAGCCTATATTACATGTAATTTAAGGTATAACAAATCTCCTCTCTCCCAATTTGCCACCCTACCTCTGTATCGTTACACCCGTTATCTCAGCATTAGGAAAACAACATTACATAATGGCAGATAAATATTTTCGTCGGATGAACCAATGGTTTTCAATATCCGTGAAAGTGGAAGCGTTGAATGAACCAGTGGTTTTCAACATCTTTGACCGTGGAAGTATTGGATGAACCAGTGATTTTCAACATCTATGACCGTGCCTCCAACTTTTAGGAACAATTTTATCATGTGGTTCTTATTGGTCTTAAAAACGGTCGTTGACCTTCTCAAGGGCCCATCAATCCTTTTCAAAGTTTATTAACATCTGTGTTTATTCAGCGCCGAATGTGGGACATAGGGAAAAAACTAGGGCTCTCCAGCTCCAGGGATGTAATACTTCTATATGTATTACTTGTATGTTCTTGAGATCCATACTCGTACCCTCTTTAATGTGTCTTCTGCGAAGGGTCTCTCTTGGTCTTCCTCTTTTTCTTTTGCCATCTGGTATCCATTTTAATGCCTGTAGGGGCAGTCTGTTTTCATTCATTCTAAGGTCATGTCCGATATAAGTCCATTGATGTCTTATTGTTGTGGAAACATATTGCTGCGTGATGTCTTCCCTTACTTGCTTGTTTCACGTGAACTCTTCTATAGAAGTAACATGTATTTATTACAATTCTATCACGCTGTGGCCTCACACCAAAAAACAGGTTCGTAACCCCCCGATTTCAAATTTTTTTTCCCGTTTATACCTAGCAATTTTCCGTGGCCCTCAATGGGCGCACATATCACCCCCCTCCCCCTGTGATAACCGCTAGGATAAGAGACCCACAATAAGTTAAGAATCATGTTTTAAAAAAAAATAAGATGGGATATGAACGGTATACAGAACACGGTAATGAGCAAAATAGAAATACTTGAATTCAATGCATCAATATAGTTAGAGTTCACAATGGATAAGGACGTGTTCTGATACTGCTTCACGAGCGCCTGCTGGCTTTGGCGGACATCACCTTTTGATGAGACATCGAGAAGGAGATCTGAAGAATTTGGTATCACACGTGGGACCTGTATAATTGGACGCTTGCTGATCATAGCTAGGACCGTATTGTTTAATCAGCATGCAATAGAACTATTAAAGTAGCATGAAAACCATTGGATATTCGAACTGGGAAAAGGGGGGGGGGTGAGGTATTACGGGTATTTCCAAATTGTAATAATGTCATGGTTGACGATTAGGAACTCGAATTATCGAACGGTCATACCGATTTGGAATGTGAAGCTGGAAGGATTATATGATGTTCCTACTTCAATGAGCATCACTAGATTATATGATGTTTCTACTTCAATGAGCATCACTAGATTATATGATGTTTCTACTTCAATGAGCATCACTAGATTATGTGATGTTTTTACTTCAATGAGCATTGCTAGATTATATGATGTTCCTACTTCAATGAGCATCACTAGATTATATGATGTTTTTACTTCAATGAGCATTGCTAGATTATATGATGTTTCTATGCAAATGAGCATCACTAGATTATATGATGTTCCTACCTAAATGAGTATGGCTAGATTATATGATGTTTCTACTTCATTGAGCATCACTAGATTATATGATGTTTCTACTTCATTGAGCATTGCTAGATTATATGATGTTTCTACTTCATTGAGCATCACTAGATTATATGATGTTTCTACTTCATTGAGCATCACTAGATTATATGATGTTTCTACTTCAATGAGCATTGCTAGATTATATGATGTTTCTATGCAAATGAGCATCACTAGATTATATGATGTTTCTACTTCATTGAGCATCACTAGATTATATGATGTTTCTACTTCATTGAGCATTGCTAGATTATATGATGTTCCTACCTAAATGAGTATGGCTAGATTATATGATGTTTCTACTTCATTGAGCATCACTAGATTATATGATGTTTCTACTTCAATGAGCATTGCTAGATTATATGATGTTTCTATGCAAATGAGCATCACTAGATTATATGATGTTTCTACTTCAATGAGCATCACTAGATTATATGATGTTTCTACTTCATTGAGCATTGCTAGATTATATGATGTTTTTACTTCATTGGGCATCACTAGATTATATGATGTTTTTACTTCAATGAGCATGGCTAGATTATATGATGTTTTTACTTCAATGAGCATGGCTAGATTATATGATGTTTCTATGCAAATGAGCATCACGAGATAATAAGATATTTCTACTTATAGGAACTCAGAGTGCACCATCAAGGCAAAAATACAGGGATGTTGCAGCAAATCTTCGTTGCGGAGACGGAACATTAATGATGATGACTTTAATGAACATCACTAAATAATATGGTGTTTCTGCTTTAATGAACGCCACTAGACAAAGTGACGTTTCAGCGCAAATGTGCATGGCTAAATTATATAATTCTGTAACAATATTCACAACATAATGTAAACACATCAGATTACCACGTGATAACAAAAAACAAGTAATGGCAGCATCATATTATTTCATGTGTAATTCAGACTTGAAATAAGAGGAATTGAAAATCAGAATCTGTAGATTATGTTTTGAACGAAAGAAAAAAGAAACAATTTGAGATCATTCCACATCTTTTTTGTTGCAACCTTCGATATGTTCTACTCCAACTATCATTACAATACATCGTCTTTCAAGGCCAATTTCCTTGGTAAAATATTTGTTATTCGCATTTGTGCTTTTAGAGTGAGCTCCTTGCTCGGAAAATTGCTCTGAAAATGAATCCAGACGAAAATCATTTAAGGTTGGCAGATTTACTGGTCGGATGGGCACCAGGTCAAGTAACTCCATGCACTTTTTTTGATGGAGTTGTCTTCCGGCGTTTTGTGATTGATTACATGATAGCACTGTTGATTTCACTTATACCACCCTTTTTTATAAATAAAAAAACTCTAACTAGTCGGTATTAGCGTACATATATATATATGAGCAGGCTATTACTTATGGAGCTTTGTTTCTCAAAGATAAATAGTATTTTTGTTTGACTGGGCATCTCAGAGATAAATATTATTTTTGTTTGATTGGGCATCTCAGAGATAAATAATATTTATGTAGCGTTGTCTGACTGTGGCGGAGTGGTACAGAGCGCGTATGTGACGACCGCGTATTAGGGAGCCGCGTTAGCGCAGTGGTTAGCGCACTGGCTTCGCATATGAGTGGTCCTGGGTTCATTCCCCAGCTGAGGCGGAAATGTTTTCAGATCGCAACGGCTCCCAGGTCGACCCAGCCTTAAATGGGTACCGGATTAATCCGGGAAGTAAAGACTGCGAGGGAGAGGAGATGGCTACCGCCCTCATTTGCAGAGCCTGTGAAATGTGAGATCGCTAACATCTCATACCCCTACGGCATTAATAAATGCTATGGGTTACTTTACTTTTACTTTTTATGTGACGACCAAGGTTACCTAGTTCTAATTAAGGTAAATCAGCATCTAGACTGTTAAGAAAGCAATGGCAAACCACTGAACGTTTTTATATTGCCTAGAAATTACTACTGCCAAACAATGCTGGGTTAGCGGCTACGGCCTTAATTTGATACGCTAAGAATGGCACGTGATAGAGTCGGGTTGACATTAATTGCACAGACATCGTTCTGGAAAAAATCTGTCACGTGATGATGATGCTGAGTCATGGCAGATAGAACTACACAAAAACGACGCACCGGTTAACAAACAATTAGACAGTCAGTAAAAGACAAAGAAATAAGGTACAACAAGCACGAAAGAAGACATTATGAAAATGTTCGTCTTATCTTACTAATTAATAGCTACACTACAGGAGAGATAAGCAACAACTAATTAGGTATCGTGTTCCCTGATAATCCTATCCATGCCTAGCGGTATAAAATAAGCACTTTTCATGTGTGCTAGTGGTATAATATAAACACTTTTTATGTGTGCTAGTGGTATAATATAAGCACTTTTCATGTGTGCTAGTGGTATAATATAAGCACTTTTCATGTGTGCTAGTGGTATAAAATAAGCACTTTTCATGTGTGCTAGTGGTATAATATAAGCACTTTTCATGTGTGCTAGTGGTATAATATAAGCACTTTTCATGTGTGCTAGTGGTATAAAATAAGCACTTTTCATGTTTGCTAGTGGTATAATATAAGCACTTTTCATGTGTGCTAGTGGTATAATATAAGCACTTTTCATGTGTGCTAGTGGTATAATATAAGCACTTTTCATGTGTGCTAGTGGTATAATATAAGCACTTTTCATGTGTGCTAGTGGTATAATATAAGCACTTTTCATGTGTGCTAGTGGTATAATATAAGCACTTTTCATGTGTGCTAGTGGTATAATATAAGCACTTTTCATGTATTGATGTTGATGGCTGATACTCTCTTATCATTTTATATTTACTAAAAAATTTCTGATAAGTAATCAAAGTTATCAAATGATTCGGCGAAGAAAAATTTGAAAAGATGGGAAGAAGTATATATCATTAATGTTTTTTTCAGATGTCCCTTCCCTTTTTCTGACATTTATGTGTGCCAATTTGTTAAGACTGTACAATGGAAGCCTTCTATGGAGGATGCATTTATAACAAGTTTACCTATTTAATAATTCTTCAGAAACTCCAATTATTTTTATTCCTTATAATTTTTACTGTGAATAGCGAAATGTTGGTATCACATAAATATTTTGTTGTTCCGGGCCACATTGATATATTGGGATATAACTTTATATTCTAATAGCAGGCATCTTTCCGTCTTTCCAGCCAATAGTATTATTTTTGTGCTATAGTAAGTATAATCTATGACACATGATGATGATGAATATGACTCACAACACCAATCTAAGTCTCAGTATTTCACTGTCTATACACAGAATCACAAGCCCACAACGGCATCGTATGCTGGTGTGTGCCTTTTTAGACGCGCAGCCTATGAATTATCGGCTATCACCTACATTGTCTTTATACCAAACATGATTCTTCCCCCTTCATGCAACGAGATATATTCTAATAGCAGTATTCCAATAGCAGTCCTGAAATACAACTCAACCGATGTTCTCCTATAATCTTCTAGATTTTCTCATATTCCACGTGAACTCTCTCTAAAGTTACAGATTACTGGAGATTCGAAACTGCAAACAATTTCTGTTAACAGAAGATGTCATTAGTTCGGCCAAATGAAATGTGTTTTTTTATACAGAAAGAATAAATAACACAAAATATTTAAAACTAGTAACATCATATTTCATTGTTTATACACGCAGACAGACGATTTTCTAATAGAATTGCTTTGACATTCAGTGCATTCAACCACCTTACATCTAGAAATGAGGATTTCCAGGCACGTATATATACGTGTGCGTGGTGATTGATCTGGGGGACTTATAATAGGGTCCGTTTTCATCTGCTGGATCATATCGCAGCAATGCTGTAAACCATGACACAACGCGTCCCGTTCTCCGGACTACATCCTGCTAATCTGCAGGAGTTTGAGAACGATCGCAGAAGAAGAAGAAGAATCTGCTGGATCGGATGTTATAACTTATCATAAATCCTTTTCTTGTGAAATGAATTTTGTCAGACTTGTTTCAGAGGAGGGTGGTACTGAGATGCGGCAGTTGAACATCTGATTCAACAACAATACATCCAGACCTTCCGCATGGCTTACCGTTGTCCCATATGCTCTTTAAATATATGTATATACAAAATGACGTTAACGGGTGCACAATTGATTGTAAATAGCAAAACCCAAAACCCTCTCCTATGCTTGATCACACTGGCCAGTCGTATAATACATCTAGGGCTCTGGTGGACACAGAAAATTCAGCTATAAAATGGTTCTCTTTGAATAACCACAACGCCCAAACAATAATGCCTCCTACACATCTATGTTGAGAGATAGTAAACAGATCTTCAAATTTAAAACAGGTGGGAGTGCTGTTTGACAGATGTTTTTGTTTCAATGAACATGTAAATTACACACTCCTCACAGCTCAAAACGGGTTACAGCGATGGGGGTGTTTATGTTTTTTTGTGAACGACCTCTTGCAATGCTATATTAAATCATCATCATCATCAGGTGCCATGCCGGGTGGCGTAGGCGGTCATGGCTCTCCACAGCTCTCTGTCCACAGTATTATGTATCAAAGTCGTTGTTGTTTCTTTGCCGTGCCAGGTTGTCAAACTGTCTAATATTTTCTCACGTTGTCGCCCTCTGTCTCTGGTGCCTTCAATCTTGCCTGTTGTGATTATGTTCTCTTAACCTGCCTGTCTCATGAAGTGGCCAAAATAAAGAAGATTGCCTTTTTCTTATATTGTTGATTAAGGTCCGTTTCGCATTTAACTCTTTTAACACCTCTACATTAGTTTTTCTGGCAGTCCATGGTATTCTCAGCATTCTTCTGTAGAACCACATCTCTGTTGCCTCCAATCTCCTACTTTCCAGTTTGTTTATTGTCCAAGACTCGCACCCATATGTTAGTATAGGGGTTATATAGCACTGCAGAACTCTCTTTCTCGCCTCTAATGACAAGGTCATATTACACAGTATATTTTTCATTTTTCTGAATGTTGTTTTTGCCTGTCCTATTCTGCATCTTATTTCTGTTGAAATTCTTCCATCTGCTGTTATAATTGTACCTAGATATTTGAATTGGTGGACCTGTTTTAATACTATATCATTCACTATGATCTTGCAAGGTGTGTTATTTTCTTTCTTTGAAATAACCATTACTTCTGTTTTCTGGATATTTAGGAAGAGGCCTTTCTCTTTGCTATATTAAATACTAATCATATTTATGGTAGAGTATTCCTTGGCTATTTTAACCCTTAGCCAAACGCAGGTTGATGGACTTGACAGAACGATTTGATGAGTATAATTCGTGGATGCCACAGAAATAGTAGGAATGCTTTGTAGATTGATTATCCTACGATGATGCAAGGATCGGTTATTTGTCGTGCTCCTTCATACTTGAACATCAGTGCTGGCAAGAACTATCCACTAGATGATGATATTGAAAGGATGAAAGGAAGATTACAGAGGGGGAAGTCCAAGCTTGGTAGGGCAGAGAATACTATTAAATTAGTATACACATTAGGAGACATAGAACATAAAGAGTAGAAAATAAGCATATCAAGTTCACAACTTCCTTTGAAATGGTAATGCCACTTCCCAGGAAACGTGAGAATGACATTCCAGTGCATATATATTCAGAATTCAAGGCTCTAAGCCAGTGAGAATTCCTCAGATTGAGATATTACTGTCTACACTGATGGTCTGTGGTTCGGCACGGCGCAGTGATTGGGCATTCACGGCTCAGTAAAGATGGAAGTGTATTCGGGAAGGAGGTAGTGGTTTCTATACAACCCCTAGTTGTATGACGATGATGTAAGTTACGAAGACAATGATATGGTTGAAGACAGAGAGTGATACATGTCTGTCTTCTTACTTATTATTAATTTGTTTCGAAAGTTTAGTCGGGCTATCTATGCCGTCACTAGTTTCAGTCAGCGATGAAATATATACTGAAAAGAGTTACTACTTTTATTTTTGTACCTGGACACGTTGATGTTGAGAAAAATGATAGAGCAGACAAACTTGCCGGTCAGGCCATAGTGGATATGGCAGTTCAATGAACCCTGACGTAGTGGTTAAGCTATTCGCATTGTGTTCAAGAGGTCACGGGTTCGAATCCGGCTCGTGTCGGCTTGTTTATAAGTTGGATTTTTTCGGAGATCCTTGTGGATTATCACTTGAAGCTACGGAGTCCAATACGGAAGCTACAATAGTTAACTAAACGTAACTGAAAATGGAGATTACATGTGAACTTACGAATTACATTAGACTAGAAATCGTGAAAAAAAGTGAAAGTAGAATTATTGAAGAAATAGAAGTACACCTGTTTATTACAGGCTGGAATTAGTGATGCACACAAACTGTATCCGAAGATGCACATTCGTTGATGCATTGATCTCCGTTTCCCATATGTCCATGTCCCTCAACAAAGCAGAACGCCACACGCTAAGAGTCGAGCTTAGACAAGGAAACGCCTTAGATCAAACTGGGTAGGTAGTTAATGAGTTTGCTTCTCTTTTGGAGAGGTGTGTCAAATTCAACCAGCGGGCAAAGTCCTTTTAGGTTATATCAGGACACACTACAATAAAATTTTAGAGGTAACAAAGACCCAAATTTTTTTTCGCCTTAGGTCAAACGTTAATCCCAAAAGATCACAGAGAAAGTATTCATGCCGTGGTTAGACTTTGAAAGCATAACCTTGTTAACAAATAACATATTGTCTTAATATCTTTGGCATGGAAATCGCTTTGTGAATTAAAGTTAATTGCATTTGGTATAGCATATTGACACAAACGTGGTGAATTACCTAAATTGAATTCAATTCAAGTAGACGCCACTACGTGTTTAATTATTTCCCTTGTCTATGTTTGTAAATTTGATGTTCATCATTTAATAATTGACATATTTATTTATTTAGGGTTGGAGTTAGGATTAGTTATGTAAAACACAACTATCCTAACCCTAACATAAATTAATATTGAAATTATTACATGATGAACACGACATTTACAAACACACACTAGGGAAATAACTAGACTATGACTTATGTGGTGGCGTCTACTTATACTGTACCTAAAATTGTAAAAAAAAAAAAAGACAAGAAGCTTGAAAATACCGTAAATAAACATGAAAGTCGTGAAAAATGTGAAAATTAAATCGTAAGCAGCGCTAAATTAAAATTTAGGTCTAAGTCATGTATAACACTAAACTAAAATTTAAGTTGTAGTAACAAAAAGATGAAATTAAATTCGTGAAATACGTTAAATCGAAATTGAAGTCGTGAATAACGCTAAACAGAAATGGTAAAGTACACAATCTCTTAACCAATGAAGTACATTGAAATGAAAATCGTGCAGTACTATTGATTGGTTAGATAACTGACATCGAAATTCTAAAGCACAGTAAATCAGAACTCGTGACCTCCAACTAATTGAGAATCGTGCAGACGCCGCCTGTTTTGTATTACGTAGTGATTTATCATTATGACTTTTGGTGTCGTCAGGCTATTCGTGAAAAGATGATACTGTTGCGAATTCATAAATCTAGATGCTATTTATAAGTTATCTTAAAAGCATGTCCCTCGTCGAGAATAGTAACACCTGCAAGACAAGGTCGAATGAGCTCAAAGACGGAGATAGTCAAGGTAGTATACTAGGTTTTCGTTAATCAGGGCAATTATTCCAGACTGCTTGCTATGCAAGGACTAAAACGTATGACTTCGGTATGAAGGGATGTCATGCAGAAACCTCATGCGCAAATGTTGACAGAAATGGCCACCAACCACTTTTCAAGATTTTTTCCTAGTAAGGGGATGTCCATAAAGTAGTACGCAATTAGAAATAGGGGTCAACAATTGAAATAAAAATATATTGACGTTATTTATGGACAGGCCGTGACCTTCAGTGATAAGAGACATGTCAACTAAAACGTAAACATGAACTAGTTTCCGATTTCCATGAAATCTATTGGTTGGCCTTGTCTTTGTTTGACTTTCGACTCCAAGTATGTAAATAGCGACCAATTAAAAGTTAAACAATAATCAAAAACGTAAAAACGGGGTCCAAATTAATTCAGTTAGGAGGCCTGCACAGTCGGGAGCCACGGGACAAACTTCAAGTTATGTTAAGACGTAAGAAAATTTCAACATGCTCAAATAAACAATGTCACAGAGGTTCCAATCCATAGTCTTATTCAATAAGAAACATGATTTGCCAAAGGAATAAAGTACATTGCTGAAGAAATTTGCACATCAGGGATTAAGAATGTTGAATATATATATATATATATATATATATATATATATATATATATATATATATATATATATATATATATATATATATATATATATATATATATATATATATATATATATATATATATATATATATATAAATATATATATAGGTAGCATATCCTATCCAGGACGTAGCTATCAACCCAGCATTTGTTGGCTGTGGTGATTTTCTAGGCAATATAAATACGTTCAGTAGGTTGACATTGCTTTCTGAACGGTCCGGATGCACAATTGCCTGTGGTGAGGATCGAACTCGTTACCTTTTGCCGTCACAGACGCGCTCTGTACCACTTCGCCACAGAGCCGGACTTATATATATATATATATATATATATATGAAACACAAATTAATCTCTGATTTTGAGCTGTCTCCTTTGACTCTGAGGGTGGAAGAAGCAGAGGAGGTCAAATAAGGACATGGACAGACAACATCAAGGAATGGACAGGGCAAGTATTTTTCCACACTCGTCCACATCGCTGAGGATAGAATTCGCTGGATGACTCTGTGTAATGAAGCATCCAATGTGGTACCCCTACGACCCTGAAGGGTTATGGGTTTATTGATTGATTGATTGATTTGACACTAAATAGGATTTCCCTCTTCCACTTAGAGATTCAAGATCCTCTGCCTACAATATATGAACTCCGACATCTATAATTCACGAATTCCTGCATATTTGTATATATATATATATATATATATATAATCAATACGTCACATTATCAACTAATTGAACACGAAACGTTAATATACATTGGGAGAACTTACAGTCGTAAGAACCCTCGCTGTTTCGATGTGAAACTGTTGGATATTGCAATATCATTTAAGTCAGAACATTTGTTTGTAATAATAATATATGACATTTATTGTGTCTGATTAGACTGGACAGTGTCATGTTCTGAATTGTTTTTTTTGCATGACAGTAATTATTTTATGTTGCAAAGTGGTATACTTCATTATTATCATCGTTGTTGTCGCCGCCATCACCACCATCACCGCCACAGCCATCATCAACATTATCATCATCATAATCATAGTGCTATCTTTAAACTATGTCAATAATCATTTACCAATTGTTGGCCATCTTGTCAAACACAGTCAAGAATTCAGGATCCCCCACCCTATTTAATTATGCTAAAATAATACTTACCCTTCTTCTAAACATTTTAAGCAGAAAGATAATACGGAAATAACATGTGTTTTTTTTTTTAAACGATGATTAAGGAAATGTTTCAAATTCACACAATTTAATGTGTTACAAAATAACAGTATTGTTGCCGTCGACTTTTGTCAATACCTGTCAAATGCCCCTCTTCCTCCTCATTATTGTCATAATTTATGGACAGTCCCATCGTAATTATTATCATATTTGTGGTCATTATTATCACAATGGCATACATAACGCGGCATAGTGGTACATGATGTTTAGTTAATTTAGAATCAATGCAAAATATCTTCATACATCTGACCATACATCTCACCGTATATATATTGCCATAAATCTCCCCATACATCTCGTTGAAACATCTCACCGCAAATCTTGTCATACATCACGCTGAGATATTTCACCGTACATACTGCCATACATATCCCCATACATGTCACTGAAACATATTACCGTACATCTTTCCATACATCTCCCCATACATCTTACCCTTACCGTACATCTCCCCATAAAACTCACTGAAACATCTTACCGTACATCTTTCCATACATCTCCCCATACATCTTACCCTTACCGTACATCTCCCCATAAAACTCACTGAAACATCTTACCGTACATCTTTCCCTTACCGTACATCTCCCCATAAAACTCACTGAAACATCTTACCGTACATCTTTCCCTTACCGTACATCTCCCCATAAATCTCACTGAAACATATTACTGTACATCTTTCCATACATCTTCCCATACATTTTACCCTCACCATACATCCCCCCGTACATCTCTCCAAAGATATCTGCTCTGATCAAATTGTATACGTGCTATCAATATTTAATCCGACCGGTCCTTACAATTATCAGCTCATAGTATCCTTTATCCCCCCCCCTCCTTGTCTTCTCCCTTCGTCAACTGCACATTTCATGATGTATTGGAAGGGAATCATGTCCCACTATGTGATCACATAACATACTTCTGCAATGTATCTCCCTTGAGAGTAGTCGCTCTTGTTGATATGGAGATGTATTGTATTTTTGTTTCTCATATATATTTACTAGTATATAGGCCTATGTTCGATCGATCAGAACGTTGGTTCCTCATTCTGAGATCTCGGGTTCGATTTTCAGTTGTCACTGGACTTTTATGTTTTGGAGATAAAATTAACAATTACTTGTGTGCACGTCGTGGCAAGTGCTATTGGAAAGCAGTCTTTATTTTACAGCATATAGAATCCTACACAATCATAAGTATATAAGACTTGTTCGCAGGATTAATTTGGCCTTCATTCGTTCATTTTCTTGATTATTCACGTGTTTTCCGTTGGTCACTATTTATATACCTGTAATCTCATTCCATAAATAGCGAACGCGACTCCATGTATATAAATAGTGACCAACCGAAATGACGGCATTAATAAAAACGTTACCAATTAAGGCTTAATTAGTTCTGTTGAAATGTCTTTATTGTAGAAGGACATGATCGAATCATCCTTGCAATTCTTAACAGGGACAGTTACAGTAACGTCAGTTTAAAACAATAAAATATATAAAAAAGATACGGACGAATATAAGGCTTAGGACGTGGAGAACAGAATAGTGGAGACAAAATGAGGGCGCAACACGAAATAAGTGCATGAAGGGATTTCTCTGGGTCGGTGGCTGAAAAAGTAAACTAATACAATTACTTATTTTTAAAAAAATCGCATCCGCATTTTACTTGCACTTGGTTTCTACCTTTATCTGAAATATTCTTCTTCTTTCTGTCCTCATGTACCTTTTGGTGTTTTTTTTCGGTGTTACCTTTCTAAAATATTAGATTCATTATTTATTTGAAAATCAAAATAAGAATGTAGCATTCAACACAACTAGATAGCATGTCTTCACAACAAACATGGTAGCATTCAACACAACTAGATAACATGTCTTCACAACAAACATGGCAACATTCAACACAATTAGATAGCATGTCTTCACAAAAAACACAAAATATAATAATACCAATGCTTAATATAAGTGTGTGCTTTTTAAAAATTGGATAGTGATTGTTGAAAGAAATCGACGTAAACAATATCGATTTATAAAAATCAATTATATTGTGTGACAATGAAACATTTATCTAATGCCGTGACACAATACATGTAGTGTTATTAAGTGTATTAGTACCGTACCGAATCGGATGTGTCGGATCACTGACAAAAATGACAACAGAACGCACTAGCGTTTCCTGGACTACAACCTGCTGAAAATCTAGTAAGAACACTATCCTGTTATAAGAGAGATCCAGTGGGAGTTTGAGAACTAAAAACAAATAAACACGACAAAATACAGTAGCTTTACTCAGATAGTGACAGACGCTCAAACAAACAAGTACCGGACAAACACTAATCCGTCCCTGGATAATCGAAAACTATCTCCGATGTAAAGCCCCAGGCGGATTACACCCGTAAATTAGTTTTTGTAGAGGATTGCATAATCTCTCGACCATAAGTAAGAAGCTGTATGTCAGAGATGGAACAGAACATTTGTAGAACTTCATAAATAACGATTTCCATAACAAAGGGCATTTATATAGGTTATGTAGGTTACAAGATTCGTAAAACAATAGAATACAATCGTTCAAAAGAAAGTTGAGTTTGTGATTATGTAATCTCTTCATTTTCTAATAGTGAAATAAATAGAAGATTCCTGTAAATATGACAGCTCACGTCCAACAACACTGAGAAAGTATTGAACCTGTTGATCAGAATCGTTCGGCTCCAGTGACGGAGAGGTAAATAGTGCATTGGTGACGGCAAAGATGCCTGGTTCAACCCTGAAGCAGATAACTGTGCAACCATTCAGAAAAAAAGCAACGGTAAATTACGTAAGGCAATTATTGTCTAGAACATGACTACAGCCAAAAAGTGTTTTATTGATAGTTGTAGTGATTTTCTTAATATGATATGCCGACAATGTTTAAATTTGGGTTGCCAGTCGAAATTGGTTTTAATTGAATTTCATGTAAAATATGACCAACGAAGGTTAAAGTCCTAAAGTTTTTTTAAAATACATTCCAAATCAATAAAAAAGAGACAAACTATTATAACAAATTTCATTACTCGTTGACATTTACAAAAATGTTAAAGTTCTGAAGTTTGGCCATGAAGTGGCAAAATTTTGGCAAACTCTAAGTTAGATAAATGTTTGAATTGTCCCCCTTTTCTTCTTCTTCTTCTTCTTCTGTGATCAATTGTTAACCATCCAATACAATATTAGTGATGTATAGAACTTTTTTTTAGATAATCTTCGCTTCTCCAGAACTTGTTTAGCAGAGAAGCACCTGTGGACTAGATTGATAAAAAATGTCACCACATAAAAGTAATCAACAGACAAAATACCTCTACCACCAAGGCAGAAATGTCACCACATAAAAGTAATCAACGAACAAAGAAGTAACAAGGCAGGAATGTCAACACATAAAGGTAATCAACAGACAAAATCCCACTACCACCACGACAGGAATGTCACCACATAAAAGTAATCGATCAATAAAGTGCCACTACAAGCAAGACAGAAATGCCACCACGTAAAAATAATCAACGAACTAAGTAGTACTACCAACAAGGAACACAAAAGGGGAATAAACCATCGAAGAAGTGAACAAGTTTCCTGTTTGCCGAAGTAATTATTTGTAATTTTATTTTTCTGGCCCTGGATATATCTAGATCATAGGTTCTCAAACTTTTTGAGGTCACCGCCCACTTAGCAAGACTGAAATGTTGTAACGCCCCCATTATAACTTTTTTCAGCAGCCGTTTCATATTTTCAACGTAAATAGCAACTAATGATACATTACTGCTTATGCCGCTATATCACTAGAAAGATGAGGCCACTGTGTGCTTCATCTTGAACACAATTATTTCTATACCGATATTGAAGGAATATACCCCATACGTAAAGATTGTAAAGTGTATGCTCGAATAACATTATGAGAAGTTTCATTATCATCATCAAATGCCGTCTCTGCAACGAAGGTGGCTGCAACGCATCTTCATCATTCCCTGTCGTCTCTTGTCTTGGTGGTGCACTCTACTAGACTGTAACCTGTCCATCGTCAGATGTTACTCTCCCACTTGTATCTCTGCCTACCTCTTGCTCGCTTCCATTTGACTTTTCCCTCAAGTAAGATCTTCAATAAGGTGCCATGTCTTTTAATGTGTCCAAGAAATTTTATTTGTCTGATGAGAAGTTTCATACAATGGTTTAAATATGAAAATATTGAAAAAATATTACGAGATCGCATTACATTAGTAAGAATCTTATTGCAATAATTAGAACACCATCATATAAAATTGTTCATTGCGAAATTATAAAGTAAAAATACAAAGTAAAATTACTCTTTATAGCGGTATTTTTGTGACTTAATTAGAATATAATAAAAAGGGGCAGGGAGTTGTATCAGATTTTTGGTCTACTTTCTAGTGCCAAAGTCGTACTCCGTTTTCCTAGAAGGGGTGTGGTCAACTCCCCCCCCCATCTCCCATTTCCAACATCAATGTGAAGCACTATTTATTGAGTACCATATCCTAAAATCGTAGAAATGGTGCAAATACCAACAATAAACATGTAGTTGTATGTTTCTTATCGTGTACACTACTTGATAACATATAAAATACTGTAAAAAAGTACGTTATATGTCACAAGTCAGTGTGTTTGTATATTGAAAATAAGAGCAATATAAAACCTCTCAATCTCAGTAAGAACGAGTACATGTAGATCCGATAATTTCTAAATTAATTCAGGTGTGAGACAATGTGTAAACTATCCCCCCTATTGTTCATAACATACATATATCCCATCTGTAAAGAAGAAATACAACGGAAGACAATAATTTGAAGGATAATTTAAACGAATTGCTATTTGCAGACAAACAAGCACTAGTATCATCATCAGAAGAGCAACTACAAAGACAAATAGATAGATTACATCAACCATTCCTAACCTTTAACAAGAAGATAAATATAGAAAAGACCGAAGTAATATATATATATATTGGAATCAACAGTCTTAAAGAAGTGACAGAAAGAATTAACATACCAAGGAAGCAATATAGTAACAGACGGCCAGTAATACACAGTAGATGTAGTAAAGCATACCAAGCCCTAGGGCAAATGACCCCAATCTTCAGAAGCAAAAATGTAAATGTGAACACTAAAATAAAACTATTCGAAGCGAGTATTATGCCAACACTGTGCTACAAAGCCAAACATGGACTCCTACAGCCCAAGACATACGTAAACTTGTGACAGCTGAAAGGGCGTGCTTACGCAGAATCCTAGGAATATCGCTAAGAGACTGAGTGAAGAATAAGGACATCAGACAAAGAACCGGCACCACCAAATTCTTGGTATATATTAAGAGACAACATATCATATGGTGTGCACATATCAACAGACTACCATCAGACAGCATACCAGAGCAAGCTATGCTTCACAGATACCACCGAAATAAAAGAGGCGACAAATTCCACAATTATACTCAGCACACACGAGAGCCATCTTCAGAAAACTCTTCTATCCCTGACGCAGAAAAGCAGCAACGGGTTTAGCGAATAGATAGATACATAAAACTATTTGCTTGTTTTTTAATGTCATGATACCAAAATCTTCTTTCTTTAAAAATTGTATCAACTGATGTTAACTTATTTGAATGTTAATTGTAGTCTCATTTAGAGTATACATATTTAGAATTATTCTTTCGGTTTCTCTTTTAAAGGTACCATATCGAATTTTAGATGCAGACAGTTGTACATTCAGACCGTTTAGAAATATGGATACAACCTATTGCGCCTAGAAAAAATACTGGGTTTCTGGCCACGGCCCGGAATAGGATATGCTACTGACGTTTATAGTTTTAACGAGTTGTACTAAATTGTAAACACTCTATACTATCCATATACATCCATAAATCCATAACCTTCCAGGTTTCCTAAGGGTATCACATTCGATGCAACAACACATCGATTTCTATCTTTAGCGTTGTGGATGAGTGAGGAAATATCTCGGCCTGGTCAGTCGTTGATTTTATGTGTGCATGATTTTCTTAGTCCATTCCTGCATGTTATATCTACAACTTCCCCCTGCAGTATCGTGTTTGACAAGGAATAATATCGAGATACATGTTCAGACCATGCGGTTTCTTTGTTTTACTGTTGAAAGTATTTCTGTAGACATTTAAGCAGCTCTACTTTATTTCATACGTACATATTTCTTTTATGTTTTTTATATGAGGTGTAGAATTTGTCTGTAACGTGTATTTGAAGACATGTCTGTAACGTGTATTTGAAGACATGTCTGTAACGTGTATTTGAAGACATGTCTGTAACGTGTATTTGAAGACATGTCTGCAACGTGTTATTTGAAGACATGTCTCTAACGTGTATTTGAAGACATGTCTCTAATGTGTATTTGAAGACATGTCTGTAACGTGTATTTGAAGACATGTCTGTAACCAGCTCTTCGTATCTGCAATAAGTGTCCAACTTTCACAACCATAAAACACAATAGAAAGCACTAATAAGTAATAAAGTTTGATTTAGCTTGAATAAACATGAACTCATGAATTCTTTGTGCCGGTTTCTAACTTCTTTTTCGTTAGATCTAGTCCAGAGTGTTATAGAATAACCGTTCGTTCACAAATCAGTAATTTCAAAAACACGAGTGCAAGATAGAGTACAAACATGTTCCTGCTGACATGCACTGCACTCAACCAGGGCATTCACAAATCGATTCTAATCTTATATTATTTATTCTATCTCTGATGGTTTAACATCGATCACGATTCATGAATGCCAGTAAGGAAAAAAAACACAGTAAACCTATCTGTCAGTACTAATTCAATAAATCACGCCTTTATTCAACATAGGTAATCGATACTACGATCACATTTGGATAATGCATGTCTTTTATAAGTTCTCGAGTAATATTTATTTTATTTCCATTTAGTAGACCGTCCATCTTGTAGTGTAGCTCTGGTTTGCCAGATAAATGAAACAGTTTATCGATAAACGTTAGTTAAATAATGGACACAAATAGCCATACTGCTATACAAAAACTCAGAAACATAATAAAGCTTGCTTGAACTCTGTGAAATATAGTCAAAAGTATTATTTATGTTAGCTACCGCTAGGAAAGTTAGTTTGTTAGTCCTCTAGGGCCAAAGACGGCAGATAGGATGGATGTCATAGATTTCCATGTCTCGCAGTTTATTGCAATTTGTCTTAGGTCTGCATTGTTTCTGATACCGATGGTGAAGTGCTCCCTAGTAATTGTTCTACGTAAGGTTTCTCTTGGTCTTCCTCGTTTTTTGTTGCCCCTTGGTGACCACATCAAAGCTTGACATGGGAGTCTTTTGGTATCCATTCGTAGCGCGTGTCCAATGTAATTGCAGCGACTGCTTCTAATATAGGTGGATACATATTCTTGTTGTGCTTCTTGTCTGACAACTGCGTTTGATTTAAACTCCGACAAATGGATGTTCAGTAGCCGTCTAAGACATTTGTTTTCAAAGGTGTTAGTCTTTTGTTCTAAATTTGATGTTGCTTTCCAACTATCACATCCATATGTTAATGTTGGAATTATGCAGGAGTTGAAGATTTGGAGTCTTGTGTTGTTTCTTAGTTTTTGTGAATGCCAGATATTTGATAAAATATTGAATGCGTTTGCAGTCAGTGCAATACGGTTAATATTTCTGTTGATGAATCTCCTGTTATTTAGTATTTCAGTTTTTACTGTAGTAACAAAAGACAAAAATCTACCATTACTTTTTGACTTATTATGTGACCATTTTTTTATATTTTCATGAATGTAAGTAAAATAAAATGTAATAAAGACTTAGATATCATTTTAGGCTGACCATAAATAAGAAAATTATTCAAAAAATAAATGTATTTAACAGTTATATTTAAAAATGACAAACATTGCGAATTTTGACCATGAAAATGCCAATTTGGCAATCTCGGTGTAGTGACATAAGGAATGAATAATACAATTAATTAATGATATGTAACGGAAACATTTCTTCGTGTCGAAATAGCAGTGGTTAGAATGTGCTGACTTTTAAAGACAAAAGCTACAAACTAAAGCACTACATTTTATGTAGCTATACATTGAGTAAGGTGTGAAAGTAGCTACTCGCCATACATAGAAAAAAGAGGAAGAAGGTAAACAAAAGGATATATTTTATCATATAACCTATTTGGAATGGAGAAAAGTGCTTTTAATAACCTGACGACACAGTTACCACCCGAATAGGTCACGAAATTAAAATGAGAATTGTAAAATGATACAAATATTCTATACTAATGTATTGTTCAGAAACATGGATAATGTACAAACAACTTTGAGACATAATTAATGCTTTTAAGATGTGGATATACAGAAGAATAGGGAGAACTTCATGGAAAAATAAGAAAATAAAAAAGAGGTTCTGACATCATTGTATTTGCAAAATGTACTATTAAAGAAAATATAAATATAAAAAATATATTCTGGACATACAAAAAAAGAAAGACAAGACACATTGTTGAAGACCTTACTTGACTGTAACATTGAGAGTGGAGAGATGAGGTATATAAGTGAGAAGGAAACATAAGATGGACAAGATACAGTCTATATGAGCGAACACCCAATGCTAGAGACTGAAGATGTTCTAGATTTCTTGCAGGCAAATTTAGATATAGAAACATCAAACAATGATGATGAAATGGGTATCAGGTTCAGTTGCCAAGAGAAATAGATTTAGAACACGCCTTAAGAAGATGGAGCAATGAACACATAGATAACTAAGTTAGGCTACACCAGTGTACGAATATTTTCAAACATTATAGAGCCAAATGATGCCGGCACACAAAAGAAGTGTTAAGAATAGCAATACTTATGATTGCCATGAATAAAGGCGATTAAGAAGGTTCTGGTGACAGCCCAATCTCAGAGGTTCAAAGTTACTACGTTCTTTGTATTTTACAGTTGTGTTTTATTTTTGTTATTGGGTGTTATTTTGGTGTTTAAGTTTACATTTTTGTTTCTGAAGATTGGTGTAATTTGCCCTAGGGCTTGGTATGCTTTACTATATCTACTATGTATTTCCTTGTTAAGAGGTCGTTTCACATTGGATTCACGTGAGGAATAGCTACATAAAGGCAGGCAAACGAACAGTTGACGAATCAAGGCAGTAGACAAACTTAATGACCTCTCAAAACTAACAAAAAACGCAATCCAACATACATCGGACATGTAAAGAGACACAATGGTTTAAAAAGATTAATCAAGGCGGGAAACGATCCGAGAAAGAAAACAAGAGACAGATCAAGACTATGATGGACACATGACACCGAAGACATTCTGAACATGGCATTTAAAGAAGCTGTGCAGCGTGCACAGAACCAAGAGGCGTACAAAGTTTCAGTGATGAGGATGTTCTGTATAGGACACGTCTCATAGAGAGAGAGAGAGAGAGAGAGAGAGAGAGAGAGAAAGGGGGAAGTTGCAAGTATCAATATTACTGTTCTTTAGAACATGGTATATTGCAATTAATCACCAACAATACATCAATACATATGATGACACCCCCCCCCCCCTCCCAATTGTTTAAAGAAAAGAAACTGCGGGGAATTTAGTTGTAATTTGTCAATTAATAAAAAAGAGCATTGCAAAAAAGTCAAGAGTCGTTCCTCCTAATTAAGGTGACTGTTTCCCTCACCCTTTAGCAAGATTGTAATGATATCTACGGCCCTGTTGATTTTACCTTTACGTATAGCACAATATCAATCTAGCGGACTGGTCAAATTATAGTTACGAACAGTGCCGATGCATTTAACGAAAACTTACACAATGATTTGGTTGATGACTTGATTTATCTTATATTTGCCCTATAATATATGGACAAGTTATTAATCAATACACGAATAACTTTGGAGTGTCATTAAGAGATAGAATTAGAAAATATAACATCAGACAGATAACCAAAACAATACCAGTATTGGAACACATCAAAAGGCAACAGATCAAGTGGTTTTCACACGCTTCCAAACTACCGACATGTAGCATGCCACAAATGGCCATGACACATAGACATAACGGTTATAAAGCCAGAGGCAGACCATGTAAAAGATGGATCACAGAAATCAAAGAAGCCACAGGAACAAGCTTACAAACAGTGCAAAAGAAGGCCATCTCCAGAGAACTCTACCACCCCTTGACACCGCAAGGCAAACAAGGGCCACAGCGTATACATAGATAGAACAACTTCTACAGTAACAATGACGCTCCTCTGAATTACAAAAGCAAAACAACCAATACATGGGTCTATATGGTAAAATATACTCGTTCTTGTCAATTATTTAGTAGACAAACACAGACATAAAAATAATAATTTTAAGTCTCAAAGTCATTAAAGCTCGGAGTAAGCTCACCTCTGCACATAGCCAAGTAAGAGCAAATCGCTCGCTATTTCTGAGACTCAAGAAGAAGAATGTCATTATAATGTATTTTTTTTTATTTTTAAAAACATGCGTACAAAATTAATGTGAAACACCAAATATGTTTTGAGACATTTAAAATGAAAATGGGGCGCAAATTCCTGAACAGACTATCATTGCTGGGTTGTGTTAAAGTGATAAAACATCGCTGTGGTGAAGGACGCTGTTTACAACAACGGAAGTGAGTCATGGTTGTATCGTTGAACTGACTCTAAAAATTAATGTCGGTCAAAGGCCACCTTATCCTGTCAGAACAGTAGCTGATTTATCACATGGACCTCTTCTGTTTTTGTTTTTTTATCTTCTTGCGACACATATTTGTCCAACGTGACAAGAATTGTTCCTTGTTTGATCAATGCTGTTAAACGATAGTTATTGCGAAGGTTCTGTCCATAAATGATATCAACAGTTTTTGTGTCGTTTGTTTTACCACGCTAACTTTTTTGTTTTTTGTCAACAACTGCTCAGAATAATTCAGCCTCATCCATCCCCTGATTGATTATGAAATTTCTGTCTAATCACACACTCAAGTGCCATGCCGAGTAGCGTAGACGATCATGCTTCTACACAATCTTCTGTATCTTGTGTTGTTAATAAGTTCAGTTTCTGTCACTTTTCTGTGCTCACAGTCACAACCCATCCAGAAATGTCTCTTTTTGTCTTCCTATCTCTTCTCCTCTTGATGGTTCTGTTCGTTTCTAAATGTTCAAGTTTTACTATTCTAATCACTTTTCCGAAACATGGTGATTGTCTGCTTCTATTTTTTTGCTATAATTTTCGCTTATCCACTCACCCCAAACAAACAAGTAAAATAACAAATTGTACAACTATTTGAAGATTTTATTCAAATTTACACAACTTAATTCGTGTTAAAAACCCATTTTCCGACTTTAACGTTTTCAAACCCTCTTTTCAACAACGCCAACGTTTATAACCCCCCTCCCCTGTCAACAACGTCAACGTTTGTCAAACCCCCATGTCTACAACGTCAAACTATCTCCATCCCCACTCCCCTGTATAATTGCAGACATAATTATGGACAGCCTCTAAACTAGAATTATATGTTGACCTTCAAGGTTGGTTTATCCGCATTGCAAGAGCAGCGAACTCATTTTTATGAGTAATAAGTTTTAATTTAATCAATCTTTTCTGAAATCTGCGGTTGAACGATGCGTAGCTCACAGAAAAAAGGGTACATCAAATGACCAATGTAAACAAACGTAGACACTGTATTACTTTCTTTCCTTGAAGGTAGTGTATTCTAAAATATGGCGTCCACTGAAGTATCTATTTTCTGCAACGTATTTTTGTCAGGTGATGATAGTGTCAGCCAGACAAAACTTCCTTCCTGGCACCTTATGACATGCGCAGTGAGAACTTTATTAGAAACGATTTATCAGACTGAAGAATATATGCATGAGTTATTAAGGTCAAGACAGACGCATAAATCTACATCACGCAAATAAATCGATTGTTTTTATTCAAATGACGTCATTTTATCCAGCCAGGAATGATCCCAAGTCTTAGAAATTAATTGCAGACTAGATATACACTATTTGCTGAATATTTGTATATTTTTATGTTAGAATTGTCATCAATGTGGTTTTGAAAAGTATTTATCATCTCTGTTTTCTTTCGTACACAGAAAGATCTCAACATCAATGCACATACATCATAGCAACGACGAGTGTACCAAATATAAGCGTTATATTCTTACCAGTTTTATATCAATAAAAAATATCAAAGTTAAACTACAAAATATAGATAGTATTTTTTTTATATCAACAAATTCTGTTACCAATGTCAATGTTGGACATTGACATCTTCTCATCAGAGAATGCGTAAAAATGTTGGATAGAAAACTTGAATACGGTACTATCAAAATAGACATGTTACGAAATGACATCACAAATAGAATAGGCATTATGTCATGCGTTGAGTATATCGCAAGAAATACAATGATTTGTTCATCTTATAAGAATACTATATTCACACATGCCTAGAATCGCATACAATAAATCACAATCAGGTTACGGGGCCGCCCAAATGTTGTGGGGAGTTTAAAATTGGAACACAAAATATCAACACTGTTTATCTTCCATGCTTGGCCTAAGTGCCGACTGATTAAGCTACTGGGCGGATCTCCCATCCAATATTTGACAAATGTGACTCAAGAAGGCATGCTGAAGTTGGATGTGTCAAGTCGAAAAACGCAGATATCACAACAAAGTTGTAAGCCACGACACAACCTTTTATAAATTATGCTAATCTGTAGAAGTTTTAGAAAGAAAGTTAAAGACTAAGAAGTAGAGGGTCACAGTCATATAAAGCCACAGGAAGAAATGGATAACAATCAAAGACATCTTGATCACATATGGATATAGTAGAACAGAGACGACACATATGGCATTGACCACACCCTACACTTAACGTCAAGTGTGGTCCAGTGCTTCAGAAACATACAAGATATTAGAATCATTTACAATAAGTTTTATCCCATCTCATATGAGCTTCGCGAATGTAATGCGTGTACTACTATAGCTATTTTTATATCTAAAAAAATACCAACAATAAGAACAATAAAATTGAGATGAAGCTGTCATGAATTACTAAAAAATAACTAGTTCAAATAAGAATTGAACTTGGTACTTTCCGGTGATTTCTATTGTTAATATTAATTTATACATGCTAAATTTGTAACTACTATGTTACATCTATAATTACAATGTTACATATATATCTACAACGTTACATCTATGACTAAAATGTTACATCTATAACTGCAATGTTACATATATACTACAATGTAACATCTATAACTACAATGTTACATCTACAACTAAAATGTTACATCTACAACTAAAATGTTACATCCATGGCTACAATGTTACATCTATAACTACAATTTTACATCTATAACTACGACGTTACATCTATAACTACAATGTTACCTCTATGACTATAATGTTGCATCTCTAATTAAAATGCTACACCTATAACCACAGTGCTAGTGTTTATTTTATGTCCATTTTAACCTATTAAATATATATATATATATATATCTTCGGTAGGGATATAGAGGGTTTACATTATAAAAAACCGTTAATTTCTTCGTCTTTGTGAGACTATTTTTTATCTTTTTGTGGAAATTCATTGAAGGAAAGGGGTGGAGAGGGTGGTTTTACCATATTTTTGCCTGATTTTGGTGTTCTATTAGTTATTGGTATTCTATTGGTGAATGGTATTCTATTGGTAAATGATATTCTATTGGTATTCTATTGGTGAATGGTATTCTATTGGTGATTGGTATTCTATTGGTGAATGGTATTCTATTGGTATTCTATTGGTGAATGGTATTCTATTGGTGATTGGTATTCTATTGGTGAATGGTATACTTGATTTTTGATTAGATACTAACTTTACAGCACGTGGCACATTCCCATATGTGCTCCGCTCTCCGCCCCAGCTACCATCTCAGTGTATGTAGACTCAAGAGTCCCAGTCAGGTGTTGATTGCGTGATCTTCGGGGCCTTCCAAAAGATTTACTTTTCACACCCTCCCCTCTAGATACTCCCATTTCTAACATTCTCTGTATGTATACATTCTCAGCCTCATTGACATCATCTTCATCTTGAAATGACTTTATTACTGTCTTGATCAAGTCTACTTTATCTCTTCTCAGCATTGTATCGTCTATCACCGCATTCCTGCCAATAAGTCTGCTATCTCGTATGCTATTGATATGCTATTAGTTATTGACATCATAAACAGATAAAAGGCGCAATGAAAATATTTTGGAATAAGTTAATTCAAAGAATGTTGCTAATGCATCAGAAAGAGATAGATCACATTTTAAGAACGCATCTTGACAATAGAAACAATAGAAGACATCGTGGTAAAACGTACGTTGAAGTGCAAAAGAGTTAGGGGAATACCAAGAGAAAAGATTATGGATCCTGACATTGAGACATGGAACAATATCGGTTTTGGTTATGATTGACACAACACGAAATAAGGCTCTGGAAGGACATGATAACCAGCGACACACGGTATAAGAAGAAGAAAAATTTTCTTGGCTATTATTATTGATTCTTTCTGTGGATTTATTCTCCTAGAGATGCGGGAGTCAACGACAATGATGTCCTAATTTAGAAGGATAATGTGACGTAAAGAATTTGGAAATATCTCTGTGGGGAACAGAACAGGCGAATTAGGTAGCGTATAAAGTGTGTGTGTGTAACTAGCGAGCTACGGGAACCACGCGCATGCATACTTTTCATTTTGTGCTGAGAGAGATCTATGGGTTTGCCTAGAGTGCTTCAATGTTGATTAAGAAAACTTAAATTTATCTATTATTATTGATTGTTGAGATTTTTAACGACTGTTCATTGACATGGCCCCAAGAGGAAGCAAAGAGTAGAGAAACTGTTATCTGTCGCATGATGCGACTACGGAAGGTTTGGGATAAAGTTGGTTTTCCCATCCAGTATAGGGTCATATTCCCCCAGAAGTCATGCTAAAATCGAATGTGTCAAGCCAAAAGTCACATAACTCGCATCTAACCTGTAAACCATAATACAACGCATCCCGTTCTCGTGGCTACATCTTGATGATATGCGGTAGTTTGAGATCGAACGAAAAATAAGGTCTTTATTATAAAACAATGTCATTGTGCTTCAGGGAAACCGATCAGGTTCAGTCCCACTTATCAGATACGAGTATCTAAGGGTATTAATGCTGTTTATTCTTTCATTCAATATAAAGATGCAATCAGGATCAAAGAAAATTAACCAGAAGAAAAATGGAGTAAGATCATATTTAATAAAGGTAATAATGTGCAGAACGAAGAAGAGCGAACATTAATATTTTGACAAATATGCAAGAAAAGAAAGAGCACACTAATTAACCATCTAAATAGTACACTATAACAAGAGATAAATGTGAGATGGGAAAGAGATAAATTTATAAAGTAGATATAAATAAAGATGTATACAACGAAAAGAAACCTGTGGAGAATGAAATCAGTAACTCGAATGTCATCTTCTGGCGTAATTGTTGCTATGGTTACCGAGGCTTCTATTTTGCATTGGTCTGCTCAGCAGATGTAACAATATTGACCAAGACAATTAGGAACCGGACCAGATTTTTTTTTTCTCTGAAACTGTTTGTCGAGACAGAAATTACTCTCGAGGAGAATATTTACATAATTGGAAAACTGTAGAAATAAAATACAGACAAGCTAATAAAGTGCATATAATATATGACGACAATGTGGAAGATATGGAGCCGATCGTCTTGTCGTATTTAAAGTGTTTTACTGAAATAATACAACAATTTCTGGAGATGTATACAAGAATAATTGCTTGACTTTCATACGAAAATAAAACTGAACTAATGACCTATATGTACCAGACAGCAATTTTACATAGCTGGGTTGCCATATTGACCATTTACCATATTGGTCATTGGCCGTGAAAAACATTTGCCTATTTTAACGTTTTTAACACGTTTTTGGGCCTTCGTAAAAACATATTTACTTTCAAATTTTTTCTTTGTTTAAATTTGAATATAAAATGTGCATAGTTTTCTTCTGTGCATACTAACTTATTTATCTTCTTCTGCGTTTGTTCTCAAACTCCTGCAGATTATCAGGATATAGTCCGGAGAACGGAATGCGTTGTGTCAAGGTTTACAGCATTGCTGCGATATCTGTGCCTTTCGGCTTGACACATCCGACTTCAGCATGGCTTTGGGTTACTGACCCTAAATGGGATGGACAGCCAACTCCATCCCATAACCTCCGTAGTCGCCTTTTACGACATGCCGTGGAAGGTAAACAGTGTTGCTATTCTTTGCTCCACTTTCGGGCCCCGGCAACACATGGGCGCTCCACGTATATAAATAGTAACAATAGAAAGCGTGACAATAATGAAAATGTACGGAATGAAGACCTCATTAATTCAGCTAGAATGCCTGTTTGTCGAGAGCCACGGTTCTACTCACGTAGAATGAAGAATACATGTTACAAAAAGGTATTTGTTAATACTTTTCTCAACATGCATAAGTGAAAGATGTGTTACGATTGTGAGACATGAATACGACAAACAATGAGAAAATAAGTTTCCATGGTAGCAAAAAACACTCGATAGAAGTAGAAGAGCAAAGTTTCCATGGTAGCAAAAATCACTCCAAAAAAGTAGAACAGCAAAAGAGAAAAAGAGAATTTAAGCATGGATTTATAATATCAAGGACTTATCAGGACAACGACTGTCTACACTAATGCAAAGTGCTGAAAACAGAGAACGTAGACGGATGTATGTTCTGATGATTCCAAAGTATCATTGATATAAACGAACCTGAAAGGGTTATGGATTTGACCACAATGATGCTAGAAAAATCACACAGATGCTACCACGAAATTGCTTCATTAATATATGTATAAAGAAGTTGTTAGCCCAAGAATGAAAATTCTTCCTTCACACTTCGCTTCATTTAGTTCTTCACACTTCACTTCACTTCGTTAGTGAATCAAGAATAGAGAACAACATCATGCACAAAGACGATATATCTATGGGGGATAATAAGATGTGGGTAATGTTTCCTAATGACAACAGCCATTAATGAGTAAGTACTTCCTTTGGTGAGATTCAGGACACGATAAGTCAGTGGACATGGTAGGTTAAACTGTGTATTACTTGATCAACCACAATCATGTTTTGTTCCTGAATAAACGGTACTTATATTCCGTGTATCCTTGCAGGAGTTGTGTCTTCTATCAGATGGGAAAGGGTATGTAATATCTTCTATCAGATGGGAAAGGGTATGTAAGAGTTTTCTCTTCCACCAGATGGGGAATATAAGAGTTTTCTCTTCCACCAGATGGGGAATGTAAGAGTTTTCTCTTCTATCAGATCGGGAATGTACGAGTTTTCTCTTCCACCAGATGGGGAATGTAAGAGTTTTCTCCTATCAGATCGGGAATGTAAGAGTTTTCTCTTCCACCAGATGGGG
This sequence comes from Meghimatium bilineatum, assembly GCA_034231615.1. NCBI lineage: Eukaryota > Metazoa > Mollusca > Gastropoda > Stylommatophora > Philomycidae > Meghimatium > Meghimatium bilineatum. Next base: position 18,244,654 of record CM067320.1, read on the forward strand.
AATATAAGAGTTTTCTCTTCCACCAGATGGGGAATGTAAGAGTTTTCTCTTCTATCAGATCGGGAATGTAAGAGTTTTCTCTTCCACCAGATGGGGAATATAAGAGTTTTCTCTTCCACCAGATGGGGAATGTAAGAGTTTTTTCTCCTACAGATGTGTAATGTAAGAGTTTTTTCTTCTACAGATTGGTAATGTAAGAGTTTTCTCTTCTATCAGATGGGAATTGTAAGAGTTTTCTCTTCTACCAGTTGGGAAATGTAAGAGTTTTCTCTTCTGCCAGATGGGGAATGTAAGAGTTTTTTTCTTTTACCAGATTTGGAATGTAAGTTTTCCCTTCTTTCAGATGGGAAATATAAGAGTTTTCTCTACTACTAAATGGGAAATGTAAGAGTTCTCTCTTCTACCAGATGGGAAATGTAAGAGTTTTTTCTTCTACCAGATGGAGAAGACTATGTAAGAGTTTTGTCTTCTACCAGATGGGAAAAGGTATTTAAGAGTATCCTTTTCTACCAGATGGTGCAGGGTATGTATGAGCTTTCCCATATAAAATAAAGTGATTAGCTTTATTTTCAGGCAGCCATCACACTCTTACTAAAGTTATAACAGAATATATAAAGTACGAAAGTTATATTTAGATATATCAAGAGTAACATGCGAGTGTTAAGAGGTATTAAAAGTAAAACGTTGATGTTCAAATATTAAAATATAATTTAATATATAATATCTTATGTCGGTTTGGATATTTCTAAGAGATCATTCCGATATATATATATATATATATATATATATTGAATAGTTGTAGATTTGGGACGTGCATAAAGTCCACATAAAACAAATAATAGTTGTTTTATATTTTTTACATAGAAAATATCGAGGTTTAAAAAATACCTAATTGTATTTAGGACCGAATACAGATGTCATTCCCAATGCCTGATCGTATTTAGGACCGAATAAAGATATCATTCTCAATGCCTGATTGTATTTAGGACCGAATAAAGATGTCATTCTCAATGCCTGATTGTATTTAGGACCGAATAAAGATATCATTCTCAATGCCTGATTGTATTTAGGACCGAATAAAGATTTCATTCCAAATGCCTGATTGTATTTAGTACTTGGAAATAACTTAAACAACTATTTATTTGTAAAAGTTAACATCACAGATTAAAAAAAACAAAAACAAATAAGACAAATAGAAACACAAAATTATATGACGCCATATTTTCCAGTGACGATGTATAACTGTGAGGCGTGGGTATTAAACTACGCAATTAAAAAGAAAAAATCAGTATTTTAAATTAAGGGTTATAAAAGATTATTAAAATGCAATGGACAGAAAAAACCCCGATCTAACGCATAGGTGAGTAAAGGGCTGAACATAGAAAAAGACTGATTTCTAAAAAAAATATCAAAAACACAAACAATCATTGGAGGAAATGTTCCAAGAAGAGAACAACGGTAGATATTCGATGACACAAGATATCGAAGATTTTCTGAACATGATACGGGAAGGGGTTGGACAGATTGCACAGATCTGAAAGGAAAAAAAAATAGTGGCAGTGAGAACAATGTAAAGGACACGTCACATAGATAGATTCATAAGTAATACACAGCTCGAATCATCATCAGGAGACATATTCTTTCCAGAATGTAGTCTTTCCTATGGATCTCTTGAATTCTCCGCGGTATTTAGCAAGTTGCCCTGCCTTTACCAAAGACATGCGCAGGTATTCCTGAATGTCTTTTGTCCAACGGCGTCTTGGGAGGCCTTTGCCCCTGTTGCCTTCTATCATCCCCTCCAGTAACACTCTTTCTATGCCGTCGTGTCTCTTAATGTGACCGAAAAAAACATGTTTTAGCTAGTTCAACAGCTGATGTAAGCAGCTGATGTAAACAGATGATGTAAACAGCTGATGTAAACAGATGATGTAAACAGCTGATGTAAACAGATGATGTAAACAGCTGATGTAAACAGCTGAATTAAACAGCTGATGTAAACAGATGATGTGTACAGCTGATGTGTACAGCTGATGTAAACAGCTGATGTAAACAGCTGATGTAAACAGCTGATGTAAACAGCTGATGTAAACAGCTGATGTAAACAGCTGATGTAAACAGCTGATGTAAACAGCTGAATTAAACAGCTGATGTAAACAGCTGATGTAAACAAAATGATCAAACACTTATAGTTAGCTGCCCTATGGCTTACTACTACGGTCATCTAGATATAAAGTCATGTTGTGGTATTATAAAATACAGTTAGGTTGTTACAACAAATAACCGGAAATTCGTGAATTTCCCTTACAGTAAATACTGTCACTCTGGACTGTACTAGCTTAATTTATTTGGACCTTGTTTGTTACGCTTTATATTATTGTTTGAATTTTAATTGGTCGTTATTTACATACTTGGAGTCGCATATCAAAAATAGACAGGTCAACCAATAGATTTCACACAAATCGGAAACTAGTTCATGTTTATGTTTTAGTTGACAAGTCTCCTATGCCATCAACGATTGGGTAAATACCATGACTATCTGTTATAGACTACTTCCTCTTTAGTATACCCCTTCATTCGTTTCTTTTCTTGACTATGGTCGTGATTTCCATTGGTAAATATATATACTTGGAGTCGTCTTCGCTATTTTTGGCATATAACTCCAAGTGTATACATAGTGACCAACAGAAATCAACGAAAATAATCAAGACACGGAACGTATGAAGGCATAATTATGTACAGAAGTCTTCTATGGGAGACGGTCATAATACATATTAAGACCATTCTCATAATATACTTCACATTTATCTAACACAGCTTCACACATCTTATCTCATCTAACACAGCTTCACTCATCTTATTTCATCTAACACTCATCTTGTCTGATCTAAAACACCTTCACTCATTTTGTCTGATCTAACACAGCTTCACTCATCTTGTCTGATCTAATACAACTTCACTTATCTTGTCTGATCTAATACAACTTCACACATTTTGTCTGATCTAATACAACTTCACACATCTTGTCTGATCTAATACAACTTCACTCATCTTTGTCTGATCTAATATAACTTCACACATCTTGTCTGACCTCACACAGCTTCACTCATCTTGTATGATCTAGCACAGGTTCACTAATCTTGTCTGATTTCACACAGCTTCACACATCTTGTCTGACCTCACACAGCTTCACTCATCTTGTCTGATAATCTTGTTTGATGCGATTGATCATTTGAAGATTTTCGTGGACATTGTGTTTTCAGCCAATGAAAGGCAAGGACAATGTCGGATCAGTGATGCCGAGTGGGATCATGATAATAATGGTGAAGGTATACACGAGGATCATAATTATTCATTTACACTCGGTTCACGAACACACATCCCGGACACACGCCTTGACAACCGACTGTTTTTGTGATGTCAGATCTTGACTTTTAAAAATCCAAATCAGTGATTCTCAATGTGGGCAATATGCCCCCCCCCCATGGGCTACGGAGATTGCGGATGAGTCACGGAGAAAGAGTGTCAAATTGGGGGACTACATATTCATGCATAGTGGGGTTGGGGGGGGCACAGAAAGACTCATTAGAGGATAAATAACAAGATTAATAGGAGCTATTGAGCTTAAAAAGTATTTGTGACGCAGAAAAAGTAAATATTCTTTAGGAAGACAATTTGTCCCAAAAGGATGTTACGGGCAAAAAAAAAAAAAAAAAAGTAGATAGACACTTGTTCAACATCTATGCTTAAAATTTAATGAGAAATGTGAGACAAGGAACAATGAAGCCTGATTTCAGACCCATAAATATTGGAGAGCTGCAGATACCAGAAATTAGATATGCAGATCACACAGCGCTATTAGTAGTAAAGTAACCCATATCATTTATTAATGCCGTAGGGTTGTAGACAGTTAGCAATCTCACATTTCAGTGGCTCTGCAAATGAGGGCGGTAGCCATATCCTATCCCTATCAGTCTTTACTTCCCGTATTAATCCGGTACCCATTTAAGGCTGGGTCGACCTGGGAGCCGTTGCGATCTGAAAAACATTTCCGCCTCAACTGGGGAATGAGCTCAGGACCACTCATAAGTGAAGTCAGTGGACAGTGCTATTAACAACAAACGAACACGACCTACTGAACATAATTAAGTCAACCCAAAACGTCAACGAACAGTAAAACCTGTTCTTAAATATGAAAAAGACAAAAATAATTGCAACTGGCAAAACTAAATCAAGATCCAATGAGAACTTCAATTTACAAGAATGGACACATTTTGATTATTTAGGAACTGTGTGTTTGTCCATCAGAAGTGATTATGACAATTTTTTTCATTCACTTTTGAAAATTCAGTTAGAATTATGCCCATGCACAGTTCGCAAATGGCTAATGAGCTCTATTCAAGCTGTAAATGTCCTTGGACAGTTCGGGCACTAATATTTAGGAACTAATATAAAGAAATTTGGCTGTGCGTAGTTGTGATTAAGAGAAGAACAGCAATCGCGCGGTAAAAAAAGCTGAAGAAACTATGGAAGAGTACTAATATAAGAGCCAAGTTGTGATTACTAATGTTTGTTGCCTGTGGCAACACATTGCTATGAAGCATGGATACTAAATAAAACAATGGCCAAGAGAATAACATCCTTGAATTAAAGTGCTATAGAAGAGTTCTAAGAATACCATGAACAGCAAGGACAACAAACCAGGAGGTGTTAAGAACAATTAACTTCCAGGTTGGCTGGCTTTTGAACACCATATTAAAGAGAAAGTTAGTTTTTTTTTCCGGTCACATTAAGAGACACGACGGCATGTAAAGAGTATTACAGGAAGGGATGATAAAAGGCAACAGGTGGCAAAGGCCACCACAGACGCCGTTGGACAAAAGAAATTAAAGAATGCCTGCGCATGACACTAAAAAAGGCGGGACAATTTGCTCAAGACCGCGGAGAATTCAAGAGATCCACAGGGAAGACTACGTTCTGGAAAGAATATGCCACCTGATGATGATGATATCATATATTTCACTCCCACAAGAACATGTTCACTATCTAAACATCCTGTGGGTGTGGCGATTAATTCTACTTTTGGTGTAATAGACATTTTTAGGATGAATGTAGAAAAGATATCTTCTTTTTCCTATGGTCCATGCCGTGTCGGATTCATATCGTGTGTGGTCCATGCCGTGTCGGATTAATGTGGTATATGGTCCATGCCGCGTAGGGTCTATGTCGTGTGGTGCCCATGCCGAAATCGTTGGTAATCATTACTTCCCACGGTCTTCTATTATGTGCGCTGTCAATCATTACTAATACCGATGTTCTCCCATGCCACAGTGCTTGGTTGGCAAGCATCTTCTCTCTTGGTCGTACCCTACCACTCTTGCTCTTCTATTTTCCTGCCATTACAACGTGTTCCATCTTTCGGATTCTCATGATGTGTCCAAACAATGTGGACTGTCTCTTTCTGATGCGGATAAGCATCTCTCTTATTGAATTAACTTCTACCGTCGAAGACGCATGTGTATGGCCAATGGCGCAAATAAAACAGTGACACAACGCATTTTCATTTTCTGAAGTACATCCTGTTGGAAATCTAGTTGGACCATTGCCCTGCTACAATAGAGATCTAGTGGGAGTTTGAGAATGAACGCTGAAGAAGAAGAATTAACTTCTTTCAAGATACTTTCATTATGCATTTTATCTATCCATTGTGTTCTTAACATGCTTCTATAAACCATATCTCTGCTGTCTCTAATTTTTCACTATTCTGCCGAGTTTTCAAGATTCACTTCCATACATCAGAATAGGTTATACATAACTTTTAGTAACTCTCTTTCTCACCTTAATTGACAAAAATATATTTCATAGAATGATCTTGTTTTTGTGATATCTTTCCTTTGCTTGCACAATTCTATATTTGACTTCTTTAATACATCTTCGATCGGGTGTTATTAATATACCTATATTTGATAGGTACCTGAATGTTTGAATATGTTGACTTGTTTCAGACTGCTCCCATCTACTTTGATGTTGCATTCTGTATGGCATTTATTATTTTATATTACCATTACTTCAGTTTTTCTGCTATTTAGAAACTAAGACATTTGTTTTGACTTTCTTTTGCAATAATATTCATCATTTCTTGTAACTTTGTTTCATTTTTTCTATCAAAACTGTATCATCAGCGTGTCGTGACCTCAATGGGAAAGGCACATCAGCATTTGAAATGAAATGCTTTAAAAATATCCTTAAAAATGACATTGAAAAAACAAAACAATTCAAAACAGACGTCCGTAAATAAACGGAACGTAGATGTACGATTCATTCCTCAAAATCATTAAAAAAAAACTCAAGTGAACATATACTGTACATATAAAAAGACATAACGAGTTAGAAAGTTTAATCATGGAGGTAAATGTTATATGAAAGTGAAAAAAACAACCATCCAAGACATTTGCTAAATAAATAAAATAAATTTCTTTCAGTGCAATAAGGCATAATCAATTTTACCGACCAAGTAAGAATCGTGTTAGCCAGTTTTTGTGTACTTGAATTCACGAATATCTGAGTGATAGAATAGTTTTCAAACTTTAATCTCGTGGTGCAGCTCTCTCTCTCTCTGCATTCTAGACCCAGTCATTGAAGCTATTATAATGGTTATATCTTGTTAAAACTACAACTGCTTTTGGTCTGTCAGGAAATTTCGTTTTAGAAATGTACAGGGAAAAAATCTATAGAAGGTATGGCGCGTTAAATAATTTCGTTCAAAAGTCTGCTCTAGATGTTAATTAAATTTAAGACTTGGCGGGAACAACTCCCACGGACAAGCACGGGACGTAATATAATATGAACATCAATTGTTTGTATAATGAAACAGACAAGCAGTAACATTTGTCAGTTAGTTCAGGCAAGTTGTAACATGCATCAGTTAGTTCAAGCAAACATTAACATGCATTAATTAGTTCAGACATGAAGTAACATGCATCAGTTAGTTCAAGCAATAATTAACAGGCATTAATTAGTTCAGACACGCCGTAACATGCATCAGTTAGTTCAGACAAACAGTAATGTGTCAGTTACTTCATACAAGTAGTAACATTCGTCAGTTAGGTCAAGCAAACATTAACATGCATTAATTACTTCAGGTAAACCGTAACATGCATCAGTTATTTCAGGCAAGCAGTAATATGCATTAGTTAGTTCTAGCAAGCAGAAACATGTACAAATTATGTCAGGCAAGCAGTAAAGTGCAACAGTTAGTTCAGGAAAACAGTAACATACATCAGTTAGTTCAAGCATGCAGTAATGTGTATTAGTTTACTTTTTTATTTTCACATTAACTCTTTACTCATTGATGGGAAGTGATGTTATGGCGTTTATGGTGTAAGTAACTCATCCGAGGTGATGTTGTGACGTTTATGGTGTAAGTAACTCATCTGAAGTGATGTGACGTTTATAGTGTAACTCATCTGAAGTGATGTTTTGATGTTATGGTGTAACTCATTTGAAGTAATATTGTGACGTTTATGGTGTAACTCATGTAAAGTAATGTTATGACGTTTATGGTGTAAGTAACACATTTGAAGTAATATTATGATATTTATGGTGTAAATAACACATCTGAAGTGATGTAGAGAAGTTTATGGTGTACTCCACGTTTTCCTTTGTCTTCCTGAGCCTCCGTTATTTTTCTATTTCTATTTTGTTATTTAATGCAATGGGATATGTCAGATCTACCCTCAGGAGCTAACAAAAATATTTTAATGTTCTCTCTCTTTCTCTCTCTCTCTCTCTCTTTCTAAAGCAGTTATGGATAGATCTTCTTCAACGTTCATTCTCAAACTCCCGCTGGATCTCTCTTGTAGCAGGACAATGCTCCTATTAGATATTCAGCAGGGTGTAGTCCAGAAAATGGAAATGCGTTGTGTGGCCGTTTTATTTGCGCCAGTGACACGACACATCCGTCTTCGGCGGTATGGATAGTTCAGGGCGTGTTAAAAATATATATATATATATCTGATCTTATGGTCTGGAATCAGTACCAATGATTATAATTCGTGACATGTCTAATACGGATGTAAAGATGGTATTTTTAAATCTGTCACAGACGGTTGGAACAGGAGTCAGTTATATCTGATATGTTTTGCAACAGTAATCAATCATTACAGAAACCTTCAAAGGTTTGCAGCCGCTAAATCTGTTTAAATGTCTGCATACAAACTATCGATCTCAAAGGAATGTTTTAGATTTTCTTCTCAATTCAATTTAATGTATTCTGTTAGTTCTCAAACTCGTGCATTTTAGCAGGATGCAGTCGGGGAATGCTAGGAGCTAGATGTTGTCTGATTGTGAACAAATCTTACAGAAGAATGATGAACTAGTTAGCACAGAATGATATGCTACTCTACAAGCATGCTGATAACGGTATATTTCCGCACTGGAATGTCTACTGCTATGATAAGGACTAAACATGCATCCATATCCCCACCACACCAATTCAACCATGTTAAGAGACGTGAAATCTTATTCGAGTTCGAGTTCACCTCGGTTACTCAACTGACGTAGACCTATGCTTTTGTCAGAAAGTATATGGTCTATTAAACGTTACCTGCTCTCAGCTAAAGAATTTACATCATCATCAACATCATCAGCTTTATCTTGTTAAAATCACATTCCTGTGTTAAAATAACATATCCCTGTTAAAATAAAACCCCTGTTAAAATCACAAACCCGTGTTAAAATCACATACCCGTGTTAAAATACGTAGTTGATTAGCTTCCTTGTACTAGGATTTCCCCATATAAAGGCGGTATATAAGGGGAGAGTTTGGACGGTTGAAATTACTACCTTAGAAAAATAGAACATGCTATTTAGTAGCAAGAACCTATTAAATAATTCTACTAATAAGAACCTAGTAAATAATTCTACCAATAAGAACCTAGTAAATAATTATACTAGCAAGAACTTAGTAAATAATTCTAGTAATAAGAACCTAGTAAATAATTCTACTAATAAGAACTTAGCAAATAATTATACTAATAAGAACCTAGTAAATAATTCTACTAATAAAATATTAGTAACTCCCCTACAGCGATGTTATAAAATAAAATTATCAAACATCCTACATAAAAAAACCAAGTGATATATTCGAAATGGGAAAAAACACAATCGTTACTAAATTGGTAACTACTGCCCTGTTCCATATGTACTTCTTCCATTCAAACAAAACGACATTCCACCTGAGACGAGTACCACTGATATCACGTAACTGTATAGTTCAAGAGTTACCAGAAATGTCAGGAAAAATGCATTTCTAAACAAGACTTCACAATCCTGTATAGAACCCGCGAACTCTTGAGCACATGCAAATTGCTTGACCGCTACGGTAGGGAGATTCCTACACAACGGATCCAGACTTCAAGCAATGCAAATACTAAGATAGAATATCAAAATCAATTTCCTTTGGTAGAACTTTTGCATAGTTTATCTGGCATAGGAAAAGTAGAAGCAGTCTCGAGTTTTGAGATAAAGAAATAACAATACAAAGAGTAGGCTATAAAGTGGTGATCAAAATTATTAACATACGGATAGACCTACCTATATAGTACATGGTTTCCAATTAGTGACATGGGACTTATTTAAATTGAAGTAAAACGCAATGGGGATGCATCATGTCCCCATTACTTTTCTGCGTCGCTATTGATTGGGTCATGAGAAAGAGCACTGAAAATGAGCTGACAGGAATAAAATGGATTAATAATACCGTTCTCGAAGATCTTGACTACGCAGATGACCTGACCCTTTTGAGCGCAAACCACACAGATGCTCAATCTAAGTTTGACAATCTCCAACACTACTCAAATCAGATAAAGTTGAAAATCAACACATCAAAAACTCATATACTAGATTTTACGAGATCCAACGACAACATAAAAATTCAAAATGTTCCATTATTAAAAGTCAACAATTTAACATATTTAGGCACTAATCTAGCATTGTATGGAGACTCATCAAAAGAAATTTTACACCGTATTGCCCTTGCAGCGGGTGCTTTCAGTAAACTACGCAACATCTGGACGTCAAACACACTAAGAAACACCACAAAACTCAAGTTGTTTAACTCCAACATCATCCCTATTCTATCATATGGGTGCGAAAGTTGGAAAGCCACAAAAGCCACAGATAAGAGACTCGACTCCTTTGAAAACGAATGCCTACGTACCATTCTGAATGTTAAGTGGAGTGACTTTAAATCTAACACTACTATAATAGAGGAAAGCAAACACACCTATATATTTTCCTTCATTAGACAAAGGCGTTGGACTTACATCGGCCCTGTTCTCAGAATGAACAGCCTAAGAATTCCCCAGCAGTCACTATATTGGGTGCCACCTGGAGTAAGAAGAAGAGGGAGAAACTCTACGAAGAACCATTAATAGAGAATGCATGTCAATGAACCTAAACAACACGCAACAATTGAAAGACCTGGCAACACAAAGACAGAAATGGAAAGCTAATGGTTTCTGCCCTATGCTCCGCCTATGGCCCTGGAGGAACATAACATAACATAACATAACAAAACGCAAAGCTATTTTTACGTCACGGCTCAAACTATATTTAACTGTAGGATACACTCAGGGAGAGATCGGAGCAACTATGGACTTGATCAGATTGTAGTGATGAGGATCCGACGACTATTAACTGTACTTCAGAATATGATTGCTATATGCAGGTGTTTCTTAATTGGATCTCCTTCTTCTCTTTTGCGGTGCACGCTTCTGAGTACATGGACGAATAGATCTGATGATGTATGAAAACGCAACGACATTTTAATTTGTGTACCACGTCATGGTTCGACCTCCATTTTAACAACAATCTTCAATAACATTAAAAACATTTCACAGCCCTTACTGCACAAGGCCTTTGAAAGTATGATGAAAAAACACATATTCATACTTGCCAACTAAACCGTTGCGGATATATCCAACACCTTTTGTGAATAAAGCTGTAATGTGAAAAACTACCCAAAATAAGACACACAATAGCAGTATATATTGCGGTAGGAGTATACACAAGTTTGAACAGTAATATTTTCACAACATCGCAGTTATTTATTGACACCATGTATATGTACTGACGTGTCCCTGTTTCAATCGACTGTTTATATTGTATATAATTGCAAGGAAACAACGAGATCAAATGAAATAGCTAATATGTAATTTTTAGTGACGCTGATGGATTGATTTTTAAAAAAGTATGGCCATTAAAAAAAATATCTCATTACAAGCTCTGTCTCGGAAACACAGTACAGTTCATTGGAAAAAAAATTATGTCATCGTATGACTGCGAACGATGAAAATAAGGTTTATCCAGTAAAAAAACAAATCATTACAAAAGTGCTCAAAATGGCGTAGAGGATTTACTTCATTGTACTTGGATTACCCCCCCCCCCCCATAAGTACTCCATCCCTCTCAACAAAGCGGCGCGTTTCCTGCCAAGAGTTCCGGATTGATTTTTCATTGTACCTTTTTCATCTTAACTGGCACATTTAACTACAGCAAGCAGAAACATACTTCAATATGGAAATAATGTGAGGTTTTCTGTTACATTTCAAATAGCAATTATTCTTTAAAAAAATTACTAACATGCAGATTAGTGATACGATTTAGCAGCTAACCGGCTTTTGTTCATAAGCTTAAAATTCTACAATCGATTCTCATAAGCCAGGAAAACTTTAACAATTAATGTTTGTTATTAATATTAGCTACATTTTCTGATTGAATCATGGACAAAATTATGTTATATACCTAAATGGCATATAAAATATATTCAAATAAAATACAGTCTTTAACGAAGACAGAGGTGTCTGACCATTTGAGTAAACGATACGGAGTGACAACGCATTTCCATTCTCGGTACAACATCCTGCTGACAATCTTGTATGACCATTGTTCTGCTACGAGAGAGATCCAGCGGGAGTTTCAGAATGAAGGGGAAGCCATACCGTCTTCGCAACGAAAATGAGCTAGAATGGATGTTCCAACACTTTCTGTCTCATGCCTTCGTGTCAACACTGACCAGCAGAAATGTGATCACATTTTGATGTTTGCCTCCTATTTGTGTCTTTGTCTGCCTCTTTCTCGACAGTCTTTAATTTCTCTTCCAATAAGTTCTTGGGTATATATAAAGTATCACGGAATGCATATCTTCTTCTTCGTTCGTTCTCAAACTCCTGCATGTTAGCAGGATGTAGTCCGAGATTGTGAAATACGGAGTGTCCTCATGTACAACCTGGCTGCGACATCTGTGACTGTCGGCCGAACACTTCTACCATCGGCATGGATTCTAAATCACTCTGATCTCCTATAAGATGGACAAGTAAACACCACACAAACCTTGTTAGTTTGTTAATAGTCCTTACTTACACCACTATCTTGATGAGTATTACGATGAGGCACAGACTATCCGACTACAGGGTACAAGTATATTTAATTTACAGTAACCTTACTTATTATGGATTTTCTTTCTACTACGACACGCATGGCAGGTCACAATGTTGCTATTCTTTATTCCCGTTTCGTACCCCAATAAGTACACACGGGAAGGTACATCATACGGGAAGGTTTCATATCCTAGATTTTATACTAGGTTTTATCATAGCTCCGTAAATAAATGTTTTTTGTTATGTGCTAAACCTTCCCCCAATTTGTGGTGTATACGAATGAAATGTGTCACAGTTATAAAACATTTGAAACGGTAGGCGCTAGCGCTACGAGAAAATCAAATTACTGTCCAGTTGTCCAATAAAAGCTGACCATTGATATGATTGGTTAACCTTTTCCCTCGAACTTGCGCAAAAGGCAAACGAATGCAAACAAATAATAATTATAATAACAATGGCGATTGCGCTATATCAAAAAGTGAGGCAGATTTAAGAGGGAGAGTAACATCGCCAGATACATAGGTTACTGTCTAGCAGAGTGCAACAAGACAAGAGACAAGGAACGTTGTAGGTTGAGCGTTGAGGCGGGGATCGTTGTATGTTGAGCGTTGAGACAGGGAACGTTGTACGTTGAGTGTTGAGACAGGGAACGTTGTACGTTGAGACAGGGGACATTACAGGTTGAGCGTTGAGACCTGGGAACGTTGTAGGTTGAGCGTTGAGACGGGGATCGTTGTATATTGAGCGTTGAGACAGGGAACGTTGTACGTTGAGTGTTGAGACAGGGAACGTTGTACGTTGAGACAGGGGACATTACAGGTTGAGCGTTGAGACCTGGGAACGTTGTAGGTTGAGCGTTGAGACAGGGAACGTTGTAGGTTGAGCGTTGTTTAAAGTGAGTCCGTGGCCGTGTAGCTTCGAGCGTTGTTATTTTTGCGATAGTTTACGTCGTTATGTGTTCGATCCCACAGGAGTTTTATTCTGTTCCATTTTTAAACACTTGTTCATATACATATAAAACTCTTAGAAGAATATATTGCGTCTATTTTATTGTGTGTATTGATTACTTTAAACGTATTGTATTCAAATCAGGTTACATATGACTTGGTCAAATCATATAGGCCTACTGTTTGTCCGATATTCACATACTATGTCGTATGGCGGTAGTGTGTATAACAGTGCTATTTTGTTCTTATTCTTACCCCGGGACACGCCGGGTATTGCTTCTAGTATCTTATATATCGTATGATATATCTATCATGGATCTTATCATAGATCTACAAACTTGTATGATTACGTTTGCCATCAATAGGGTTTGTGATTGATTTTCCTCCTAGTCCGTGTATATGTACAACAAGACACTACGGCTTCAAGTCATAAAATATTTCGCAGAAAATATTAAAACTCGAGACATCGATCTGCGGTCATGCCATGCCTGTAATACTAAGAAGGCGTGTAACAATAGACCATTCTTCAAGAGACAGACCAAATTGTAAGCACCGAAACCGGATCGATTACCCGATCACAGAGTAAAATAATCCATCAATCGTTTCAGGTAATACTTGATGCAAGAAACATTAAAACGACTTCTTGTCATCTATGGAGTCGTGAGAACATCGCAAACAAATAAATTTAATTGATGATAAACTACCAAAAATGTTTGTCCTTATTCAATGTATCAAACATTATAAAAAAGACAGCATGTTTGGACAAGCAAATGTTACAATAATGAAATTGCTCATTATTAAATGTTAAACAAGATTACATGTTTTTAGACGAGAATATATCGACAAGATCACTGCTACAGTATGACGTACACAACCACTGATCTCTGGGTATAAGAATATGCTGAGAGATTTGTTACGTTACGTTTAGAGTTGGTTGTAAGCAATGATTGTCTAGAGTTTACTTCACATTAATGCTAGTTTTTGACGAGTCATCGATCAATTTTACAGTCATATGGTTTATCATTCAAAAGCAACGCAATTTTACTATTTCCGTGGATCTTATTGGTCACTTTATGTATACTAGGTGTCTACAGCCAATTAATGAAATTCGCGGGACAAGTCAAATAGCGAGTCACTTTTGATAAATGATCCCCAATAAAATTACCCGTTAGTATTATCGACGTAAGATCAGCCCACAGGACTATATAATATACCTAGGACTCTGATTTTTATAGATTTTTGGACGTTCATGGTGGAAATGTGAAACTGCTTATAGCGTCTTTGGACAATTTTCACACAAGTATCGTTAAATAATGTGTTTACTGGAAATTACCAATAATGTTTGTGTTGATAACCAACTGCTACTGTAACGTGTCCAATCTCGTAGCATATCCGTGTGTTTTGAGATCCACGCCATAACATAACTCAAGTGTCATCCACTTCAACTAAACACTACTTTATGAAGATAAGAGATAATGCAAACAAATCTGAACAGAAACAATCTTGTCAGGGACTGTTCATTAATTACATGAAGAATTAGGGGATGACAGAGGGTCTGAAAATGTTTGATTTAACAGTTGTTGAAAAAGAGGAGAGAGGTTTGACAAAAGCTGACGTCAACAATTGTTTGAATTTGAAAAAAAAAATCTAAACATTTTTAAAATGTCAGCTTTTTATATTTATTTCTGCAAACATATTTGATTTTAGGTGTGTTAATGTTTTGACATAATTCGGCAAGGAAGTTCCTTATTATTGACAGCTGTTATCCGTCTCTATGGCGGCTAGGTACAGGGCCCCTCTGCGATGGCTAAGGTACCGGATTCGAATCACGCTACAATTGATTGTGCATCCGCACCGTTCCGAAAGCAGTGGAAAACTACTAAACATAATTATATTGCGTATAAAATCCTCACATCCAAAAATATATGGATTGATGGCTACGTCCTAAATAGGATACGTTATCAAGTCTGTTTTTAATTGACAAGAAAAAGAGAAAGGGAACGGTCAAAAATTGGCAAGTTTAGAAAAAAATGGTTTCTCATGAATTATTCATGTGGTTTTACAGATGTAATATATTACATCAAAACGTACCTTATTGCAATATCAAAATGAAAATTGAAATAGTAATACTCTCGTTATCAAATAACTGTACAGTGAAACGTAAATGATAGTAATATATTGTTACATGTATTTCATGACTTAATAAAAAAAAAGTAGGCTGCCTTGATAACTGAAATTGACACAACATCGCTTAGCATAACATGACATTTATGATTTCACACTCGATTAAACTAAATGTTATAACATGTGTACTGACCGATTAATTCAATTTATTAGAGTAGAGGTAGCATGAGGCGTATAGATAAGTGTAGGGTATTCTCAACTGACTTATCTGTGTATTTAGCCTTTGGGATATTTTGTCTGGTATATTTTTTCTGAGAATATATTGTCTGGAATATTTTGTCCGGGAATATTTTGTCCTAGTAATATTTTGTCCTAGTAATATTTTGTCTTGGGATATTTTGTCTGGGTATATTTTGTCTGGGGATATTTTGTCTGGTTTATTTTGTCCGGTATATGTTGTCTGGAAATATTTTGTCCGGTCACCCTTCTATTAGATGAGTCCGATGTCTTGGGAAACCCATGTTGTTCATTATCTCCAATAGTTTCTGATTTTGAAGATATTTAGCATTATTTACTTGCTTGACTTACAAGGCTATAGTTCGGTAATTTGAGCAAATCTGAAGGTCACTCTTTATTGGGAAGGGTATATACAGTATAATCATTTTTTCTCCATTCCTCTGGCCATGTGCTGCTTTCTCAAAATTTGCAGCAGAGTTTGTGATAATCTTGATTCCTGCTTCGCCCCCCTACGTGTATCATTTCTGTTGTTAAACCATCGTTGCCTGAGGCTTTTCTTTTCTTTAAACTTTCTATTTAGTGTCTCGCTTCTTCCTTTATAGGTTCTGGCTCTTTTTCATATTCATTTATTGATTTGTTCTTTGTTTGACGTAGGTCATTGTACATCTCACTAAAGTATTCCTTCTCTCTACGTGAGATAATTTTCCTTCCGTTAGTATGTTTTCTTGTTTATCTTTCATCACTTTTAATGATGGTTGAAGTTTGTTGTCTCTTAGGTGTCGTAAATTTTCGAACATCATTTTACTGTTACCTTGGTATATCTGCAATACTATTTTAGGCATATTTTGTTTATATAGTTTTGCTTGTCTTGCCTAATTAGTCT
Organism: Meghimatium bilineatum; assembly: GCA_034231615.1. Classification (NCBI taxonomy): domain Eukaryota; kingdom Metazoa; phylum Mollusca; class Gastropoda; order Stylommatophora; family Philomycidae; genus Meghimatium; species Meghimatium bilineatum. Next base: position 18,261,282 of record CM067320.1, read on the forward strand.
CTGAATATTTCTTGACAGGCTCTATAGTTTGCTATATTTTTTCTACTGTTTTTAATTTGTCTTCTTTCTTGGATTATGCTCATAGTTTCATTTGCTATATACTCTTTCTTCTTCGTGCTCCTTCTGTGTAGCATGATTGTTGCACAATTATTGAAAATGTTACTTATATTGTTTTCAAGTTCATCTCGAATTTATTCTTATTTCATTTCAAGTAGTTTTTCGAATTTATTTTGAATTTCTATGGTGTAATCTTTCGATATAGACATCATATCGTATTAGGAAATTATTTGATTTTTTTTCTACATCTGTGACTTAAACTTGGCGATGAATAACTCAAGATCACTTTCACAGTCAGTGCCTGGTGGTGTCTTCCTTGAAGGTACTTTGTTCTATTAGTATATAATCAATGTGGTTATTAAACTGATCTTGTTATTAGCGACTTCTCTCGTGTTATTCATTTCCGAGCGACACAAAGTATATGCAGAGCGCTAAATGATCAATTGATCAGCCAAGATGAATGACGCTGTTTGGGATCAGCTCGTAGAATTATTATGGAGAAGAATTTGGTAAAAGGTGTGCGGGAAAATATTGCTGTTTTTTATACGAATGACCTTTTTTGTGACGTTCGTGTTTTCATTTTGGATATCTAGATGGCCATGGTTTTGGAGAATCGAGACAGACAAGATGAAAAAAGACATTCTGCTAAAAACAACATGAAAGTCATTTCGCAGGAACATCAAGAAGTGAACTGGGATGTATGGTCTAAATATAGAAGCCATACAAAATTGTGATGGGAAATTGCAACGAAAATGTTGCAATGATTTCATTAAAAAAGTTAAACTAGTACACATATAGATGCCACATAAACATAGTCAATCTGAGACCGATTCAGACCGGATATTGCTTCGTAATTGAAAAACTGAACATTCGATATAACGAATCGATATTTCTATATCTGACAGTAGTCTGAGATGGCAATATATATATATATATATATATATATATATATATATATATATATATATATATATATATATATATATATATATATATATATATATATATATATATATATATATATATATATATATATATATATATATATATATATATATATAGTTTAATTTCTGTCTCCAGGAGATTCAGCCCTTGTTTCCTATGTGCAAAGGAATGGGGCTAATTTCCCAGGAATACTTTCATTCACATATGACCCTTATTCTCATCGTTATGTCTGTAATGCTTTTAAATGAAGTCTCATATTGAAAGTAGGTGTGCATAAATATATATATATATATATATATATATATATATATATATATATATATATATATATATATATATATATATATATATATATATATACAGTTAAGGAATTAAGACTAACTGAAGGACAGCGATAAATTAAGTGAAACTACTACATACCCGTCTCTGTGTCGGTGAGGTACAGACTACGTCTAGGACGGCCATGATAGCAGGTTACATTCCGCAACAAGCAAGCATCACTCCATCATCGCCCGTGTGTTGCCGGAGCCCGAAAGGGGAGCAAAAAATAGCAACACTGTTTACCTTTCACGCATGCCGTAAAAGGCGACTAAAGTGGGTTTGGGATGGAGTTGGCTGTCCTATCCCGTACAGTGACCTGACCCAAAGCCATGCTGAAGTCGGAAGTGTCAGGCCGAAAGGTGCAAATATCAGAGCAATGCTGTAACCATGACACAACGCATTCCGTTCTCGGACTACATCCTGCTAATCTGCAGGAGTTTCAGAACGAACGCAGAAGAAGAAGAAGACTACAGTCATAAAATGTAATATTGATACACTTTGAACAAGTGTGTTCCGTGATACTTTAAACATCCAATGCCTTTCTTCGCGCAGATAGTTTGCAGAATTGCCCACTGTACTACATCAAATGAATAAAACTATAGTCATATGAAACATCTCTGACTGACAAGCTCTACGGTTCTGTCTCGTGGCCGGGGACCCAAGTACAGGTCATTTATCACATCCATATAAGCGTCTGATTTCGGCTGGAGAAGGTGGAAGACGAAGTTCAGCAGCATCGTGTCTGAGATTCTCTGCAGCAGCTGTACCACACCTGATTCTGTGACAAAAGCCGGATCTTTCTTGTGCTAGACTCGCAGAAATTTAAATATATGTTGAGGTGAGTCGCGGATGTCTTAAGCGTGTCTCTAAAACGATTTCTCTGTCCCCCGGTTTTGCTGGAGTCTGTCTGGAGTTCCCCACAAAACTTTTTTTAACAAACGAAGCTCTGTCATACGGACCAAGTGACGTGTCCAGCTTGTCTGTGCCTTCACCAGAATTGTCTGTTTCTGTGCTCCTTACAAACACCGAAGATTCAAATTTTCCCATATGTTCTTTATTCTGTTTACATCACTTGACCGAAATGTTTGTTGTATGGTCGAAAATATAAAGTTGAACAGAGCTAAAGCAAAAAAAATAACTTTCTTGTTTTACCTTTGTTTGTTATGCTTACAGTCATTAGGTACCACGCTGTGTGGTATTTTATTGTAGCAATTAATTTTGATTATCTTATGAAGATAACTGAGATGGAAATGATTGAGTCTCCTAGTGTGTCTGGTGTATACTGTCAATGTTTCCCAGACATAAAAAAGTGATGATATTACTGCTGCTCGGTAAGCTATGATTTTGGTGACAGTTGTTATTTTCCATTATTTCCATACATTTTTGCCTAGTCTTCCAAAGTAGCACTATTTTTCGCTATTTTATTGTTGTCCTCAGTTTCGATCTTTACAGCTTGTAGGAAGGTGCTGTCCATGTCAGGATTTAAATTTGGATTATTTGGGGAAATTTGAATCATGACCTCTACGTTCTTAGTGTTAGCAATCAAGTCACAGTTGCCGCTTGCTTCAGAAAAAAAAAATTGATTTAGAGTAACATTACACCACATGCACAATCAGCATACAGTGCGCATCCATCCGCATAATGTAATTCCTTGACCATAATGTCATGAACCAGAGTTTTGGCTCGCAACATCCGCAGATTGTAACTCGTCCGTCTGTTCTGTATTCTATTTGTATGTCATTTACATCATTTGACTGAAATGCATCTGTTAACATGGTTGAAAACATAAAGCTGAAAAGAATTGAAGCAAAATAAAACCCGATTTTGGTTGACCTACTTTACAACAGGAAATGCTGCGGATGACATTCCATCGATGATACCGAGGAATATACATGAAACTGCCACGATGTTCATACATTTCTAGGGACAGAAAAATTTGACGAGCACTTTCCTTAACACATATCCATTAAATTGTGTCGAATGTCTTCGTGAGGTCTATAAATGTTGTGAAAAGTTCCCTTTTAGTCTTCTTTGACTTTTCCTTGGAACTGATGTACAACACATAACATTTCCACTTCCCACGACATGCACGAAATTCGAACTGATTTTAATGTAGAATACCATTTGTATAAGTCCGTTGAACATTTCGCAATCGAATATCTTTCCAGTAATGGATATTAGAGACATTCCTCTGTGGTTATGACATGACCATTTATTTCCCTTGCCTTTATACATGTTAACAATTAAAGTATATTTCAGATTTTAGTCATAGTTCCTGAGTTCTAATAGAAAATTAATTGATTAATATATCACTTAGTTTATACCAATCTAGCAGAAAAGGAGTAAGACTGTAAGAGTATATCTTCCTTATTAAATATGGAAGTGAGTGACGACACCATTCTTAAATTGTTAAGGGGCTAATTGATCAAATCAAACCTCATGTGATAGTGACAGATTAAGGTAGGTTCTCCTGAATATTCCATTAATTGGTGTTAGTTTTGAGCAGACAGCATGCGTCCCGGACAGACTCATAAATTCTCATTTCCCATAAATATATGTTAAAGGTTATGCATGCTGATATTTTCTGTAGCTGTGATATATGATATGTGATATATGTTCTTCATTCTGACCAGCATATATCCAGTTTCACTAGTAGTTTCCATAACCGCTGCCTAGAGATATGTGTCGTCATTATTTTCTTCTTCTTCTTCCTTGGTCATTTACAGATTAACAGGATGTCGTTCGGATAATGAAATACATTATGCAGTTGTTCACTTATTGAGTGCGATATCTGCGCCTTCCAGCCTGAATCATCCATATTCAGCGTGGTTTTTGTATTGCTTTGAACCTCTATAGGATGGAACAAACAACCCCATTTTCAAACCTCTTTAGTCTTCTAATACGACACAATAGGTAACTGTTGATGTTCTTGTCTCCCCTTTCGGGTCCCAGCAACACACGAACGAAAAGCGTCATAATATAGTCTCTTAGAGCAGGCACAGAAGAATCAGCTTCACTATTTCCTGCTCATCGAGTTCATGGTTCATTGTTAATACATTCCTGGAGAACAGATGGCTAATGCTGAATTCCATTGAAAAATCATGTGACTTCTCCCCGATACAACGCAGACATCTCCATGAGAATGGTCAATTCCGCGTCTCTATATATATATATATTAGAGAGCCGCGTAGCGCAGTGGTTAGCGCACTAGCTTCGCATATGAGTGGTTCTGAGTTCATTCCCTAGTTGAGGCGGAAATGTTTTTCAGATCGCAACGGCTCCCAGGTCGACCCAGCCTTAAATGGGTACCTGATTAATTCGGGAAGTAAAGACTGCGAGGGAGAGGAGATGGCTACTACCCTCGTTTGCAGAGCCTCTGAAATGTGAGATCGCTAACACCTCACACCCCTACGGCATTAATAAATGCTATGGGTTACTTTACTTATATACTAGAGTTAATTCCATTAACTTATAAATAAATTAGTACTTGATTCGATGAAGCGAATAAATAAATTTAAAACTTTGGCACAACTACAGAGATCCTACACTGCCATTGGCATTTGATAGTCACCATGTGTTCTTCCATTTCTTTCTGACATAAAAGACGTCTCAACAACAGCAGTGTACAAAATATATCAGCAAGGACATCATTTATTTTAGAAAACAATAAGAGTCCAGGTATCATGGTATCTTAGTGTCAGTGTGCTTGATTGCGCTCAAATGATTGGCAGTTTAAATTCCGAAATATACGATGAAACCAAAACCACTCGTCGTTTTGAAGCCAGACATTCATACAAATTGTGTAACGAAAGGTAGCAGACATTAATACCACTAAATGATCGAGATATTTCATGTGATTAACATCTGACATATAAACTGATAGAACATGCCTTCTACATACATATATACCTTCTACAAACATATATACCTTCTACATACATATATACCTTCTACAAACATATATACCTTCTACATACATATATACCTTCTACATACATATATACCTTCTACAAACATATATACCTTCTACATACATATATACCTTCTACAAACATATATACCTTCTACATACATATATACCTTCTACAAACATATATACCTTCTACAAACATATATACCTTCTACATACATATATACCTTCTACATACATATATGCCTTCTACAAACATATATATCTTCTACATACATATATACCTTCTACAAACATATATACCTTCTACATACATATATACCTTCTACATACATATATACCTTCTACATACATATATGCCTTCTACATACATATATACCTTCTACATACATATATACCTTCTACATACATATATACCTTCTACATACATATATGCCTTCTACAAACATATATACCTTCTACATACATATATACCTTCTACATACATATATACCTTCTACAAACATATATACCTTCTACAAACATATATACCTTCTACATACATATATACCTTCTACATACATATATACCTTCTACATACATATATACCTTCTACATACATATATACCTTCTACAAACATATATACCTTCTACATACATATATACCTTCTACAAACATATATGCCTTCTACATACATATATACCTTCTACAAACATATATACCTTCTACATACATATATACCTTCTACAAACATATATACCTTCTACATACATATATACCTTCTCTAAGTCAACAGTTTTGCATATTTCAAAAACATTATATGTCGCTAATTGTCGGAGTCTCAGGGAATGAAATAAGATTCTAGAGAAAATTTCCATTGCAGAAAAAACCCCAGAGCTACATCGCTCATAATTCCTTGAGCAAAATAAACAAACCAAAACCAACACTGTGGCTACTGTGTAATATGAAGCGGATTCAGCTAGTGGTTAGTTTTCCTCAAGTCAACAGAACACAAATACCCAACTGACTGCAATGACATCGATTACGTTCAGTGAAATAAAAAAAAACATCGAATCAATAAGTTGAATAATTAATATTAGCGATGAGATGGCTGTCCTTGGGGAGAGTTACCACGAACAGTTAAGGAATTAAGTCAGAAAATTGTGGACACACAATGGATATGTGAAATTGAATTCGAAATCAATAGAAACAAACATATAATATTTACAGAATATAGATATGACAGAGATCCAGTTCTTAACACATACTTTGACAAGACAGGGATAATTGAGAGCAATCATATTCTATCAACACACGATATATTACAATTCTAAAGCACAAGATGTATTAACATTCTTAAACAAAAGATACATTAAAATTCTTAAACACAAGATATATTAACACTCTTAATACACAAATATTAACATTTTTATGGTAAATGGCAAGATAACATAACAAAAATGGGATTAAATAAAAGGCAATTATAAAGGCAAGTTCAGTTGGTAATCAGTGATTTGGTATATTGCTTTCTATTAAGTTCTCACAGCGTCATAACAATACATTGATTAGCATAATATCTAAACATCTAAACAAATTACAAACAAGTTAAAAATGAGAATTATAAAATGCTACATCTATTCTATATTAATGTATGGATCAGAAACATGGACAATAAATAAACAATTAGAAGACAGAATTGATGCCTTCGAGATGTGGGTATATAGGAGAATAGGGAGATCATCATGGAAAGAGAAGAAAACAAATAAAAAGAGGTGCTAAAACAATTAATGTGAAGAATTACTAAGAGAAATAAAGATCACGCAAATAAAATATTTTGGACACAATAAAAGATATGGCACCTCATTGAAGATCTTACTTGAGGGTAAAGTCAAAGGGAAGCGAGCAAGAGGTAGACAAAGATACAAGTGGGAGAGTAACATCACAAGATGGACAGGTTACAATCTAGTAGAGTGCGCCACCAAAACAAGAGACAGGGGATATTGGAGATACGTTGGCAGCCAACCTCCGTTGCGGAGACGGCACTTGCTGATGATGATGATGATACAATTTAGTTCCGGTTAAGCCACGCGTTGCATGCTGATCTAATTTATGCGTATTTCTCTGATAGCAATTTACAGACTTTTGGTGAATCGAGAAAATAAAACGTTTTAAAAAAGTACAGAGCCGCGGAGATTTCCTTCTCCTAGACATATTGCCTAACCTTGTTAAATTGCTCAGAGCTACCCATCCAGTGGTTGACCATAAACTGATCGACTAGTATGGCTTTCAGCAATTTCCCAGTATAGATGCTACAGTCCTTAACCTCTGCGATTCTTCTATGAGATCCATTATTGTGTGTGACTAGTTGGATTCAATGTTTATTTTGTTTTCATAATCTCGAGTATCCAGTGAACTCAAAACTATGTCCTCCTGTTATACGGGAGACGAGTGACATATAAATTGTCCGCAAAGTGGACTATATGGGCCCCTGGCAGCTTGGAAATGTTCAGGTGGGGGCAACGATAACAATTTTGAAATTGTGGTCCACATACCAACCTGTCTGGGAAAAGCACACCGATGTAAGCGCTTGAAAGATAAACAACAAGAATTACAGCATTAAAAAAAACTTCTGTCATTTATCAAGGACGTCAATAACTATATATTTAGGTACGAGAGGGGACACGAAATATGTTTTGTTCCAAAATGGAACTACATGCTAAAAAACAGCACTGAATTAGATCACGGACTTCATCTAGATCAAACCAGATTCGTGACTTTCGGCAGTAGAGGATAGCTGTATAGAAAATAAATAAGACTTCATTCGTTGCATTACTGATTATTGTAATCATTTTTGAGTAGCCTGCCAAAAATAGCTTAGGTCGACCAACGAAATGCACAGGAATAATCAAAATAGCCTTTCAACTGTACACAGGTCTGTTATTGATGGCTGACTGCTATATTTCTACGTGGGACAGGCGGTTTTCACAAAAATTTCGGGATTTCCCTTATAGTAAAATACATTTTCTAGCTACACCAGTTAAAATTAATTCATGAACGTGATACCAATTTTTACCTATAAGTAACTCTGACAAACGTATGTAGAACTAATCGTTATCCTTGAATTCTAAGACATATTGGCTAAAGGGAAAACAAGCCTTCTAAAATGACTCTCTTGAGTTTCATTGGCTGTCACACAAACTATAATCATGGTAACATTTGTAAAACAAGGGAATAACCAAATAATTTATATCCATTAAAAAGGCTTGCTTTCTCTTCAGCCAATACGTCTTATATTTTCGACGGTCAAATACCTAATATTATTGTAAAAGAATTCGCGCCAACATCTGGCTGCTACAAATATCGTAATTAGTCTAGATACTATACTTCCGCGGCTCATGAAATCAATCAAGTAATTAAATAGACACAATTGTGGATGTAATTCATCGGCAACGCTGATAAACTCAACACCAGATGATGATGATGGGACCAGTTATCATAAACCGATCCAATACTACAGAAATAAAATAAAAACAATGACTTTATTACGTGCCAATATAAACATAATAAATTATTCAGCGCTACAATCAAATTGACAGGTATTATTCTCACCAACAAAGTTATAACAATTCTTTCCATCTGCGCATTTCTGTGTATATGAGTTTGCGTTCATATGTCAATATTGTGTGTGTGTCTATGTACTCGCACGTATCGGTGCATATATGTGATAGGCATATTTGTTATTTCCGCATAATTCATATCAATCTTACTGTGTGTGTGTGTGTGTGTGTGTGCGTGTGTGTATTATAAAGTAGTTTGGTGATAATTATTGGACGTGGCGGTAGTTTTTTTAAGCAAATATAGGCACAGGACGTCATCTGGGAGTCCCACGCAATTATTACTCATGAAATAAACATACATCTATATTTTTGTGCATCACGCATTGTGTCCACACTGAATCCAAATAACTAGAACAACAGCCGAGAATAATGACACATTAATTATACACATAAACGGGCTCCTGTTGAAAAGTTTTGTGATAAATCCGTCACTGCTCAAATCCTTCACTATTTTGCGTCAATGATGCGAGTGACTGCTAGCGAGTGGTTTGCAGTGAAAGATTACAAGCCTGGAGACTGGCAGAGTTTGGATCCGAGCGCGCATGACCGCTCGCTACAGAAATACATCAGGTATTAAATGACGGAGCTGGTATAAATCAAGATGTGGGCGATTTGCTTGGTCAGAGAGTAAATCTCCAATTGAGGGTTAATAAATCAGAGAAGAAAATAAACAAAGAGGTGCTAAAAACACTTAATATGAAGAAAGAACTACTAAGAGAAATAAAGATCAGGGAAAAAAATATTTTGGACACATTAAAAGACATCTCCTTATTGAAGACCTTACTTGAGGGTAAAGTCAAAGGAAAGCAAGCAGGAGGTAGGCAGAGATACAAGTGGGAGAGTAACATCACACGATGAATAGGTTACAGTCTAGCAGAGTGCACCACCAAGACAAGAGACAGGGGATGTTGAAGATCCGTTGCAGCCAACCTTCGTTGCGGAAACAGCACTTGATGATGATGAAATCAGTTTATTTCTCCTGCATTCTTTCTCAAGATCATACTGGTTTTCAGGAAGTAGTCCCGAGATCGGTCAACGTTGTGCTATGATTTACAATTTTGATATGACATACAGCTTGGGTCCGACCAACTCGACTTCAGCATGACATATCTGGATAACTGCGATTATATTAGATGAGGTCGTGATAAATACAAACTATGTATAGATTTAGCTACATTAAGAGTGGCGCTAACATATCATGTTTGGTTTTCAGAGAAAATTTTCAAAAGAAAACATTAATACAGTTGTCTGAACTACTGTCAGAGTGCACCACCAAGGCAAAAGGCAGGATGTTGATTGTCCATTGCAGCCAACCTTCCTTGTGCAGATGACATTTGATGATGATGATGATTAATCACTAGAAACAGGCAGGAAAACACACACAATTCCACAGTTCAACGTCTCGATCACAATGTTTCTATCAAGAGAGCAACATAGCACACGACGATTAAAGAACAGAATTACTTGTGTTCAATGTTGAATGAAAACACAAATGCCGGAAGGAAATGAATGATAATGATAATACAGAAACTGACGGGACAGAAACGAAACAAAACGAACGGAAAATTGACAGAGTAAAATGCCATATATCTATCTCTATTTATACGCTGTGTCCCTTTTCGCCTTGCGGCGTCAGGGGTGGAAGAGTTCTCTGGAGATGGCCTTCTTGTGCGCTGTTTGTAAGCTTGTTCCTGTGGCTTCTTTGATTTCTGTGATCCATCTTTTACATGGTCTGCCTCTGGCTTTATAACCGTTATGTCTTTGTGTCATGGCCATTTGTGGCATGCTATATTGTAGTAGTCTGGAAGCGTGTGATCTGTTGTCTTTTGATGTGTTCCAATACTGGTATTGTTTTGGTTATCTGTCTGATGTTATTGTTTCTAATTCTATCTCTTAATGACACTCCGAGTATTCTTCGTAGACATGTCATTTCTGTTGTCACTATTTTACTTTTGTCTTGTGCTGTCATTGTCCAGGTTTGGCACTGGTAGCATAGTGATGGAATAATGATAGTCTTGTATAATGCAACTTTAGTGTCTATGTTTACATTTTTTGTTCTTGAAAATGCGTGTCATCTGTACTAAGATCTGGTATGTTTTGTTGCATCTATTTTGTATCTCTTTACTTGTTTTCCCTGCACTCGATATAATACTTCCTAAGTAAGTGAACATTTACTTGTTTAAGGTGTTTATCATCGATGGAGATAGTGATATTTCTTTCTTTCTTTGCTATTGCCATTATTTCAGTCTTTTCAATATTAATCTTCATGTTGAATTTTGACATGTTGTGTGGAGTTTGTTCATATGGTCTTGCAATTGTTCTTCTGATGTCGCTATTAGTACTTGGTCGTCTGCAAAGAGAAGTTCGTTCAATTTGTCTTTTATGTTATCTTCTTCGTTGGTACTTGTTAGTTTACAGATGTGGTCGATATATGTTATAAAAAGTAGAGTCGATAGGACACACCCCTGGCGAACTCCTGATTGAATTTGGAACTTATTGGACACACCTGCATTTGTTCTTACTGTACATTGGCTATTAGCATAAATGCCCTTGCATATGTTGATTACATGTTCTGGTACTCCGTATATTGATAGTGTTTTTCATAGTTGTTGTCTGTCTACTCTGTCGAATGCCTTTTCGTGGTCTACGAATGCGATATATAATTCTTTGTTGTTTTCTGTGGCTCTTTCTGTTAATTGTCTAAGTGTAAAGATAGCATCCGTACAGCTTTTGTTCTTACGGAAGTCCATTTGGGTGTTTTGAAGTTGTGGTTCAATATATGTTCGTAGTCGTTGCTCTAATATTTCGTTAAAAATTTTTCCTGTGTGTCTTAGTAAAGATATCCCTCTGTATTTTGTGCAGTCTCTCTTACTGCCTTTTGTCTTCCATATGGGAATGATTGTCGCGTTCCTCCAGTCTTCTGGTGTTTCTTGTTTCTTCCATATTACGTTAATAAGTCTGTGTAACCATTTTTTCCCCACTTTCTGCTGCTGCTTTGATAAGTTCTGTTTGTATGTTATCAGAGCCTGCTGCCTTGTTTATTGGTGCTTTGTTTATTGCATTTTCTATTTCCGATAGTAGTATATTTGGTTCTAGGTTCGCTGCTGTAGTGTTTATTGCTGTGTCTTCGTCTCCTTCTTTTAGATTTAGTAGTTCCTTGAAATATTGTTGCCATCTTTCCATTATTTGCTTCGATTCTTTTAGTGCATTACCGTTTTCATCATTTATTATTTCTGTTGGTTCATATATCTCTTCTTTGTTTCTCATGTTCTTGATTTTCTTGTAGAACCTCGTTTGTGAATTTTTATAATCTGTGTTGAGCATGTCTCCATATTCTTTCCATTAGTTGATTTTGACAGTTTTAATGACTTTCTTGGCATTTGTTTTTGCTGTCTTGTATTCTATGTAATCTACTTGGTTTTTGCTTTTGACCAATTTCTTATATTGTTTTTTTTTCTTTTGTGACGTTTTCATTCCACCATGTTGTTATTTTTGGTTTCTTTACACTATTGTTCTTGTGCCATATATTGTTCTTGTGCCATATATTGTTCAAATGCCATATATGCACGTAGAAATGAAGGGTGTTCGTTAAGGCCGAAAAAATGCAGTATATGGGTATCAGATTATATGATATACTGTTTCTCAAGCTCATATTCAGTACGGTTACCCCAGGAGCATCATTTATTGACAGTCACCTTGTCACCCTAGAGAATCTATCCTTATCTAAAGCCTTCTAGTGGAGACATTGATTGATATGTTTTCCTGTATAACAGTTCCAGCTATTCTCACAACGTCTTTACTCTGTTCAATATTTGCCTGTCCGATCAAAGTTTTGTCTGAAATTATATCTGTCCTCTATTTTCCACCGTGTACGTTTCAACAGAATTCATGTACAATTGTGTTTGGCTGAATTCGGACCGTGGTTCCCTAGCTCACGCTACTAAAACAGGCTGTACAAATGATCGATAATGAAGAACGCACGGCAAAAATTATAGGAAAACATGTATGGTATCTGCTATACAATGTGTGAAGATCACTATAGCGAAAATATGCTGCTTAAACGTTAAGTTCTGGATGGGGTATACCATAGTCTGATTTTAATGTGTCAAGAAGTAACATCCGCGTCCGTTCTCAAACTCTTATAGTTTAGTAGGATACAGTTCGGAAAATCAAATGCTTTGCTTCATGGTTTACAGCTTAGCTGCGATATTTGCGCCTTTCATGTTGATACATTCGACTTAAGCAAAGCTTTTAGGTCACTTTGCACTTCTATCGCATGGTGTAGCCAAATCCAGCTCACAACCTCCTGTCGCCTCTTAGATATACATGGAAGGTAAAAAGTATTGCTATTTTCCCTGTCAGGTCCTGAAAAACTGTACTCATAACTAGAGAAAGTTTACACAAACGAACATAAATATAAACGATCAAACAGTGAAACAATTGTAAGAATTCAAGCATTTTGGAAGAATGTTCACAACGGACGGAAGATTGAACACAGAGATCTCAACATGAATCAAACAATTTAACAGACTATCAACTTACCTCAATTTTGAAACACACTTCCAACTCTCTAGAGACCCACTAATATGAAAATCATAAGCCTAATCTTCATTCCGAAATAGCGCTACCAGTGTGAGACTTGGACAATAACCAAGGAAAACATGAGAGAAACTGTACTACTTGCACAATGAGATGTTTTAAGAAAAACAACAAACAAAACAAGAAAATATCACGTGAAATATGAAAAGATTACCTGAGAGATTGGAATAACGCATGTTGTCAAATATTCTTGAAAAATAACAATTGAAATAGTTTGGTGACTTGATGAGAATGAAATAATACTGGCAAGCTCTAAGAGAGCACGACATGAAAATAGAATTACGAGGTGGCAGTAGCAGACCAAGAACAAGATAGAATAAATAATGAGCCACTGACAGACACCCATAACATCAATGACTATCAAGCGACCGAATGTGCCATAGTCACACTGACTTATTTCTTTCTAAATGAAATGTTATATACTAATTCTGAGAATATCATAAGCAGAGAAAAACAATAATCAATAAGTGATAATAACATTCAACGTCATAGGTGATTGCCACTTAGACAACATTATAACAAGACAGAGAACGCATTTGGATCATATAAAGAAACGGGTATAGTTAATGGTATAATTATTACATCTTGAAAACACATTTATAGTTAATGGTATAGTTCTTGCACCTTGAAACCACGTGCATAGCTAATAGTATAATTAATATACTTTGAAAAGAATTTAGTTTAATATCCAATTGTTGTACTTTCAAAACGTCTTTATGTTTAATAAATATATACAAGGGCATGCGGTATATTTTCTCAGTATGATGCAAGTCTTCGAAATGCCACCCCTGAACATTTAAAAAATATATTGATTGATTCAGGCTGTATTTTGATTTCGATGCTTATGCCGCCTCCTTACGGTGCCGTTGATGTGGTCGTCTACTTGTAGTACAGCGCGGCGCGGCCCTGAATGTACAACTTTTGTACTTTAAAAATACTTTTGTAATATAACGTATATCTAGATATCTAAAAGAGAGAAATTTTTAGAAGTGCAGATAATTAATTGAATTCTACAGCAACTAAATGACATTGCTAGCACAAAATAATACGTGTCTATAGAACATTGCCACTTATAAAAAGATAACAACAGAATGTTCCCTGTTTCTATTGTATATGCAGTACTTCTTTCATGAAGGTTGCCTCTAGTGACAAGTTAAAATACAATTAGACTTCAGAAGGCGAATCTGTAAAGTGAATAAATAAAGTATCGATTTGAACGCCAGACTCCCTAGAGGGCTTTCAATGGTATTTCTTTGATCCAGCTAAAATACAGTTAGAGCTGAGAAACATGGAATATTGTCAACACATGCACTTTATAGTTTCAAAATCACGTCACTCGAGCTTTGGAGATAGTGTTCCCATATTGTACAACGCAGAAAGATGTGTAATCAGATGGTATATTCAGTTTTCCCATATTGTACAACGCAGAAAAATGTGTAATCAGATGGTATATTCAGTTTTCCCATATTGTACAACGCAGAAAAATGTGTAATCAGATGGTATATTCAGTTTTCCCATATTGTACAACGCAGAAAAATGTGTAATCAGATGGTATATTCAGTTTTCCCATATTGTACAACGCAGAAAAATGTGTAATCAGATGGTATATTCAGTGTTTCCATATTGTACAACGCAGAAAAATGTGTAATCAGATGGTATATTCAGTGTTTCCATATTGTACAACACTGGAAGATGTGTAATCAGATGGTATATTCAGTGTTCCCATATTGTACAACTCTGGAAGATGTGTAATGAGGTAATATATTCAGGTATTAAATAACTAGGAGCAACAAAAATAGGGAATAAAGTAACTCTGTGTCGAGAAAAAACATCGACACATATCTTTCACCAAATTTGTGTACGTCTCAAAATCACAGAACACTTCTATAGAATCAGCAATGAATCGGATACTATTTTCAAAACGCACCTAATGAAGCACTAAATGACAGCTGCGATAACTCGGGCGTCGAGAATATGGTCATAAAATCATTCATACATTTCTGGAATGAAATTCCTACAGAAGAGCACGACGTGCTCTGGAAAACATATGTTGTGTCATTCTTTACAGCTTGGCAGCGATATTTGCGCTATACGTCCTAATACATTTGACAACTGCGTGTCTTCTGCGCCACATTGACTTTATATATGATGGTCCAATCATTTACAGCACCAAAACCTTCATTGTCGCCTCTTAAGACGTGCATGGCAGGTAAGAGTATCACTATTCTTTGCTCTCCTTTCTGGCGACAACAACATATTGGCGAATGTATCATTTATTCATCTGTGAAGTCGTTATTTAGATACAGTAGTCAAGCCAATAAATCGTCAAATCATTCATCGTGATACGTTTACAAAAACTTATCACAACTAACTGAAAGTTTTTACTTCTTCTTCTTCTCGTTCGCAGTTTGACATGTCTACACAGCAAGTCCGGTTTTCTTAATAAATGTAGCTGTAGTTGAAAACTTGCTAGTGCTCCCAATCTTCTTTCTGTGGATATCCATCTCTGTAGGCCTGTGTTCTTCCCTTAACTGGGAAGAAAATTCATCGTAACGTCATCGTTTTGTTCCTCTCATTCCACCTGTATTATCGTCTTTGTGTACTTCCTGTTCGTATGCTTCCGGAATCTATCTTACTATCACATTTCACTGGATACGCATTCATTTTTACTTGTGGTTTTTTTATGTTTGTATGTTATGTCCGTATCTTGAAAAAGGCCTATTGGTCCGAAACGTCGACTTTGTCCTGTGTATTGTCATCTGTAGATTATATTCTGTGTTTTGTTTTGTTATATGTACCATATTTACATCCGTTAGTGATAGTGTGTAGTGTTTTAGTCGTCATTCAGTAGGACTTCATTACCTGTCTTACACGTGAGTATTATTAACTGGGTTAGTGTATTGCAGTCTTACAGGATATATTCCGCTGACAAGCTGCCTGCTTACATGGACACATAGGTGATGCAACCAGTCTTAGTCTATTCTTTGTCTCCGTACGGTTTTCCTGCTATGCCGAACACGATAGTAAATTCATATTAAAATGTAGATTAAAGCGGCTTTTCGGCATAGTGGGTATCTAAAATGTAGATATTAGCCGCTCAGTGGACATAGAGAGTTTAAGTGGTTGTTTAGTCTGTTGTATCCTGTCCTCATGCGGAAGATAACTTGCTTAGCTCTGTCAAGGTTTTGGTAGCTGTATTTTCGGTGGGCAACTTTCGTAGTCGCTTAGATGAGAGTCTTCTTTTCCGTGTAGGAGATTTCTTTCTTTTATATTTTTAGTACAATGTATACTGAAATGAATTGTTTAAAGATTGACCTGAAGAAATGTGAAAAAGGTCTTGAAGAAACGTGAAGAAACACCTAGGCGTGTGTTGCCTGGACTCAAACAGAAGTAAAGAATAGCAAACCTGGACCTATGACGCATGCTGTAAGAGGCGGCTCCAGAGATTTTGTGTGCTGTAGGTTTATTGTGTGTCTGAAGTCTTTCGTCCCGATGAAAGATTTCTATCTGAAAAATTGCCTGTCCTTGTGCTTCGTTATTAGTATGTGGTGCGTATAATTGGTAACACGTTAGAATATGTCCAGATTTGTATTGGGGTTTGTTTTCCCACCCAATATGTCATAGCGATCCAAAAGTCAGATTTAAGTCGGATGTGTTAGTAAATTGCAGTTAACAAAGCCAAAATGTAAACCACTATATAATGTATTTCGTTTTTCTAACCTCTGCCTTACTAGCCAGCAGGAGTATGAGAACAAACGTAGGAAAATCCACTAAGCATACTCCACCGGAATGCCAAAATTTTTTATTTTTTTTAAACCAAGAATTAATAGTTAGTCCGCTACCAGTTTAATAGCATGGTGTCAATAATCTCTATTAATAGTTTTTGCGCTGATATGTCAATTGCATGGTGTCAATAATCTATATTAATATTTGCTACACTGACATTTCAGTTGCATTGTGTCAATAATCTCTATTACTAGTTGCTACGCTGACATTTCAGTTGCATGGTGTCGTTAATCTCTATTATTAGTTGTTGTGCTGACATCTCAATCGCTTAGTATCAATAATCTCTCAATTCAATCACTTTTCGTTTAATAGTTTAATAAATGATGACAATTCAATTGCATGGTATCAATAATTTCTTCACACAATCACTTTTCCTTTATTAATACCCCGGTATATATTTTACTCATTATTCTAGCCCAACGAAATATGAACACTAGCTATACCGACATCTTTAATTTCACACTGAAGTTCTCCATAAGTGGCAATTGAAAACCACACAACAGAAATATTATTATAGAAAACAGTTTAGGCGTCATTTTCTTGTCAGAATCGCATAATAGATTGATTGATTATTTCTGAATACCTTAACGGCAGGCTAAAGAAATCAAATGGAAACTCAGCTACCAGCTTAAATCATATGGCAGATCTGATCTATCTATTAGCTCAGATTGGCCTATGGGCACTAAAGTACTTTGAATATGGTCAGTTCAACGTGCGAAGAAATGAACATGGGTTGTGTGTGAAAATCAAAGATGTTTGTACGCACGCAAAAACACGCTCAAATACATGGACGCACACACAGCCGTACATTTTTGCAGAGAAAAATAGGCACTGGTATTTAAGCTTAAGCCATAATCCATTTAACCCATATCCTGTCATGGTCGTAGGAGTACTGTATATCTGGATACATCACTACCCATTACTCCAGCGATGTCTACCTATGACTATGCAGATGAGTGTATGAAAAATTGCGACAAGTCCAGTAGTTCATGCTGCATATCCATGATTCTCTTTTCCCCCCACTCCAACCTTCTGCTTCTTCCACATTCGATTGTACCCTACAGAATCATATTTGACATTGAATCATGTCGACTTAAATGTCAAAATCCTACAGCTTGATGATGTCTATACTCGGTGATAATTGAAGCTTTCCCATGGAGGACATCATTAAGTAGTTCTGTTTACATTTAGGCTTATTGTAACCAGTGGTGTGAGTATTCACTCTTAGGCTGTACATGCCAGATCATGTACATGTAAAATCTGGATATTTTCTGTAGATAAAAGGTCCGGTGTCGGGTAGCAACCCGAGACTGGAAATGGGTGCTGGAGTAACTTGGTATCCGTGGTATTTTGTTTGTCCTGATGAAGGTTTTTTTTAGTCGAAACGTCGTTTGTTACTGTATCTCGTTTCTAGCTTGTGTTAATGACTTATTTTGGCAACACGTTTACCTATTTCTGTTCATATTTATGTTTGCTGTAGTTGGGATATATATTCATACAAGATATTTTGGATAGATGGACATTGTGGAATGAATTTTCTTGTCTAGCTTAATGTAGCCTTATGCACTCAGTTAAAATATAACGCACTGTTTCATATGGGTGATGCCAATTTCTACAGTTAAAATATAGTATACAAGTAAATTCAAGTAGGAAGCAAGAGGATACATTAAAAATTCTTGACACTGTCGGGGAATGAACCAGGTCCGTTATAACGGCATTGATCGCATTGCAACTAGAGTAAACGGGTTTTCCTGTTTTTACAATTAAAATATAACGCGATGTTTAATAGGGGTGATTGCAGTTTCTACAAAATGGACGTGTTTGATGCATTCTAAGATATAATCATTAGAGAGAGCTAAAATGTGAGCCTGACCGCTAAAATCACTCCCGGACACGCGGGTGTGGAGGGAAACGAACAAACCGACAACTTAGCCAGCCTCACACTATAACAGATGGTCAGCCTATGAATCAACAGTTATACTCTGTGCTCTTCGTGAGTCTACACTATCAGAGGATTTTGAGATGAATGAGCATGAGTCAATATCGAGAATGACGAAAACGGATGTGCTGGACCTAGGCCATCCTGACCACAAGTGGCCAACCGGGGTGCAAATAATCACAGTTTTACTGTGGAACTTGCAGCACAACGTACTTCACGCTCCCTGGCGAAAATCACACGAAATATTCGTTGTGGTTATTTGAGAGCGAATGCTGAAGAAGAAGAAGAAGAAGAATATCGAGAATGTGTGATTTCGGAGTGAAGATGGGTGTGGCCCGTAGGGAACATCCAATACAAATTTCAAAAAGAGAACTGTACCACCATTGAACCGGAACTATCAGCCGTTATACACTGGAAGAATTATTGAAGTGGAGATCTGACAACCGTGGATGTGTCAAGTGTATACAGAGGATAATCAACATACTTAATGCCTAATACATATCTCCTATCATCCCACTGAGGAACATTCATCGTAGCATTCGGTGATTGAACAATCGTTGTAAAATCGTAAAATTATACATGTTCTTTTAACGCAAAAGGGAGATATTTCTTGCAACATTACAAAAGAAAAGGAGGACTTTCACTGCAATATTACAGAAGAGATTATACCAAATGAAATTGTTGGGGTTTAACAGTCAATGGAAGGCTCAAGAAGAATATAATTACAACCTGCTGAGGGTATTACTCATGGAACGTAATGTCATAGACATAAATGACAATACTAAATAATGTCCGAAAAAATACATATGTAAACACCGTGCGCCACAGACGACGCATGGAACACGTTATTTAATGAATACACGATAAATATCTCAACCGTTGTGCAGAGGAGATCCCCACTATCAATGAAATAAATATATTATGTGTCCTTCTATGAAAAACATTTGTTAGGGCTCAAAAGGAGAGCACAGAATATCAACATTAAGACATGTTTTGCATGGCGTAAAACATAACTAAAGAAGGTTTGGTGAGTTTAGCTGTGCCATGTCAAAGGACTCGTAAGCCGGTAAACCATACAAATAATCCATTTGTATAGCTACTTCTATATCAGAGATGGACAGCCGTTTTCAGTTTGCGGGTCGGATTTCCTTTTTCTTGCATGGGATGGGACCTCGCGCTTTCTTTAGTAACTTGTAATTTCCCTTTTAAAAAAGAAAATTACTGAAATTAAATGAAGGATGACTTCTGAATATCATCATAAGAAGAAAGTTACTGTATTTTGAACACTTAACACGACATGATGGTATCGAAAGGCGGATACTAGAGCGCAGAGTGTAAGTTAAAGAAAAAGAGAAAGTCCAAGAAAATGATGGACCACCAGCGATATAAAAGAATATATGCACATAGTTAGTTAGTCGTCGGATCATCATCACTGCAAACTGGACACGTCCATAGTTGCTCCGATCTCTCCTTGAGCGTATCCACAATTACACTTCTGCTGGCAGTACCGGTTCTATGCTGTTGACGATCATTCATCTGCGCCCTCCAAAATATTCATTTTTAGCAACACCGCATTTCAATCCCTTATCTTTAATCCTAGCCATTGAAAAGGAATCATCATCCACATTAGTCTCACTCTCGTGTGTTATATCTCTTAAGGAATTCAAAACGTCAGCGCGATCCATTGCCCCGTCGCCCTGTGCCACAATCGTGCATGATGACAGTTGATCCGCTCTTTCATTGCCTCGAACTCCCACATGTCCTGGCACGAAAATAAAATTAACCACTTTCAGGCTCGCCTTTCTCAAGGCCTCAATCCACTGTTCACGAACGAGACAAACTTGTACCTTCTTAATCATACTCATATAGTCACTCAAAATGCAGACCTGCGTTACCTTCTGTGTGCGTAGCCACTCAAATACCCTGGTCACCGCCATAGATTCCATGGTCATACTACTCGTAGTGACCTTAAAGGCACCACTTTCCTCCTTGATCTTTTTACCTGCGCATTGAGCTGTGAAGGCCCAAGCACTGCGAACATGACTAATCACAGATCCGTCTGTGTATGTATACACATGTCTCAATACAACATATACACAATGCAGGCCTGTCCGCCATGAACTTAGAGATGTTCAGAGTATCCACAATAAAGACAACGTTCTGGAACGAATATGTCACTTGATATAAGTTTCATATAGTTTTTTTTCTAAACTCAAGGACCAGTGTATATAACACCTTGAAATTTTACATCAACCTCGCGGGCTAGTAGAAATGACTTGACGGGGACCTTTTCACCCTCTGGCCGTATTTTATCCACTGATGTTCTAATTACGCTATAGCAAGAAAAATAAACTAAACGTATGTAATCATTCGAGTTTAACTCTATTCTCCGCGTTTTTCTCCTTTCCTATACCGTTGCGGGTTACAGCAATGCATGTCTGGCTATTTTTTCTTAATGCATTTCCTACCTAATTTATCAAACAATTCGGTATTATTGAATCATCAAAATATTCACATTTTCAACGAATTCGGTTGACAGTCTAGTCAAATATTAAGCAGATAAAACTCTGGTGCCGGGAAACAACCCGATACTAGAAATGTGAAAATAAAGGGAAATAGGTGCGGGGGTTACCAATATTTATAAACAATACATACTAACAACGATAAATTGTGGAATATTTCCCTTCATCAATAGAACTCCATCACCACAGCTGGCAATGGGTCCCTCCGTCATAATTATAACCCAAACTTACTTAGAATGCTAACTTTGGAATTTTTTTTCAATGGCATACTGCTTGGTTTAGATGTTTAGATGTGAGCGACCATAATGTGTCTCGTAAGATGCGACTAAGGACGTTAGGCGTAGAGTTGGTTGTCTCTTGCTATAGTTCAAAAGCGACCCTAAAACTATACTGAAGTCGGGTGTGTCTAGCCGAAAGGCTTCGATAGGGAAACTAATATGTTAGCAATGAGCTTTCGATATTCCATTCTTCGGATTATATCCTTCTAACCAGCGGGAGTTTGAGAATGACTTGAGTATATGATTACGAATATCATGTTCTTTGGAACTCTATGTTTTATTTCAACTTCTGTCTTCTGAAAATATTTCTCATAAACAATAATCAAACAATAAAGTTTTGTTTTAAATAATGATTGAAATCATGTGACATTGTCACGTGAGCGGAAACATACTGTACTTGAAATGAAATTGGAAACACTGGGAGATAAAATTGTGAAATGTCTGTTGCAAGATTTTGTTTCTTGGATACAGAATTACTTCACAACAAGATGGCTGTCCTCATTTAGTTTTGAAAAAATCTTGGAGTTTTATATTAGTAACTTAGTAGCTGGAAGCTAATCTCTGGTCAAAAATCGTGAAGCAATATGTGGCTTCACGTTGTCGACTCAGTCGAATACGGAATATGAGATACTAGTAAATAGCACACTTAGGTTCAGTCAATTCGTTTTGACGAAGCAAAATATAGTACATACAGCGATCTTTAATGTGATAAGTCTTACTCTACAGACTCTTTACTTTCAGTAACAATCATCATTTTTCATGACAATAACTTTTTGAGTGGTTCCTCCACCATCTAATCATTCATTTACGACAATAACCACATGACTTTAATCAATTAGATCAATTTGTCTGATATAGAACCACATGACTTTAATCAATTAAATCAATTTGTCAGCACCTAAATATACATATGTCCGGGGAAACTGAAAATTAACTATAAAAACTAAACATCTATATTACATGTCTTCAGCTCTTTGCTCTGTCGCAGTCATACATACGCAACCTATATGCACCAGGAGAGACAACTAAATAGATTTCACATGCGGTCCCTAAGTATAATTCTTGGAGTTAGATGGCAGGACAAAGTCACTTACACTGATGTATGGCATGACAAAGTCAATACAATGATGTATCATAGGACAAAGTTAATAACACTGATGTATGGCAGGACAAACTCAATAACACTGATGTATGGCAGGACAAACTCAATAACACTGATGTGTGATATGACAAAGAAACTAACACTGATGTATGGCAGGACAAAGTCAATAACACTGATGTATGGCAGAACAAAGCCACTAACACTGATGTATGGCAGAACAAAGTCACTAACACTGATGTATGGCACGACAAAGTCACTAACACTGATGTATGGTAGGACACAGTCACTAACACTGATGTATGATAGGACAAAGTTACTAACACTGATGTTTAATAGGACAAAGTTACTAACACTGATGTATTGAAAAGAAATGGCAATGCCACAGTATTTTCTATGCTTGGTCTGAGCAGACTCGGATGGCTGGAACACATTATGATAATGAAAGATGACAGAATACTAAAATATCTATTTTATGAGTAGTAACAGTCTAGGAAAAGATCTCAGGGTTCCTTACAGCGCATAGTCTTTCTGACAAAAGCGCATGTTCTTCTCGGTTGTGTATCTGAGACGACGACCGGATTCATATAATGTTTCAAAAGCACAGGTTTGTAAGGGAGTTTATAGATGCATGTATTGTCTCCGAAGTGAGACATTCAATTGCTGTAGTATCCTAGGAGTGCAATATACTTCCATGAACACGTCACACACTTCTGGGTGAACCGACTCATCATTCTTCTGTCAGATTGGTTGACCCATCCGCAGTGTTGACGCATCTAGCATTCCCAGTTACCTAGGAGTCTGCCACAAAAAAACACAGAAAAAGAACAACGGGGAATTGTCCACTGGCATCTTGTCTTCGTCATCAATGGGGATTATTTGATAAAAGACAAAGGTAAGAAATTCAGAAAAATGTGACAATGATGCTCTTTCATAGGTGATAGGTTCTCAGCGTATGTTCCAACTTTTCTTAGACACCTCGTAGCTATAGACAGAATACTAAAAACCTTCTAACAGAATTAATTAGACCTTCATTCGTTACATTTTTTAAAATTATTTCCCACGTTTACCGTTGACCAATATTTATATACTTGGAATCGCATACCAAAAATAGCTAACGCTACTCCAAGTATATAAATAGTAACCAATGGAAAACGTTACAATAATCAAAAACGTACCGAATGAAAGGTTGTTTACGTTTAGCAGTTAGGACTTTATAATAATCAGCGGTCACCTCCTACGTAATATGTGTAAAGAAGAAGGTTGCAGTATTCGTTACCCTCTGAACGAAGACTCCAGGCCCCACTTGCTACAAGGCGGGATAGGATTGAAGAAGTAGCATATATCTAAAGACTTCACTCAACGTGCCAATCACAACATCGCCGCCCCATCAATCAACGCAAAGTGCAATGATCATGTGCCAATCACAACATCGCCGCCCCATCAATCAACGCAAAGTGCAATGATCATGTGCCAATCACAACATCGCCGCCCCATCAATCACGCAAAGTGCAGTGATCATGTGCCAATCACAACATCGCCGCCCCATCAATCAATGCAAAGTGCAATGATCATGTGCCAATCACAACATCGCCGCCCCATCAATCAACGCAAAGTGCAATGATCATGTGCCAATCACAACATCGCCGCCCCATCAATCAACGCAAAGTGCAATGATCATGTGCCAATCACAACATCACCGCCCCATCAATCAACGCAAAGTGCAATGATCATGTGCCAATCACAACATCGCCGACCCATCAATCAACGCAAAGTGCAATGATCATGTGCCAATCACAACATCGCCGCCCCATCAATCAACGCAAAGTGCAATGATCATGTGCCAATCACAACATCACCGTTCAATGAATCAAATCAACGTGCCATGACCATGTGCCAATCATCAGCTATTATTGCGACGCTACAAAACATTAGCGCACAGGAAAAAAAGCAAAGTAAAACTGGAGCATGATATAGCATCCTGCCTGGAATGTTCTCCACAAATGGATGATAGTGGTCTCGTAACACCAGCATCCACAAGGGCCCGTACACTTGTTCAATATATAAGATGAGTTGGTATAAGCTTCAAATGTCGTACTGTTATGGTGACGTCTCAATTCTCATAGCATATTCTTGTGTCTAGAGATGCATACAAAAACACGTTTAGTTAAGAGATACATTCTTGGGTTTTTTTAAGTAAAAAAAAAAGCTATCTCACGCGTGACATATAATAAGAGTTGAAAAGAAAGGGTATAAAACAGAACATAAAATCTTGAGAGGTTATTTAAACAAGACACAGTCATATTTTACATGAAAACGTGAGATTTTATTTTACTGAGAGGTTAAAAAATACATAAATGTATACGTTTGGTTGTCATAGTGTCTCACTCAAGGCATAGACACAGACAAAAACAGCTGCAGGAAACACAAGTGGCAATACGAGAGGAAGTGAAAGATTATTCATTATACAGATGACGTGGCATGACATTAGAAAAAAAGTAGAATTTATAATAAGACGTGTATGGGCCTCTAAAATAAGGATGGTGAGAGGTTCAGTTCAGGTAAATATGGTTGAGAGAATCAGTTCAAGTAAGTGTGGTTGAGAGAATCAGTTCAAGTTAGTGTGGTTGAGAGAATCAGTTCATGTAAGTGTGGTTGATAGAATCAGTTCAAGTTAGTGTGGTTGATAGAATCAGTTCAAGTAAGTGTGGTTGAGAGAATCAGTTCACGTTAGTGTGGTTGAGAGAATCAGTTCAAGTAAGTGTGGCTGAGAGAATCAGTTCAAGTAAGTGTGGTTGAGAGAATCAGTTCATGTAAGTGTGGTTGAGAGGATACGTTCAAGTAAGTGTGGTTGAGAGAATCAGTTCAAGTAAGTGTGGTTGAGAGAATCAGTTCATGTAAGTGTGGTTGAGAGGATACGTTCAAGTAAAAGTGGTTGAGAGGATAAGTTCAAGTAAGATTGGCTGAGAGAATAGGTTCAGGTAAGAGTGATTGAGATTATACATTCAAGAGAGAGTGGTTGAGAGAATAATCGCAAGTAAGTGTGGTTGAGAGGATACATTCAAGAGAGAGTGGTTGATAGAATAAATTCAAGTAAGATTTGTTGAGAGGATACGTTCAATAATTAGTGGATGAGAGTGACAGTGACAGACCTTCGGTTCTAGTGAAAGTGGATGAGACGATCAGCTCTAGTGCGAGTGTTGAGACTTTCAGTTCTATTTAGAGTGGTTGAGATGTTTGGTTCTAGTGAGAGTGTATCAGAAGTTTGATTCTGGTGAGAGTGGTTCAGATGATAGTTTCTAGTGAGAATAGTTGAGATGGTATGTTCCGGTGAGAGTGGTTGAGATGTTTGGTTCTAGTGAGAGTGTGTCAGACGTTTGGTTCTGGTGAGAGTGTGTCAGACGTTTGGTTCTGGTGAGAGTGTGTCAGACGTTTGGTTCTGGTGAGAGTGGTTCAGATGATAGTTTCTAGTGAGAATAGTTGAGATGGTATGTTCCGGTGAGAGTGGTTGAGATGTTTGGTTCTAGTGAGAGTGTGTCAGACGTTTGGTTCTGGTGAGAGTAGTTCAGATGCTAGTTTATGGTGAGAATAGTTGAGATGGTATGTTCCGGTGAGAGTGGTTGAGATGTTTGGTTCTAGTGAGAGTGTGTCAGACGTTTGGTTCTGGTGAGAGTAGTTCAGATGCTAGTTTATGGTGAGAATAGTTGAGATGGTATGTTCCGGTGAGAGTGGTTGAGATGTTTGGTTCTAGTGAGAGTGTGTCAGACGTTTGGTTCTGGTGAGAGTGGTTCAGATGCTAGTTTCTAGTGAGAATAGTTGAGATGGTACAGTCTAGTGGGCAAGCTCAAAGGTTCAGTTCTGAGATTGTATGAGATGATAAGTTATAATGAGTCTGGATGAAATTGTAAGGTCTAGAAAGAGTGAATGAGACGACTATTCTGGTGAGAGTGATTGAGATGATGTGTTCGGGTGAGAGTGGATGAAATGATAAGTTCTATCTAGTGATACTGTGAAGGCATGGGTTATCTGAAGTAGCAAATGATAAATAAAGACATGTCTCAATGAAGATATGTGTTATTCATACATTTCTGAGTTAAATATTATGATTCATATTTTATGTTTAACGTTTGTAAGGTTGCGTTCACTGATAACATACTATCAACTAGGATTAAAAAATTGAGGTAAGTCTACTTACTGAAATCTATGTGTTCCTTCAATAACACCCCTCAGAGATGACCAAGGCATCCTGTATCCGTCACTTTGTGCTTACAGATCCAATCTTGCGACACATTCTACAAATCTTTGAAGAATATATTGTCTGGATATATCTCATTACCAAAAACCATCCCATAGAAAGTTTTCCAGCACTCCTTCACAGGATAACATGCAGTATCGTTAGTGTTTTCCATTACCAAATTCAGAACTAACAACATTAGAGATAGTACCCACAGTACGCTTCCATCTATATATAACTCGTATTCTAACCAGTATAAATTATATATATATATATATATATATATATATATATATATATATATATATATATATATATATATATATATATATATATATATATATATATATATATATATATATATATATATATATATATATATAATCACTTGCTATAGGTTGTCTATTAAGTGGTCGAAGAATATGTTTGGTACAGATTAATGGTTAAAATAATTGTCTCTTCACAAGCCTCGAACCATGAGCTCTTCATATGAGCACATAAACTCTCGTAAAGTTTCTACATAGATGATAACAAACACACAAATGTTACAAGATTATCTCGTAAAGTTTCTATATAGATTATAACAAACACAAAAATTGTGAACAGATTATGTCGAGGAGTATTTAGTCACAATGTATTCAACTTATGTAAAAACTGCTTTCAAGAGTCATTAAGTTTTCTGAAATCCTTACAAGCTTGAAGACTTCTTTTCATGACTTCTAGACTCACAAAATTATCCAAACTTATACAAGCTCAGATGCATGTTCTCTTGCGTAAGAAATCACGAAATTCCTACACTTCTTAAAATATGAGAAAATTGTTCGAGGTATCAAGTTTAGAAATCATTTTGTTTTAATAAAAAAGAAAATGTAATGTATTGTTGTTAGGAGTTTCCTGTAGATAGCTCGTAGGTTATACAAAGTATGTGGCCCCTGCGCCGTAATTTACAAGTATCGAATTTCACTCTGAAAAAAAGAAAGAGAAATGCTAGCGGTCTCCAAATGTATACTGTTGCTAAATGGCTGAAGAAGAGGTCTGTCACAAATAAAGTCACAACCGGTGCGGTGCAACGTGATTGTGCACTATTTTCTGTGACTCTAGCAGGCAAGAATGGAAGAACGATCCTTAATTTTACAAAAGATACTTAGATTTAAAAAATTCCCAGTAACAAATTACCCTAATACAAAGGAAGTATTAAAAAAATCCTCGACATGTCTACAAACTCTTACAGAGATGGGTTTGGTATAGCTTTCATAGAATCCAACGCAGAATAAAAAATAAATATCGTACAATTTCACAATATAAATACTCCAGGTCGAAGCAAACAAGGTATGAACAAAAAAATTCCAAATTTGTCATCCGAAATAAAATAGAAGCTAAATCATTTAGAAATCATTGTTATAATTTGCAACATATGGAAATATGACATGTCGTGTGTGCTCGTACAATCCTTCTGATTCTTGGTGTTTCATCCACTCCACAAAATCATATAGCAGCTTGGTGGTGTGTGCTACAAATGCTTGATGCCGATATCGACTAATTTGCTCACCCGTATCCCCATCCCAAACAAATTGTATCGTGTGGTTCCATATAAAGAACTGGTTACACGACCAAGCAATGGAAACAAATGTACATATTATTCATAAACAAAACAAACGTGGAGGAGGTAAGTCTCAAGAGATAAATAAGAGTTATTGCTCTTGGGGCTGTATCTACAAACGATGTTACCAATAATGGATGATCAAACGCTAAATATATTCCTATTGTATACAACATGACGGTAGCGTGAAATGTTAGACCTCGTTGTGCTAGATTATTAAAACTTGTAAGAGCCCTTATGTTTTTTCCTCGTTAACGTAATAACTTATCTTAGCTAATATTGTTCAAAAGGCGCAGAAACGTGTCTTGATTGGAAACGGAAATAGGGCCGTAGATATGACTTCGCTACAAAAAGATGGCGGGGAGCATTACCTAAAAGAAAAGATTTCCTCTTCGTTTTTGAAGATTATTTTTTTGAGAACCCACAAAATATGCTGTAGTTTTATCGTCTGGGGAAGGGATAATTTTACCAACTCATTTACTAAGTCTACAGGTAGCATAATTGATTGTGAACTTGCTGACTATCATCGGAGAAGAGCGTGCCAGGTTCGAAACCACGTCCGGAAAAACAAATACCGTGTCTTATTTTTCGCCTGACACGGCCGCTCATCGAGTCTACCCAGCTGTATATGGGTACATGACGCATGAGTTATAGCAGGTAAAGACAACAAGGAAGGGAACTGGTCACCCATCTAATAGATACTGCGACCTAGTACATGGTATGCTATTACCCTGGAACCTTCGGTTACTAGGTTTGTAATGCAAAGTATTATGTTCTATTTTCCTAAGAGAGGTTTCACATCTAGAAACTCCCTGCATTTGCTAGGATATAATGTTATAGTTTTTAAACAAGTGGATTGGGTACAATGCTGAACCTCCAGTTCCCCCACTTTATTTACGGGTTTATTTAGCTGTAAAGCTATAATAAATCTGATAAGTCTCGATACTTATAATAAAGTCAGCAGAGAATAATTTGCATGTGCGTTACACATCAATCAATCACAGATTGTGTCCGTATATCGATCCGTCTCTTGTGTGGAGGTGTGTCTTCTCATCTGTGTACGAGCGTGTCCGTATGCGAGTTTAAGTGTGCGTGTATATACGATGCGATGTGTGGTTGTGTACATACGTTTTAGAATGTGTTTGCGTACTTATGGATATTTGTTTGTTAACAATTTCACGAATGGACTGATTCACACAAAGACTAGTACAACCTTGGCATATCTCCCAGACTCTGTGTGAATGTCATAAGAATTCACTACCATGGAATACAGAGTTCATTAGGAGAATCAGTGGCCACAACACATTTCCACATTCCACCTTAATAATATTACGTCTACACTAGCGCCTGGATAATGAAACAAATATGAGATATGTAGATGACTGACAGGCCATAAGAATTAACCTTGATACACCTGTAATAATATTGTGATTACCAGTAGTGATAACATATGGACGCCAGCAGGACATTTGTGAATACGAACAACATAGAGGTTAAGGTGGATAAAGTTAAGTAATTGATTTAGCTATGAGCAGGTATCACTTGACAGATCATAATAACCTTTCTGACAGTCTTTTTCTCGTTCGCAGTTGAATATGTCTACACACCCAGTTCCATTTTCTTGATAAATGCTGCTTTAAAAAAAGACCATCAATGCTCCCATATAGCTTTCTGTGGATGTGTGTCTCTGTGGACCAGTGCTCCCATATAGCTTTCTGTAGATGTGTGTCTCTGTGGACCAGTGCTCCCATATAGCTTTCTGTAGATGTGTTTCTCTGTGGACCAGTGCTCCCATATATCTTACTGTGGATGTGTGTCTCTGTGGACAAGTGCTCCCATATAGCTTTCTGTGGATGTGTGTCTCTGTGGACAAGTGCTCCCATATAGCTTACTGTGGATGTGTGTCTCTGTGGACAAGTGCTCCCATATAGCTTTCTGTAGATGTGTGTCTCTGTGGACCAGTGCTCCCATATAGCTTTCTGTAGATGTGTGTCTCTGTGGACCAGTGCTCCCATATAGCTTTCTGTAGATGTGTTTCTCTGTGGACCAGTGCTCCCATATATCTTACTGTGGATGTGTGTCTCTGTGGACAAGTGCTCCCATATAGCTTTCTGTGGATGTGTGTCTCTGTGGACAAGTGCTCCCATATAGCTTACTGTGGATGTGTGTCTCTGTGGACAAGTGCTCCCATATAGCTTTCTGTAGATGTGTGTCTCTGTGGACCAGTGCTCCCATATAGCTTTCTGTAGATGTGTGTCTCTGTGGACCAGTGCTCCCATATAGCTTTCTGTAGATGTGTTTCTCTGTGGACCAGTGCTCCCATATATCTTACTGTGGATGTGTGTCTCTGTGGACAAGTGCTCCCATATAGCTTTCTGTGGATGTGTGTCTCTGTGGACAAGTGCTCCCATATAGCTTACTGTGGATGTGTGTCTCTGTGGACAAGTGCTCCCATATAGCTTTCTGTGGATGTCTATCTATGTGGACCAGTGCTCCCATATAGCTTTCTGTGGATGTCTGTCTCTATGGGCCAGTGCTTCTCCTTTAAGAGGGTTAGTGTAATGCAGTCTTGCAGGATATGTACCGGCCACATGAACACAGAAGTGACTGAACATATTTTAGTCTATTTAAGTGGCTTTTTAGTATGTTGTGTCATGTTCTGATGTCAACGACGATAACTTGCTCAGCTCTATCAAGATAGTGATAGTTGTCTTTTTGATGGTCGACTTTTCTGATAGCTTTTGCGAGGGTAATATTTTCCTAGTATTTGATTTTTTCATCTTTTCTGATAGCTTTTGCGAGGGTAATATTTTCCTAGTATTTGATTTCGTCATCTTTTCTGATAGCTTTTGCGAGGGTAATATTTTCCTAGTATGTGATTTCTTCATCTTTTCTGATAGCTTTTGCGAGGGTAATATTTTCCTAGTATGTGATTTCTTCATCTTTTCGTTCCTGTGTTACTTCATCTTTTGCCAGCATATCTGCCTCTTCATTTCCTGGTATGCCAAGGGGGGATTGTATCCAATGTAATAGCACAACCCTTATTTGGATGTACACTACTCGCATGGATTCGTCAGGTGTGACAGTTTATCGCTGTCAAGGTATTGTAGGACAGACACTACATCAGAAAGAAACACCACCTGTTGACATTGGCTACTTGTGTTTTTAATTATTTCTGCAGCAATGCTTATATACGTACTTCCGTAGAGTAGTTGGAGTAGAACATTCCAGTTGGTGAACATATTGATCCATTTTTTTCCTCCATATTTTATGAGCAACCCAACATATCCGTTATTCACTGTTCTTGTTGCTATTTCATCAGTATATACTTGTATCCACGCTTCTCTGGTATATATATATCTATACATGTTGCATGCTATTATTTTCTTTTGGAGAATATTCAGCTCTTCAATATTGTAGGTGTTGTTTATTGTAGGTGTTGTTTATTGCAGGTTTTGTTTATGGTGGTTCTGATAGTGTGATGTTGATATTGCTCCCACAGAACTGGACCAAGTGTTAGTGCTATTTATTTTATGTCTGTTATAGTTCATCATTGTCTTTTCAGTTTATTTTTTTTAATCGGTGAATAACATTGCTTCTCTTCAGCCTTCCACTGGCTAGATCACCGAATCATTGTATGTTCTGTCATGCTCTTGTACTTTTCTGCATGGATAATGATCTTAGTGCTCCACCTGTATTTTATCCATTTAATTTATGGGAGACGTGTTCATGGCACCTGTGAGAAGACGAAGTGTTTTGTGTGTACCTTGTAGATGGAAATTGGCTGCTGAAGTCCACGCTGTAGGTAAGTATTCTAGTATTGTTCTAATTGCACCTTCTTTAAAGTTTCATCGTCCGCTCCCTCAGCGTTTTCCAGCCAGAAAGTTTCTTTGTTTTCCGTGTCTCTATTTCCTCACCGTGAGGCATCCAAGTCTATCTCTTATCAAGTGTAGTGCCCAAGTACACCGATCTTCCTTTGTTTAGATACGTGCATTTCGAAGTATTATTTGTCCTTATTTGAGAGCGTGAAGAGTGTTGTTGAGGTCTTGAGTGTTGTTGAGTGTTGTTCAGCATTGATTTTACCGTCCATTTCTCTGCCCATTTTTATCGCTTCTTTAGGTGAGCTTCACTCTTGTGTTTTGTAGTGTGATGTTTTCTGTTGAGATGGTTGCGTTTCTGCCATATTGTGTGCTCTATCTAGTTCTGCTGTTCCTGTAATTTTAGCGTGTGTTGGTCAAATATGACACATAATTCGCTCCTCAAGGTACTGTCTTCTGTCTTAAGTATTCGTTTATTAAACTCCTTGAGAATGTTGTTGGTATATCTCCCTCTTACTTGTATGTCTGTTGTGAGTATGTCTGTTCTGTGTTTATAGGTGTACCAGTTTGTTGTCTTGTAGTTACATCGTTTCTAACATTAAATTTGTTGCCTCAAAGTTAGGTTTGTGTTGGTAGGAAAACAGAGAAGAGGGATAATTTATGAGTGTATAAGTGGTCGCCGAATGAATAATGTACACTACAAATTTCAGTGTTACCGTACCCCAAAATCGTTACTTCCTGACCTTCAGGAGCGTAGATTATACCTCTGGGACAATTCGTTCATCATTCTTCTGTCATATGGAATGACTCATCTGCAGTGATGTTACATCTAGCATTGCTCGCCCCCCCCCCAGGTTTATGTCATTAATGGAAAACGTACAATGTCCGCTGATCTGTATTTCTTAGTTATAATCTCGAATCTAGGTTCAAATCTAGAAACTCCCTGCATTTACACAATAGCTAGGATTATTTGATAGAAGACAACAGTAAGAAACTAAGACAAGACTTACAAGTAGTTCATGAATGGGAAATTATAGAACATAGAACTGTAAAGATGGAAAAATATTCACTTTAAGAAAAATCTGGCTATATAGTCATATCATTTACTAGAACTATAATGTAGCATGATGGTTTGTCTGGTATGCCACTGGTACGAGTGGCTGATCTTCCATTTGTCGAAAAATTTCATGCTGGAAACATTAACAAAAAGTTGCAATGTTGACAACATCTTTGACTTGGACACTGAATTAGTCCGTGTTTGTTTAGATGTCTCTGGTACTCGAGGAATGTGCATATATGTTTAATGTGTTTATTGTAGTTTTATCTGTGTCTCGATTTACCAGCCCATATTCGAGAATATGAACGTTAAACATTTTGTCTAAAATCGTGTTTTCGTTATAGACTTGCAGTAATGAAGTATGTTGACTCAAGTAACAAAGAACAGCCAGTCACCATGCAATTGTTAACATAATAAACCAGTGTTTACAAACGTGGGGCCTACGCCCCACAGGGGGGGGGGGCATTTGATTGTTCGGGGGAGGGGGCAATTCGAAAAAATTGCAATTAGGCTTCATTTAGGAAATAATTCAATTTTGTAATATAAAAAATATGTATATGTTACCCAGGAGGGGCATCAAAATTTTAGAAAGACTTAGGTGGGGCATGGTAAAAAAAAGGTTGGGAACCACTGTAATGAACGGGAGATCAGAGCACATATGGAAATGTCTGTTTAACATGTACGCAGTAAACATGCGGAACTTAAGAGGATTCCTACAATTTGAACAGTTTCAACCTCTTAATATCGGATGCCATGAGATTTCAGAAATTAGGTAAGCAAATGGCACCACTCTCATATGGCGAGTTCATACTAGATTAGAACAGATGGTTATTCCAATAAATCATATTAGCAAAGCCTAAAATAGTTTTATCAATACAAAGAAAACCAAATAAATGCATATCAGAAGAAATCGACTTTCATCTGCAATAACATGTCCACAACGAACTACTACAACATATCAATAACTTTAAATATTAAATGGTCATCCATTAAGAGATTGTTCAACGCAGATAAGACACGGATTAGTAATGGACTATAACGACATCATTGGTCAAAAATCTATCGCGAGGTGAGAACAATACAACTGAGTTACAAATATTAAAACATCATATCTCCGAAATCTATCGCGAGGCTAGAACAATACAACTGAGTTACACATATTAAAACATCATATATCCGAAATCTATCGCGAGGCGAGAACAATACAACTGAGTTACAAATATTAAAACATCATATATCCGAAATCTATCGCGAGGCGAGAATAATACATCTGAGTTACACATATTAAAAAGCTATATTTTCCAAGTAGTAAAACATGATTGTTAGACGAGAAATGCTGTCACCAATGCAAAAGCAAATAATAATACTTAAAATGAAATACTCAATAGATGTCCTAATAATAACATGGATAGCGAGACGAGACAACATGAAATACTTCAAAGACCTACATATAGAAAAAAGATTGCCTCACCAAAACAATATTAAACGCACGCAACCTAACATAGTTTCGATGTATGACACAATGGGTCTGAAAGATGAATTATGAATAGAAATAGTTGCAGATTCAGCTGTCTATGGACATGTGCTCTTTGGCCCAAAGAGAAAAATGTTAGTTGCTGATCCAGTAGTCAATGGACCCATGCCCTTTAGCCCAAAAAGAGAAACGTTTGTTGCAGATCCAGCTGTCTATAGACCGATGCCCGTTGGACCAAACAGAGAAATGTTAGTTGTTGATCCAACTCTCCATGGACTCATGCTCTTTGGCCCAATGAAATGTTAGTTGCTGATCCAGCTGTCCATGGACTTATGACCCTTGTCCCAATGAGAAAACTTTTAGCTGCAGATCCAGATGTCTATGGAGCCATGCTTTTTGACACAATGAGAGAAATATTAGTTGCTGATCTAGCTTTACATGGACCCATGCTCTTTGGCTCTAATTTTAAAAAAAATGTTAGTTGCTGATCCAGCTGTCCATGAACTCATGATCTTTGTCCCAAAGACAGAAATGATTAATGAGGTAGAAAATGAGGCCTCCCAAGATGCCGATAGAAACATGACATCAAAAACTGTTTGACAACAACACTGGAAGAAGCAGGGAACAACTTAGGAACAACTCCCGTCATACACCCTCTCGACCACTCGTAAGTCTTTCTCGTCTAAGCTTGTTCTCACTTTCCACCCCCATAGTGCTGCCGTTCGCCATGCCCTGCTTCGTCACCTTCCCCTTCTCCACTCTGACGCCGAGACGCAGGAAGTGTTCTGTAACCCCCCCCCCTCTTGTTGCTTACAGACGTGACAAGAACCTCAGGGATCTACTGGTCCGGAGTCACCTCCAGCCTGACGTTCTTAATCATTTTGGCACCATCAGATGTAAACGCAGAAAATGCTACACTTGTGCCTATGTCACCCAGATCCGGTCTGTCACATTCCCTATAGCCACCTTCACCAATGAGGAGTCTTCACATGTGTGTCCCGCGACGTCATCTACGCCATCATATGCAAGCGTTGCGCCATGACGTATATAGGTGAAACTGGAAGGAGGCTCCAGACCGATTCTGCGAACATCTGTACAGCATAAAAAAACCATTCGGTTTGCCTGTTGACGTCCACTTTAATGGCACGGGCCATCGGGGTGCCCAGGACATTCAGGTTACTGCCATTAAGTCGTGCTTCTCTGATGACCTGGCCCGTCTGGCGCTTGAGAACCGCTACATTTATCTATATGGCACACTGAAACCCGACGGCATTAATGAGCGCCTGTCTCTTGTATGACTTTAATCTTTCCATAGTTTCTGTTTGTTTCGTGCCACATGTTTGTTGACAAATTTAGTCTATCCATAGTTTTTGTTTGTTTCGTGTCACATGTTTGTTGTCATTTTTGTATTTTCCTTGTAGTGTCCGGCGTCATTTCACCTCTTCGTCAATCCAGACTACCCATACCTATGTGACCGTCGATGATATTACTGTTCGCTTTCTATTATATGTTTAATTTTGTTTCAATTGTCTGTCTTGATAAAGGCCTTTTGGTCGAAACGTTGATTTGTGTGTGTCATTGTTTGTGTTATCTAGTTTTAGCAAAACTTTGTTACCCTTTTCCTGGATCTACCTGAGGGAACAACTTATGCAGAACTGAAAGACTTACAGAATGATAGTTAAAACAACGTTCTATAAAGAGGACATCACATTAAAGAAGATCGTTAGCGTCTGTGACTATGTCATAGCAATGATGAGAACTGAAAAAAGGTCAAGCATGTGTGACCGTAATAAATTGTGACCCTTTTTTAAGAACGAGAATGAATTCTCTCGTACAGCTGACCACATACTAGCGATATGGCTACAGAAATTACCTGCTCAGTAGATCCGGTTAAAAACACCAAATGTTAGACCAACGTCAAAATCGGTTGTGTCTGGTCATTTGCACAAATAAAATGACGACACAACACATTTTCGTTTTCTGGACTACACTCTGCTAGAGATCTAGTACGACCATTGTCCTGCTCTAAGAGATATTCGGTGGGATATTGATAATGAACGCTAGTAAGAAAGATGGGCGCGTCCTGTATACATAGATGATTTCTTCTTCTTCTTCTGCGTTCGTTCTCAAACTCCTGCGGATCAGCAGGATGTAGTCCGGAGAACGGAATGCGTTGTGTCATCGTTTACAGCATTGCTGCGATATATGCGCCTTTCGGCCTGACACATCCTACTTCAGCATGCCTTTGGGTCACTGACCCTATATGGGATGGGACAGCCAACTCCATACCATAACCTCCTTAGTCGCCTTGCACAACATGCATGGAAGGTAAACCGTGTTGCTATTCTTTGCTCCCCTTTCGGGTCCCGACAACATACGGGTGGCATAGATGACGATCTGACGGCTAACAAACTAACACAACCAACTCCATTCGTCATTGTTCAAATCGTAATATTGCTACTGGCAACTTAGAAATCGATCTATCTGTAAATAAACCATGCGTGTTATTGAAGACCAAACAATCTCCCTACTTATGAATGTCTGAATAAGAGTAGACACTAAAATGCTACTTGGGGGTACTGTAGTTAACACCTTCCTGTCATTAGGCACAAGCCATGTTCGGTGGCAGTGAGCTGTACTCGTAGTTTTGTACCAATTGAACATACTAAATTACCGGCATGGTCGATTCCTGGTATTCTCTACAGAAAATTAGTGTCTGAACGTTCTAAGTTGGTTGGAATTACGGATTGTCTGTGAAATCTCCGTATGTTTAGTGGTCTATCCATAAATTACGTCAATAAATATTTGTTGATTCTTGTACTCCCCAATCTCAAGAACTGTAAAGAAATCAGGAATTTCTGCTTATTTTTTATTATGTCCTCTAAAATGTGTTCATCCCACCTCGTCCCTTTCAAAAAAAGCGTTAAAAAATACATGATTTGTTTCACATTGTTATATAAAATGTTCAATTTTAAGACATTTAATTGGAATATAAAAAACCGGACTGTTGACGTCAGTTTTGAGACCTCCCTTTCCATTTGTCAACAACTATTAAAATGGTTCAGACCCCTTCCTTCCTCTAATTGTTGATGTAATTTATGGATTGCATTCAGCCGCGATATTGTAACGTATAAGATTTCTTTATTTTTTTAGTTCTCTCTCGGTTTGAAGAAATAAAAATTACCCCTGTTGTCAACCTGTACCAGAGCCATGCTGAAAAAGGACTACACATATAGAATAGTAGAACACGTCCGTGATAACCAAATATGAAACATGTTTATTCACAAGGAATGCAAGCATCCACAATATAATATTTTTGTTACGCTCAATTACACACACTCTTATACTCACAACCCTGAGAGAACTCACACGGGACATATTGTGAATCACGTCAACATAGCTGCTTTTTTGAGGAAGTTCTCTTAGATGTTGCATCCCGAAGTTAATTAGCACTTGACAAACAGTTGGTTATATCTAGAGTCATAGTGTTAGTCTTTTGCGTTTCCTACTACCTATGATTAGTTTATAGATGCAATTCCATATGATATTTGACCACGCAGTAATGACATCCATAAATACACAATAGAGAGGACTGACTATGTAACTTACCCCCAATACAGGTAGGTAGTGTTTACGTCTCTTTTGGAGAGGGGCGCTACTTTCAACCAGCGGACAATAAACTCCAATTAGATTATATCAGGACCCACTACCATAAAATATTAGTGTAACAAAGACCCCAAGATATTTTACTCCCAAGAACCTGCCGCCCTCCGTTTATATATCTCGGCTGGGCTCTCTAAAAATTCATCTTCTCCAACGTCACGTGTTATTATGGACAAGTATTTATTTTCGTAAGTACTGAGACATTATTATTATAGGTTCCATTATTGTTAGGTAAAGCTGTCTGTAAATGTTCTCACTTGGGGTGGCGAACTCTCACTTCATAACAGGCAGGTTTACATAGGTCTGCTGTTTTGCGTGGCTCACATCTATTGTTCAGACACATGTTAATGTTTCCCCACTTATCCTGCAGAGGTGATTTAATGTATCTCCCTCCATCTTTTGTTTCTTAGAAACCAGTAATGGAAGATGAGAAAATCACTTGCATATTTGGCAGACATGGTTTCAGCAAATCTCACTGTTAGCCACCAAGATATGATTACATTTGTTTATACTCGTGGAAGTTCTAGGAATGGCGTGATCGCCACTAAGTAAGCGCTGACGACGATAGTGTGAATGTGCCTGGTCAACACTGACTGAGTACGTATGGTTTGTTTATTTCGAACCCAAGGAATCATGAACGACTTGCTCTTACTTTCTATGTGAAAAGCGATGGTTTGTCAGAACTTTCTTTCATACTTTGGTGACTTTGACTTATACAATGCTTCTTGAAGACACCATCTATTTGTCGAGATACTTGTTACAAGAATAGCTGGTACTTCGCTTGGGTCCCCTATTGTAATCTTTCTTTGAGCGAGTTGTGTCGTAGCCGACGAATTATTCCCCATGTAATACATCATTATCTCTTGTTTTTTGGGTACCTAACCCATTTTTCTCAGTTTTAGCCGCGTTGGAAAATTCACAGACAAATTAGACTAGATTTCTCTGTATAAGCCGTGTTGGAGAACGGAGACAGACATATCAGATTAAGTTTACTATGTTTTCATATGGTTTCCTCAGAAATGACAGTCTTATAGTTGTCAGTGTCGCTGTTTATTCGCCTGCATTGTCGCTATTTATTAGTCTGCAGTATCGCAAAAAATATCCTGATTTTTTTTATTCGACCTATACTTTTCCCACGAACTC
The DNA here is from genome assembly GCA_034231615.1 of Meghimatium bilineatum. Classification (NCBI taxonomy): domain Eukaryota; kingdom Metazoa; phylum Mollusca; class Gastropoda; order Stylommatophora; family Philomycidae; genus Meghimatium; species Meghimatium bilineatum. The sequence goes on from CM067320.1 coordinate 18,301,324, forward strand.
GCCTCATTTGACTGTGATAATCTTCCAATTTATCGCCAAACAGTATATGTTTTGACTCTTTGGCATAATGGTTATCACCCAAAAAATGAGCAGATTACACCTATCTCGAATTAGTGGCTTTGCAACCGGCGAACAAATCTCGTGTAAGAAAGATAACGTTATTTCCTCCATGTCCCTTGGGTACTATCCCATGTTTTCTATTTGGGCCGTATTTTTCAACGACGACAGTAGAACTAGACGAGGGTTAGTTCGTCCTCAAAGATAAAGACTTGCTCACCATGTACGTTACCCACAGCGTCCAGAGTTCGAGTTTCAACATTTCTTTAATCAGATAATTTGAATAGTATGTGTTCCCCTGCGTTTGTTAGACGCTCTTTCATTGTGCAATGGGGAAACTGTATTCAAAGCTTTGCCCATTTCCAGGTGAACGTGCTCAAGTTGGTGTATCCAACTTGTACATATATGATACTGGAATCATGGCTCCTACTTTGAATTGGGTCATTTGTGATGAAAAGATCGCTAACGGTCACATTGTTTTAGCTACTATGTGTTTCGACCATGGAAAAACACCTCGGCCGACCGATATAGTACAGGGCAATTGTGGCTTCGTTGGCACTTTAGCTTCTATACACTACGCTGCCCCCTACTGCGTTTTGCCTTCTCCAGAAACATTCAATGTGTATCTAGTCCCCGCTATTCCGTAGATCTTTTACGAGTATCAGGAAATCGCCATTGGCAGACACTCAAATGTATCTGCATATCTGCTATCTCAACCAGAATGCATTGCGTCATGTGTGCCGACATTGTCGCTGGCTGTTTCGGCTTAGAGGTGCCGGAGATATTGCTTGTGTTTTTGCAGTCAATTCTCATTCCATCTACATTCTCCACATTCACTGATGCGATCCCTAAAAACTGTGGCCAGAAACACAGAACAAGGCGCGGTGTTTTGGTCTCCAGGATGTACCACGAGAAGGTACTTTTAGGATATTGGTTATTTGTTAATCTTGAAAAGCAATGTGAACACCACTCCCCCCTTTTTTTGTTTAAGGAGTTCACAGTACATCAGATGTTTTGAAAAGCGTTTATCAGTCACGCGTACAACATGTCCGTTCCATCTCGATTGTATCTTCTTAAGCAATTGTACATTTGCCTGGGACATTGGCTCTAGCGAGGACTTCAATATCCTGTACTTTACTTTGAGCACTTTGTTCGGAGAAGTCCGCAGATATACACATCTGTCGTCTTTTGTATACTACCACAGAGTGTATTACATGTATGTATTATTACTAACTTCACATTAAATATCGTAGCTTTATTTAATGTTACATGTATGTATTGTTACTAACTTCACATTAAATATCGTAGCTTTATTTAAAGTTATATGCATGTATTGTTACTAACTTCACATTAAATATCGTAGCTTTATTTAATGTTACATGTATGTATTGTTACTAACTTCACATTAAATATCGTAGCTTTATTTAAAGTTATATGCATGTATTGTTACTAACTTCACATTAAATATCGTAGCTTTATTTAATGTTACATGTATGTATTGTTACTAACTTCACATTAAATATCGTAGCTTTATTTAAAGTTATATGCATGTATTGTTACTAACTTCACATTAAATATCGTAGCTTTATTTAAAGTTATATGCATGTATTGTTACTAACTTCACATTAAATATCGTAGCTTTATTTAATGTTACATGTATGTATTGTTACTAACTTCACATTAAATATCGTAGCTTTATTTAAAGTTACATGTATGTATTGTTACTAACTTCACATTAAATATCGTAGCTTTATTTAAAGTTAGATGCATGTATTGTTACTAACTTCACATTAAATATCGTAGCTTTATTTAAAGTTACATGTTTGTATTGTTACTAACTTCACATTAAATATCGTAGCTTTATTTAAAGTTACATGTATGTATTGTTACTAACTTCACATTAAATATCGTAGCTTTATTTAATGTTACATGTAATTAGAGTAGTATTTCCGTTTCCTTTAGTGTCATGTTTACCATTATTTGATAAAGACTATATTATCGGAACATCTTTTTTCCTGTTTAACTTTGTATATTATAATATCGATTTTTATACAGGTTATCAAGAACCACTTTTATCAGTGGGGAAGCTGCGTAAACGTGTTTGGTTTGGACATGTAACGAGACACGATTACTTTTTAAAATTATTTTGCAAGGAACAGTCAAGGGTTGAAGAAGAAGATTATGCAAAAGAAAATCCTGCATTAACATCATCACAATAATAGTCTGGGCTTTGTATTTTAAATAATCGCCCAAATTGCTGAGGACAAAGGTGTTTGGATACCTTTTTTTGTCTTGAAGTCTCGAGAGTGGAACATCTACGCCCCTGACAGTTTACAAGTATTATTATGTTTCCGCTTGTTTGAATATAATATAAAATTCAGACGCAATCTTGTGTAGTAAATAAATCAATAAGAACTATGATCTGTTGAAATGAAACAGTTCGTGTGTCAGACTATGACCATAGAGAACTGGTCGTTTCTACCGTCTAAATTCGCCATCAAGGGAGCTTACCGCCGTCTTGCCGTTGTATGATACGGCTTTGAGCTAATCGGATTAAATGGTCGGTACTGGTGTTCTGCCTGAAATCGGATGCCAATAATTAGGAATAATATATTTTCAAGAGATAATGATCAATATTAATTCTACTTTGCGACTGATGAATGTTCCATGTACTTATTTCAATACAATACTACTTTGTGACTGATGAATGTTCCATGTACTTATTTCAATACAATACTACTTTGTGACTGATGAATGTTCCATGTGCTTATTTCAATACAATACACAATACTGGATTTGTGGAAGAAAGAAACAAATATTTGGGTAAATAAGAAGACATGTGAGAATACGTATTGTTTAGTGCATCTCCGTCAGTTGTTAGTTATAACTAAATAAACAGTTGGTGTATAGTATAACAGTAAACAAGAGAGTGAAATTTATAATAGTTAGTTAGTTAGTCGTTGGATCATCGTCACTGCACTCTGGACAAGTCTATAGGTGCTCAGAAATCTTCTTGAGTGTATCCGCTATTTACATTTACTGACTGTTTCAGTACGCCGTTGATTGACCATCATTCTTCCTCGACCAATACATTTCAAACCAAACTTCTTTATTCTAGTCATGGAACAAGAGTCATCGTCACTTATACAGTCATTTGTTCGTGCGTTTTCCCTTAAGGGTGCTCTAAATCCATCGCCCCGCCAACAGCCGTAGTAACCGCGTGTGCGGCCAAACTATCTGCCCTCTCATTACCTCGGAATCCCGCATGTCCCAGGAGCAAAATACAACTCACCTTCTGTATACAGTAATTCTTCACCACATCCAGCAACTGTTCCCGAATGCACCCCGCTTGCACTTTCACGATCATGCTCATCGAGTCACTGAGTATACATGAACGTGTCGCAGCCTGCGAGCACGAACATGTCAAAGATTTGGTTACTGACAAAATCACTATTGCCACGCTCTTTGTCGTCTGACGGTACCACATTCCTCTCTGATGGTTTTACCCCACCTTTGAGCCACGAAGGCCTAGTCATTCCTGATATGTCTCACAACTGACCCATCTGTATATATAATATCATCACCTGCCCTGGAATTCTCGCAAATCAGAGCCTGAACCTCCGACTCTACAACTGTTGGACACCATTCCTTGCATTCTCTATTGAGTGTTATTATTAATTTGAAGGCTGTGTGACACTCTAAGGTCGCCCGACTCCATTCTGTACCAGGTAGCACAACCTCCAACCTGCACACACTTTATATAATGTCCTCTACGTGCCCCTTCCACGACTATCCTCTCTTAAGTCGACTGCCTTTCACTTTAAGAAATTCAGGGTGTAGAGGGTGTTCTTTATCAGCGGTTATTTGCAGGTAGTCCCGCGCACTGCACAATTGTATTCTTTGCTCTGCAGTTGGGTAATCAAGTAATTAATGCAATAACCCATGCAGGCATATTTCTCGTAAATTGTATATGTTGTTCTACAGATGAATAATATAATGAATTATATCTAGCAGTTGGCTAACTTATAACTATCGTGATATATAATTGTGCTCAAGAGGTCACGAGTTCGAATTCTGATCGGGACGTCTTCTTTACATGACCGGTCCTAGTAGAAATACACGTGTACGGAAAGGTAAACATGGCATGAAATACCGATTGTTATTATGTCCGTACATTTTGTTGTTCATCCTTGGCTATTTAGGCATGCGACTCCAAGTAGAACTATATAAATAGTAACCACACAAAGCTCTAGAATATTCCAAAATGTAATGAATTAATTCCTTTTTACTTTCTGTGCGGAGTTCTCCCTTAATGCCGACGGTTTCGTTTCTTTACAAAGTGAAGTTTCTCGGAGATTAGTGGTGATTATCTCTTCAAGCTACGGAGTTACGTGCTACGGGTGGTAATAACATACGAGGTATACCTTTTCGCTTAGAGGGACGGAGAGTATAAAAGGAACTACCCGAATACAATAAAGTCAATCCCCTACTCTTTTTCAACTTTTTCATATATAGGGTGTCAAATCAATAGTTACGTTGCTGTGGACGGTTTAGTTACCTCGTGCAGTAAGGGCTGTGAAATGTTTCTAATGCTGTTGACGATTGTTGTTAAAATAGAGGTCGAACAATGACGTGGTACACAAATTAAAATGACGTTTCGTTGTTGTACCTCATCTGATCTATTCGTCCTAGTACTCACAAGCGTACATCACTAAGGGAAAGAAGATACATACTGAAACATCTGTGATATTCTGAAGTACAGTTAAATTGAGTTTGAATAATGACGTAAAAATAAAGTTGCGTTTGTACACCAGTAAAACACCAGTAGCAGACAAGAATATACCAGTAGAAGTAGACGCCAGCAACAGACACGAAGACACAAGTAGACGAGGGCAGACAAGAAGATAGCACTAGCAGAAAAGAAGACACTAGTAGAAGAGAGCTGCGGAAGACACCAGTAGCAGACAAGAAGACACTAGAAGCGGACAAGAAAAAAACCAATAGCAAACAAGAAAACAGAAATAACTTAGGACTAAAGAAAACACCGGTGGAAAACAAGAAGACCATTAGCAGAGTACTGAAGAAGACACCAACAGCTGAGGACTAAGAAAACATAGTAGTAGAGTACTGAAGAAGACACCAGTTGCAGAGAGGACTCAAGAAGACACCAGAAGCAGAGAAATAAAGAAGACACCAGTAGAAGAGAAATGAAGAAGACACCAGAAGCAAAGGACCGAAGACGACACCAATAGCAAAGGACTGAAGAAGACACCTGTAGCAAGGAACTAAAGCAGACACCTGTAGCAGAGAAATGAAAAATACACCAGTAGCAAAGTAATGAAGAAGACACCAGTAGAAGAGGAATGAAGACAAAAATAAAGATAAATTATTAGCTATAAACAGGAATTACTACAATAACACATACCAGGATATTTTGGCTGAAAACGCGTTTCTCAATGTCTGCTTGAAAATCGTTTAAATGTAAATCGCCTCATCAATCAGTCTATCTTCGGGGGAGTAATCGAAATCTAATTCTGCTGTGTTTAAATGTTTCTCAGATACATGTCTTATTGTAAGCATGATATATATATGTATGTATATGTATATATATATATATTAAATACATAAGCCGTTGGTTGTGTTATATGTCATCGTCACCATCATCGTCGTTCATTATCAACATCATTATCATCAATTATCATTGTCGTTATTTTGAGAATCATTACCATCATGAGTATCAACATCATCCCCATTATCATCATTGTCATCACCATTGTTATCATCATCATCGTCGCCATCATTGCCATCAACATCATCGTTGTCATCATCGTCATTGTCATCACCATCATCACCGTCATCACCATTATCGTCATCATCATCGTCATCAAACCATCACCATCATCATCATGTTAACCAGCTTCTAGACTGATGTTCAAGTCTTATTATCATGCGAGCTGACTTTGTTCTCTTCACTTTTTTTAAAATCTATAGTAACGTCCGGGCACACGGGTGTACTAAAACTATTTATTAGTCGCTCTATCTTTCTCTTCTTCTCAATCTTGTTGTTCTGTATGCTGACCTTCATTAATCAGGCATGTGTACATTGTCACTACCTCAGCCCTCCACGAATAGTGCCGTGATTGTCATTGGTGATTTATATATACTTTGCTATTTATAATTTTGCCAGCCAATGAAAAATGCGAGACAATCAGTAGTCTGTAGTATAGAGGATCTCTGCACAGAATTAATTAGGACTTCATTCGTTACTTTTTTAAAATTGTTTTCATGATTTTGGTCGGTCACAATTTCAATAAACAAATCTTCGTGCTCTCACCTCTACCTTTTAACATATACATGAACAGAATAATACAAGAAGCTCGCATCAGCAAAGAGAAAAATGCAAATAAACCTGATTTGAAACATCATAATGAAATCAACGAACTACTATTTGCCGATGATCATAGTTTAATATACGAAGATGAGGAACATTTGCAAATCCACATTAAAGTATTTCTATTAATATTTAAGAAGTACACCATGAAAATTATCATAAAAAACAGACATTACGAAAATTAACAGTCTGCAACACTAATGGATATAACAATAGATTACATAAAGCGAAACAACCCAAAGAAATGTAATATCTAGGCAGCACTATTTCCGAAAATGGAAGACTGGACAGAGAAATTAAAACAATATGTCAGAATGCAAACACAATGAGTTACCAACTCTCACCATTACTACTCCACACAAAGACCAATATGGAAATCAAAATACAGATAATGTCTACACTTTTTATATCAACACTTTGCTACCAATGTCAAACATGGTCTTTAACAGTCTAGCCTCAAAGGACAATTGTTACATGTGAAATGAAGTGTCTGATAAATGCTGTAACGGTTGCTAAACTAAATAAAATAAGAAATGAAAACATTAGAAAAAGAGTTTGTATAATATCATGTATTGAACATATTGAAAGACAGCAAGTAAAATGGTTCGATTTATTTATGAGAATGAACCCAAATCAATAAGAGAATATAACAAAAGAATATCCGGGTTTGAAGCCAAATGAAGACCAAGAAAACAGTGGACAGTAAAAGTTAGTGATATTTCTCTACAATATTTCTAAAAGTATATTGCAGTTGTAAAGTCATGTATCTTGATTGATGTGTACACGAGAAAGAAAGAAGGGGGGGGGGGGTCTCTTTCGTTTCGTCCGCAGAAACTGAGCGTAATAAAATTATCTTTAAAACTGCACAACTTTATAAAACGCATCTCGTGAAGTTATCATTTAAACAACGATGAGGCACAATACGAGGTAGCAACATTAATACTCGGCATCATTTTCCGGACAAATCTCCCAGAATAATTTGTCATTAAAAGCATGATCTTTATTTTATTTTATACCGTAATTACATTGTTTAAAGCTATGCGCATGCCATTACTTGGGATTGTTTTTCCACATTGATTAGGCAATGAATGTCATGGGGAACGGATAAGATATTGGTCGCTTCTGTTTACGCAATACGCGCCACCGACTATATATGAAATTCTTCTTCTTCTGCGTTCGTTTTCAAACTCCTGCAGATTAGCATGGTGTAGTCCAGAGAACGGAATGCGTTGTGCCATGGTTTACATCATTGCTGCGATATCTGCGCCTTTCGGCCTGACACATCCGACTTTAGCAGGGCTTTGGGTCACTGACCCTATATGAGATGGGACAGCCAACTCCATCCCATAACCTCCTTAGTCGCCTCTTACGACATGCATGGAAGTAAACAGTGTTGTTATTCTTTGCCCTCCTTTCGGGCCCTGCAACACACGGGTGATATATTTAATATTACTTTAGTGTAGTTCACCAGTTGCACAAGCCAAGTCCGGGGAACATTATTGATGTTGTCTCGGGGAACATTATTGATGTTGTCTCGGGGAACATTATTGATGTTGTCTTGGGGAACAGTATTGATTTTGTCTCGGGGAACAGTATTGATTTTGTCTCGGGGAACAGTATTGATGTTGTCTCGGGGAACAGTATTGATGTTGTCTCGGGGAACAGTATTGATGTTGTCTCTGGGAACAGTATTGATGTTGTCTCGGGGAACAGAATTGATGTTGTCTCGGGGAACAGTATTGATGTTGTCTCTGGGAACAGTATTGATGTTGTCTCGGGGAACAGTATTGATGTTGTCTCGGGGAACAGTATTGATGTTGTCTCTGGGAACAGTATTGATGTTGTCTCGGGGAACAGTATTGATTTTGTCTCGGGGAACAGTATTGATTTTGTCTCGGGGAACAGTATTGATGTTGTCTCGGGGAACAGTATTGATGTTGTCTCTGGGAACAGTATGGATGTTGTCTCGGGGAACAGAATTGATGTTGTCTCGGGGAACAGTATTGATGTTGTCTCTGGGAACAGTATTGATGTTGTCTCGGGGAACAGTATTGATGCTGTCTCTGGGAACAGTATTGATGCTGTCTCGGGGAACAGAATGGATGTTGTCTCGGGGAACAGTATTGATGTTGTCTCGGGGAACAGTATTGATGTTGTCTCGGGGAACAGTATTGATGTTGTCTCGGGGAACAGAATTGATATTGTCTCGGGGAACAGAATTGATGTTGTCTCGGGGAACAGTATTGATGTTGTCTCTGGGAACAGTATTGATGCTGTCTCCGGGAACAGTATTGATGTTTTCTCGGGGAACAGTATTGATGTTGTCTCGGGGAACAGTATTGATGTCTCGGGGAACAGTATTTATGTTGTCTCGGGGAACAGTATTGATGTTGTCTACGTTCCCCAGTTTGCAAACATAACATTTATTTACTTTTTCTGTTTTGTTGTTGAAATTTTCAAATATCATATCGTCTTCCAAAATATCGACTTTCATCATATAAAACTAATTCGAATCTCAACATGTCGAATAATCTGTTTTCCAGATCGTCATGAATTTCATATTCCTCGCTGCACTGAACTTTTGATGAGATATTATTTTTTTAGTATTGCTGTTACATGATTATTTGATATCGAGCAGCAATCATAACTTGCACAAAGTCTAGGGTAATGAAATGTTAACAAGCTGTAAGCAATTTTACGGAACCTACGTTCAGTATTGATGTGGAATATGATTTGTAACCTCAGGGATAATGAAATGTTAACAAGCTGTAAGCAATTTTACGGAACCTTCGTTCAGTATTGATGTGGAGTATGATTTGTAACTTCAGGGATAATGAGATGTTAACAAGCTGTAAACAATTTTACGGAACCTACGATCAATATTGATATGGAGTATGATTTGTAACTTCAGGGATAATGAAATGTTAACAAGTTGTAAGCAATTTTACGGAACCTACGTTCAGTATTGATGTGGAATATGATTTGTAACCTCAGGGATAATGAAATGTTAACAAGCTGTAAGCAATTTTACGGAACCTACGTTCAGTATTGATGTGGAGTATGATTTGTAACTTCTAGGATAATGAAATGTTAACAAGCTGTAAGCAATTTTACGGAACCTACGTTCAGTATTGATGTGGAGTATGATTTGTAACTTCTAGGATAATGAGATGTTAACAAGCTTTAAACAATTTTACGAATCCTACCATCAGCATTGATGTGAAGTATAATTTGTGAAAACTATCAGTTTTTTGCTGTAGAGCTTTCACATTGCTGTCCTCTTCTATTTTCTCGGTCGTTGACATAATATAAACACATAATATATTTATAATATATAAGGTGATACAATTAAACACACTATTGTCTGCTATATTTTATAAATTTCGTCTAATAATCGTATTCAAAGGTACATTGGCAATGTAGTTCCAGCGTCTTCTAATCAAACTTGGCGCAAATTCGTGGATGTTTTTTTTTCCTTCAGTGAATTGCTGATTTTATAATCTATACATTCTATGTTCAGTATTCTTCGAATGCACTTATTTTCAAATGTGATTAATTTATTGTCTATTGTTTTATGTGGATTTCCAGCAATCGCATCTGTCAGTTTAAGTAGTATGTATGCATTGAAAGAATTGACTATAGCCATGTGTGCCATCTTTCGTCCATAAGGAACTAACTTGCTATATTCTTAAAATGCGTCTTGTTTCAACCATTAACTTGCCACAATATGCTACATATACTAATAGTAGTTTTATCACCATGTACATTGGGCTGTACATATACCAATAGTAGTTTTATCACCATGTACATTGGGCTGTACATATACTAATAGTAGTTTTATCACCATGTACATTGGGCTGTACATATACTAATAGTAGTTTTATCACCATGTACATTGGGCTGTACATATACTAATAGTAGTTTTATCACCATGTACATTGGGCTGTACATATACTGATAGTAGTTTTATCACCATGTGCATTGGGCTGTACATATACTAATAGTAGTTTTATCACCATGTACATTGGGCTGTACATATACTAATAGTAGTTTTATCACCATGTACATTGGGCTGTACATATACTAATAGTAGTTTTATCACCATGTACATTGGGCTGTCAAGAGCTTCCTGCTCACAGTGAAAGGGATTAATCATCATCAATATATCATCATCACCATGTAAAAGTATGGACGTTACCAATAATATGATGATGGTTTTTTAAATAGTTTTTAGCAGACAGTTCAGAAGCAATTCAGATAGGAAGCAATCCAGAGAATGGCCCACGTGCACAAGCCTCCTCTGGTGAATTGCCAACGTGCACTAGCCTCCTCTGGACTCTGTTGATTATTTCCAATGGAAAGGCAATGCCAATACATTTAGAAACAAGAAGCAATATGACAGAGAATAGTTTAGTACACAATAGACTGCCTTAGGGTCTCCCCTCCAGATTTTCAGCATCATTTGACTCCCTTAGCCGAATACATTCCCGCGCTACACGTAAGGCAGTGGTTGAATAAGTATGAAGTAAGTAAAAATCATAAATTGAGACCAGACATACAGTGACAAAAATATTTTTGATAGGTTACAGGCTGTCAACTCACACCTTTCCTTACTAGCCTACTGTGACATTCATAGTAAGAAGACAGTAGCCCTATTCTGTGCGACAAGAACTAGAAGCTCAGGCACATGCTGCCACAAAGGCGATAGTAAAACATGCAAGAAATAAGTATTAATCGTAAAAGTTATAATTGATTGAACAACCATGATATCGAGGCTTCTACAAGTTGGCTTTATCAAAAAACAAAAACAATTAACAAATGTGTTAGAGAAAAGAAACAATATCGTGAAAGGTATCCGTCCAGTAATTGAAGGAAAGGTATCCGTACAGTAATTAAAGGAAATATATCCGTCCAGTAATTGAAGGAAATATATCCGTCCAGTAATTGAAGGAAAGGTATCCGTCCAGTAATTGAAGGAAAGTTATCCGTCCAGTAATTGAAGAAAATATATCCTTCCAGTAATTGAAGGAATATATATCCGTCCAGTAATTGAAGGAAAGGTATCCATCCAGTAATTGAAGGAAATATATCCGTCCAGTAATTGAAGGAAATATATCCGTCCAGTAATTGAAGGAAAAGTATCAGTTCAGTAATTGAAGGAAAGTTATCCGTCCAGTAATTGAAGAAAATATATCCTTCCAGTAATTGAAGGAATATATATCCGTCCAGTAATTGAAGGAAAGGTATCCATCCAGTAATTGAAGGAAATATATCCGTCCAGTAATTGAAGGAAATATATCCGTCCAGTAATTGAAGGAAAAGTACCAGTTCAGTAATTGAAGGCAAAGTAGTCGTCCAGTAATTGAAGGAAAGGTATCCGTCCAGTAATTAAAGGAAATATATCCGTCCAGTAATTGAAGGACAGGTATCCGTCCAGTAATTAAAGGAAATATATCCGTCCAGTAATTGAAGAAAATATATCAGTCCAGTAATTGAAGGAAAGGTATCAGTTCAGTAATTAAAGGACAGGTATCCGTCCTGTAATTGAAGGAAAGGTATCAGTCCAGTAATTGAAGGAAAGTTATCCGTCCAGTAATTTATGGAAACGTATCTTTCCAGTAATTAAAGGAAAGGTACCCGTCCAGTAATTAAAGGAAAGGTATCCATCCAGTAATTAAAGAAAAAAGTAGTTGTCCTGTAATTGAAGGAAAGGTATCCGCTCAGTAATTAAAGGAAAGGTATCCATCCAGTAATTTAAGGAAAGGTATCGGTCCAGTAATTAAAGGAAAAGTAGTTGTTCTGTAATTGAAGGAAAGGTATCCGTTCAGTAATTAAAGGAAAGGTATCCATCCAGTAATTGAAGGAAAGTTATCCGTCCAGTAATTGAAGGAAATGTATCTTTCCAGTAATTGAAGGAACGTTATCCGTTCAGTAATTGAAGGAAAGGTATCTTTCCAGTAATTGAAGGAAAGTTATCCGTCCAGTAATAGAAGGAAATGTATCTTTCCAGTAATTGAAGGAAAGATATCCATCCAGTAATTAAAGGAAAGGTACCCGTCCAGTAATTAAAGGAAAGGTATCCATCCAGTAATTAAAGGAAAGGTACCTATCCAGTAATTAAAGGATAATCATATAAAACAGTGCGTGATCACTTGTATATGCACTGGCATCGTGACGATTAGGTGCATAAGTTGACTGCAGAACCAGAACCGCCACATCTGTGTTATAAATGTGACATTAAAATGTTAAGAGCTTGGATATAACCAAATTGGAAAAACTTCCACTATTGAAAGGAACGTTCCACGCCATAAAATATAATTCTTAGTTGAACAAAGTAATCCGGAAAATGTGGGTTCATTACAGGAAGCAGTGGCCATATTTCAACGTTTTAATATTATGCGCAGTTTTATTCAGCTTTCTTGAGCTCGATGAGCTCTAATCATAAGACCTTACTTGAGGGTAACGTCTAAGGGACGCGAGAAAGAGATAGGCAGAGATACAAGTGGGAGAGTAACATCACACGATGGACAGGTTACAGTCTAGCAGAGTGCACCACCAAGAAAAGAGACGGGGATGTTGGAGATCCGTTGCAGCCAACCTTCGATGCGGAGACGGCACTTAATGATGATGAGCTCGAATAATTAAAATTAAAAAGTTGATAGGTCTGCATTGACAATCGCGCTACGCACTGAGAGGCCCCACACATCCATCAGGGTAATCTAAGTAGTGCTGGGAGGGGGGCCTCTCACTGTGTAGCGGGCAGATCGCTGGATGCGACAGTAGCCTTAACTACTCTGACATGCGTCTTTATTTATATTTCGTTTCGTTAGAGAATGCAAGTATTTTTGTCTTTAAAAAGTTGGTCACTGCTGCCAGTAATGTATCACATTACAGTAAGGATGTTTGCTAATGATCCTTAGCCTTATGCATGCATCAGAATGTTTACTATTGTAGATAAGTATGTGTGATATTCTGCCCAGGTCAAGATAGTCAAAAGTTTCCTAACATAGTTTGACTATGACCCACGATAAGTAACACCTATTGGAAAAAGAAAAATCAAGCCTTCTAAAAATGAATGATTTGCGTATTTCATTCATTTTCATTGGCTGTCACACAAAGTGACCAATGGATTCACGGGAATAGTCCAATGAGTCATTAAAAAGACTTGATTTAACCAGTAGGTGTTATTCTAGAGTTTAGTGGAGCGCTTGGCCATATGATTAGAACGCCGTTCTTATATACTTTCAATCCACGGTTGTGACAGGATTTTATTTTCGGAGGTACAATCAAAATCCTCCTTGTACATGTCGCGGCGTCTTATATGACAAAGCGGCCTTTATTTTCACAGCCCGTAGAAAGCCTCTCATTACTCCTTCACAGGAAAATATTCAGTAATGAAATTTTTTTTTAAAGTTATTGTAAACTGTCCTGCTTATACCGAATCAAGGCTCTTGTTGGTGGGTTAATTACGGGATTAAAACCTCTTTCGTCTGAGACATGCCCTTTCAACCTAAGACCGGAGACGATATTGGTTATATCAAGGTGTCTGTGGCTTGTATCTTTATGCGACAGTATGGATTAAATTATATTATATTGCGTGAAATCACGATTCTCTACAATTGTGTACCTGGTCAACTACATACCAGTTCTTGGACATCAAAGAATAAATTAAAACAATGTTAGAATAATAGTGTCCAGTAAACAAGTTCATGCATATATCAGTAGTCTTGCCGAAATTTTTGGACGCCTTAAGCTGCTCCTTTTTAGGATGGTCGAATAATAATAATAATTATTATTATTCAAGACAACTGTGCGATAACGTCCCCTCTCTGTTATCCCCCCTTGTCTAAGTTGATTGAACCCATTTGAAGACATTGGTTAATTTCCCCTTACAAATAAGAATCTAATCATAAGACACATTTATTACATTGTTTCACATTTGATGCTATAATATATAAACTGTGTTTGAATTAATCTTGTACATTTGAAGTTAACATGCAAAGATTGCTAACCTTTTCATGATATAAATAATTTTTAACATGTTATACAATGTGTATATATCTGAGGTAGTTCCATGGCACAGAGTAGTAGTATGTTGGGGTCTTTGTTACCTCTAATATTTTATGGTAATGTGTCCTGATATAACCTAATTGGACTTTGTTGTCCACTGGTTGAAAGGACCCGCCTCTCCAACAGAGAGGCAAACTCATTAACTACCTTATAATTTTATAAAGAGTTTGAAGTCTATGTTACCTCTAATATTTTATGGTAATGTGTCCTGATATAACCTAATTGGACTTTGTTGTCCACTGGTTGAAAGGACCCGCCTCTCCAACAGAGGCAAACTCATTAACTACCTTATAATTTTATAAAGAGTTTGAAGTCTATGTTACCTCTAATATTCTGTGGTAGTGTGTCCTGATATAACCTAATTGGACTTTGTTGTCCACTGGTAGAAAGGACCCGCCTCTCCAACAGAGAGGCAAACTCATTAACTACCTTATAATTTTATAAAGAGTTTGAAGTCTATGTTACCTCTAATATTCTGTGGTAGTGTGTCCCGATATAACCTAATTGGACTTTGTTGTCCACTGGTTGAAAGGACCCGCCTCTCCAACAGAGAGGCAAACTCATTAACTACCTTATAATTTTATAAAGAGTTTGAAGTCTATGTTACCTCTAATATTCTGTGGTAGTGTGTCCTGATATAACCTAATTGGACTTTGTTGTTTGCTGGTTGAAAGTGGCACGCCTCTCCAAAAGAGAGGTAATCTCATTAACTATCTACCTTAATACTGTATGATAGTGGGACCTGATATAACATAATTGGACCTAGTCGGCTGGTTGAAAGGGCGCGTCTCTCCAAAATATAACAATTACCTAATTACGGTGATCAATCTGAACCAAGTGCCCTTGTTACATCTAATATTTTATGGTAATGTGTCCTGATATAACTTAATTGGAATTTGTTGTCTGATGGTTGAAAGGGGCACGACTCTCCACAAGAGAGATAAACTAATTAATTACCCACTTATAATTACGGTGCCATCGAAATAAACTCAATACATCTGTGAAATTAAACATATTAACACATATTTCATCAACATACTTGGCAATGAAGATCAAGAACCATAGCAAACACATGAGAAAGTCAGGAACTAAATACACACGTTAAAAAAGGAAATACTCCAGCAGACGATGCGATAACAACAGAAATGATTCAGTCATGCGGAGAAGAAAGTGTTCTCATATACCATAGTCTATGTTGCAAGATCTGGAAAACTGGTATATTGCCAAAAAATTGGTAAGATCAGCTTACATCCCTTTATGAAAAAAATGGCAACTTACAATTATGCACTAATTATAGCACTATCGCTTTGACAAATCAATCCCGTCGAAGATAAATGTATCGGGCCATTAGCGCAAATAAAACAATGACACAATGCATTTTCATTCTTTGGAATACATGTTGTTGAAAATCTAGTATGACCATTGTCCTTCTGCAAGAGAGATCCAGCAGGAGTTTGAGAATGAACGATCATAAAGAAGAAGAAGATAAGTCAAGCTAGTCAAATACTATTACATATCATAATGAAGAGAATGCAAAATAAGATAGAACATAAGTCCATGGGAAACAGGCAGGTGTTTAGAACCGGCAGAGGCATCTGAGACCATATCTTCAATATGAGAATCATTATAGAAAAAAATACAGGAAATTCAACATAGACATATATGCATACTTCGTCGACTACAAGACATTCAATTGTCTACAACATCACCAATTGTGGGAAATTAAGGACGACATGGAATTCCCAAAACATCTCACCTAAAATACGGCATGACTTATGTAGACTTCCAACTCCTTACAATCGGCGGTCACCAAATCCTAAACATCAGATATGCTGACGCCCGTGTGTTCAGTGACCCATAACCTTTCTGAAGTCGGATGTGTCAGGCCGAAAGGCGCAGATATCGCAGCAATGCTGTAAACCATGACACAGCTCATTCTGTTCTCCGGACTACATCCTGCTAATCTGCAGGAGTTTGAGAACGAACGCAGAAGAAGAAGAAGAAGAAGATATGCTGACAACACAGTTCTTGTAACAACAAACGGAGTTGTCTAATAATGATTCAGGTTAATGTATTTTGTTTAACTTGTATTTTATCAGTTATTTTAGTTGTACTGAACAATGTCCGACTAAGATTAAATAAGATTGTGACTAATCCATGAATTCGTCACAATTCTTGGTTGATTCGATTGCTTTCTTCTTTTTCATTGATCCCTATTTATAGACAACCAATGACAAGGAACGGACACGTCAGATCAGTCAAGAGGGGTGACTCGTTCAGGGGTCAACGAGTTATTTTACTAATGTCGGTCATGTAACGAAGTAGGAAGCAATTTCGTGTTAGCAATATAGAGAAACGTGAAACAATACAGATAAGAACAGTTAAAACAACATGGCGCTACGATCGAGTTTGAATGTGAAAGTGTTGATTCATAAATCTATAGATACAAGGATATACTGCGTGATTTGCCACGTCATGATAACAGTTGGTTGTTAACATATATTGGCGAGAGTTACACTTTATAACTATAACGTTTTCTTTTACGTTTTTGAGCCATGTGCCATATTGGTGAAAACTTATCAAACTGTTAAAACTTAATTCATACATTTTTCACCAGTATAGCTAATCTAAGAAGCAACTCTTTAACTGCTGGGATTATCCCACCTGGAGGAAGAAAGGGACATTGTTGTTTTCTTCCTCCGATGTCAAATTTTGTGTAAGCCTTCTAGAAACCGTAGTCAAATACATTTCACATGAATGATTGAAAAATCACTAATATCTCAACTAAACATAAAACAAAACAAGTAGTTCTCTAGTAGATTCCAGGCCAGTAACAAATCAGGGGGAATTAGATATCAGACAATCTAGAAAAACTGGAAGTAACTGCCTACAACAGCAGAGATAGGATTCGGTTTATTTCGTGAAATGCAATTCATCATCAAAAGCTTCATAGACAAAAATCTCCACTCACCCACGCATCCAAAATCTTCATAGACAAAAAATGAAACTCCACTCAACCACGCAGCCAAAATCTTCATAGACAAAAAATGAAACTCCACTCACCTACGCAGCCAAAAGCTTCATAGACAAAAAATGGAACTCCACTCACCCACAAGCTTCATAGACAAAAAATGGAACTCCACTCACCCACAAGCTTCATAGACAAAAAATGGAACTCCACTCACCCACGCAGCCAAAAGCTTCATAGACAAAAAAGAAACTCCATTCACCCACGCAGCCAAAAGCTTCATAGACAAAAAATGAAACTCCACTCAACCACGCAGCCAAAAGCTTCATAGACAAAAAATGGAACTCCACTCACCCACGCAGCCAAAAGCTTCATAGACAAAAAATGTAACTCCACTCACCCACGCAGCCAAAAGCTTCATAGACAAAAAATGGATATCCACTCACACACGCAGCCAAAAGCTTCATAGACAAAAAATGGAACTCCACTCACCCACGCAGCCAAAAGCTTCATAGACAAAAAATGGAACTCCACTCACCCACACAGCCAAAAGCTTCATAGACAAAAAATGGAACTCCACTCACCCACGCAGCCAAAAGCTTCAAAGACATAAAATGGAACTCCACTCACCCACGCAGCCAAAAGTTTCATAGACAAAAAATGGAACTCCACTCACCCACGCAGCCAAAAGCTTCATAGACAAAAATGGAACTCCACTCACCCACGCAGCCAAAAGCTTCATAGACAAAAATGGAACTCCACTCACCCACGCAGCCAAAAGCTTCATAGACAAAAAATGGAACTCCGCTCACCCACGCAGCCAAAAGAAAAGACTATGCTATCTACATGCTTCGCAGAAATGCGGGGAGAACCATAATATTTAGTTTAAGAACAGACCACAACAGACTCACAAAATACAACAGACTCACAAAACACAACAGACTCACAAAACACAACACACTCACAAAATACAACAGACTCACAAAATACAACAGACTCACAAAACACAACAGACTCACAAAACACAACAAACTCACAAAACACAACAGACTCACAAAACACAACAGACTCACAAAACACAACAGACTCACAAAATACAACAGACTCACAAAACACAAGACTCACAAAACATGTGTACATGAAATTTCGAGTTGGCGACACCGAAATGCGCCCATGTGGACAATGCAAAAATAAAAGACAAAACATATTTGGAAGATTGTACCACACCACGAGAAGAAGACTATGGTCATCTGAAACAACTCTAAGGGAAAAGATCTAGGGTTATAACTCGACGCTGACCACAGTACAGTTCTCTGATGATATCTATATCAGCATTTACAAAGTTGGACACGCATTGCGGACATGGCGAGACGACTACATGCCGCCTAAAACAAATATTACAGAAGTAATCTACGAATGCCCAATGGAGAGCATAAGACAAATGTGTG
Source organism: Meghimatium bilineatum (assembly GCA_034231615.1). Taxonomy (NCBI): domain Eukaryota; kingdom Metazoa; phylum Mollusca; class Gastropoda; order Stylommatophora; family Philomycidae; genus Meghimatium; species Meghimatium bilineatum. The sequence goes on from CM067320.1 coordinate 18,320,258, forward strand.
CGTAAAAAATAAAATAGAGATGTATACAGGTCCACAAGAGTCACTGTTTTCAATAGTGAAACGACGAAAACTTGAATGGAGTGGACATGTATGCAGACATGATTAACAATAATGAAAAACAAGACTGCAGGGAACCATGGGGGGTTGAAGAAGCAGAGGAGGGCAAACAACATGGAAAGACAGCAGCAAGGATTTAACTAGACACGAATTTACTTACTCATTCTCATCGTTGAAGATATAAATCCATGGAGAATTTGTTCTGAAGCATACAATGTGGTTACCCCTAAGACCTTGATGTGTTTTGGGTTTAAATAAAAAAAAATAGAATATCCGCGTCTGACTTCTGCTCGAGAATGAGGAAGAAGAAGAAGCTACAAAACTGTTTTAAAATCAACTGTTTGACCATGTAGTGACAAATCTTGAAGCACCTCCGTGTACTTAGAGATCCGTGGTTACATGCGAGGGGAGGTAAGTGTACAATGAGTCTGCATTGGTGTTTGTTTTACGCAGTTATTTTGTACCACCTGTTAATTTCTCTTGAGATAGACCACACTGTAGTACAAATAAACACATACTATTCAGACACACACATATATAATAGTTACATACATCATACTCACAGTGACACATTATACACACACGAATAATTATTTACATAAGTACACTCACATCCATTGACACACGTGTGCTAGTACCCGCATTTTACGAACTCTAAATTATTCACCAATAATGCACACATCTAGCGGATGCACTTGTGAATGCGTGTGTGTTTGTGGGGTAAAAACACACATATTGGAGAGATAAACTATTAGTTTATGGAAAAATAAAACAAGCTGAAGATAACACAGCAAATGCGGTAACACAGCGCTAATGTTCGGATCGACAGAAATAGGTATATTAAAGTATTACCTACGCTCCCGGCGGAAATCGCACGGATATCCATGCTGATTACAATGGAGCGAACGCAAAACAAAAAAACAAACAAAAAAGTATTACTAATAGTAAAACAACATAATAAAATCGAAATACAAGAATAGATCACGTTTCTTCTATATAGGGTTCAATCAATCAAGTACCATGCCGAGTGGCGTAGGCGATCATGATTCTCCACAATTCCCTGTCTCTTGTCTTGTTAACGCGTCCAGTTGGTGACATCTTTTTGTGCCAGAGTGAGAACTCCTCCTGAACTTTCTCTCTTTGTCTTCCTCTGTTTTTTCCCCTTGATCTTTCTGATGATAACTGAATATTCAAGTTTCACTTTTCTCATCACATGCCCTAAAAATCTTGATTGTCTGCTTCTAATTTTTGCTATAATTTGTCGTTTTACTCCAGCATCTCTGAGGACTTCTACATTATTTTCTTGGCTGTCTATGAAATTTTCATAATCCGTCTTAAAAACCACAGCTCAATGTCTCCAGATGAGTTTCCTTATATGTTGGGCACTTTTGTTTACTGTCCATGCTTCGCTTCCATAAGGAAGAATAAACTCAATATAACATCATAACATTCGAACTCATGTATGCATTGATATTACTCCATTGCATAGAATGTTTCTCATTTTTTTAAATGTTGTTTAGGGCTGGGCTATATCGTTCGTGCTCTCACTGGAGCACTTGACATCTGATGTATCCCCCTTAAAATGGTGACAAGATACGTGACTTTACCAATTTGATTTCATTTTGCATTATATATATTAATACTGAATTTTGGCGGTGTGTATTTCTTTGAAATAACCATTACTTTTATTGTCTTCTTATTTAGACAGATATTTATTTTCACTTCCTTGTACTACCATGTGTAACAGGGCATGGTTTTCTTCCTTGCTCCTTTGACTCAAAACTGTATCGTCAGCATATCTTAGGTAATTCAGATTGTAGCTTCCAATTATATTCCTGACATGATTTCTCGTTATCGTATAATATCATCTAAATAGGGCGTATAATGACAAAAGAAAATATGAAAAAGTGTATGGTGAAAATATTGATCTTTTTCCTGATGAAAGATATTTACTCGAAACGTCGACTGTCCTTGGGTTCATGGTATTATACAGCAATTACAATAGATAACACTTGGCAGATATTAGGTGTTAGAATACAACGCTCAGAGAACTCAACAAGCAAAGTTGGAACATATATCAATTTTAAAGCATGAAAACGTCCCACGAGAAGATCTAGCACTAGAATAATGGAATCTCACAAGAGGCTGCCTCAGGAAACACTGGATTACCAGTGACAGTTGACATCAGTTAAGAAACCAAACGTCGTCCAGTGGGAGCTCTTTTTAACCTTAAATTAAATAAGTCAAAACTATAGACAGAATGTTGTATTCTTTCGTTATTGATCTCTCCAACGTAAAACTTCCAATTTAGATTGATAAATTGGGGGAGGGGGCAGGAATTGAAAAGCGAGAGAGAGAGAGAGCGGGGGAGGGGGGGTGGAGTGATAAGTACTGCATAATTTAAGATTGATACCATGATGATATCTAGTTGCCACATTATATATGTTTAACGTCAAACAGTGGGCGCCCATGAGTCATGTATAACGTCAGACAGTGGGCGCCCATGAGTCATGTTTAACGTCAGACAGTGGGCGCCCATGAGTCATGTTTAACGTCAGACAGTGGGCGCCCATGAGTCATGTTTAACGTCAGACAGTGGGCGCCCATGAGTCATGTTTAACGTCAGACAGTGGGCGCCCATGAGTCATGTTTAACGTCAGACAGTGGGCGCCCATGAGTCATGTTTAACGTCAGACAGTGGGCGCCCATGAGTCATGTTTAACGTCAGACAGTGGGCGCCCATGAGTCATGTTTAACGTCAGACAGTGGACGCCCATGAGTCATGTTTAACGTCAGACAGTGGGCGCCCATGAGTAATGTTTTAAATCAGACTGATCGTGTATGAGACTGGTTAATATTATCATGCAAGACAGATCGTGTTTGAGACCGGTTAATAGTATCATGCAAGACAGATCGTGTATGAGACCGGTTAATATTGTCATACAAGACAGATCATGTATGAGACCGGCTAGCAATAGTACACAGATCAAATCAGGTAAACTCTTGAAATTACGTTTGATCGCAAATGTCCTTCTGTACCACAAAACACAGGTTTCTTCGGGCATTGAACTGACGTATTCAAATATGAATATATAAGAATATTTTCTCCGTATTTTGTTGTTTTCTTGCAAATTTGTGTGGTCCCCACAAAATATCTTATTTGTGTATACAAAAATATTATGATGATCAGTTATTTTGGCAGATATATTGGCAAACTTTTTAAAGTTCTTAATTGTTTTTGTGCGACTTTTCATGTCTTTTTTTTTATCTTTCCGAGATTCCGAGAAATTATCCATATCAAATCATTAGATTATGTCTTCGAAATTCTAGTTCCAAGCCCCGGAAACCATGTATTAAGTCTTTATAACAAGTAATCTGCTACAGTTGCCAGTTAGATCCACTGAACTTGACTGCAAGTCCATAAATTATTGATTTTTAAGTTGTTTCTAAATATATTACAACGAGAGAGGAAAACCGTTATCGAGATATAGAGTTAGAGAAGTGTAACACGTGATGAGAATCACACATACATGAGGGAGTGGGAGAAGTACATAAACTCCCTCCCCTCCTTTCTCAGAAAAATATAATAGGGAATTTGGCATTACAAAAAAAAATTAAATATGATGGTAACTCTCTCTTTCTCTCTCTCTCTCTCTCCAGTAGTTTTCCAAAGAATCCTAATTTTGAACTTGGAGTGAAATGCATGGAATACCAATAAACATTCAGACCCACGTGCAATAAACACTACGCTAGGACGAACAGAACAATTTGTAGCGAAGGACAGTCACCGTCAGTTTTCTGGACGATGAATATCCAAGACAATGGGTCACAGTATATACAGATGGGTCACAGTATACACAGATGGGTCTGCACAGAATGCAGTGAGTAATGGAGGTGCAGATGTATATATAGAATATCCACACAAGCCTAGAGATACGATCAGAACACCAACAGGGAAATTCTGCAATAATTATGATGCAGAAATCCAGTCAATTATGGTAGCAACTGAAAAACTATTGAACTACAACCCTGGCCCACTGCCCGTGGTATTCCAGACATTTGCAAGGACATTGCTTCAAACTTTCCGGTGTGGAAAACTAATAGACTTACAGCAAATACTACACAAAGAACTGTCTTACTAGTATATGGTAACTGCAGTGGATATCCTCTCACTGAGGAATACCAGGAAATGAAAAAGCAGATCAACTGGATAAAGAAACTGCTTCCGAAGCCCAACCAGATGTACCAATCACCTACCATCACAGAAAACAGATGATCAAGTCAATAAGAAAGCTACAAACACCAACACAAGATGACTATCACATTATGAATAGATAAGAATAAGTTGTAATTCTGCGCCTCAGAACAGGACACAACCGACTCCTCAGTCACATTTACAAAAAATTCGAGAATGGCAACACGGCCATGTGGACAGGCAACACAGAGTGCCAAATATATACTTCAATAGCGTTCTTAGATTGAAACGCTGAAGCAGACATATTGGCCAGAGGAAACAACACTGGAATAGAAGCTCTATGGGTCACTGTGAGAACTACAAAAGAGGTTTATTAAGAGACAGAATTACAGATATAGAAATGTTTTAAGTGAACAAAAGAAGTAGAAGAACAGCGAAGTGAGATTTGTGAAGAGAAAAAAAACATTATTAGCCACACTTCATTTATGAAAGTGGTATCAGCGGTCCTGATCGATGTTAATTTGCATAATATTTGTGTTCTTGTATCTTCGTCTCATGTTGTTGAACATAGATTTAGTCATTAACTCTTGATCTCTAAACTCCACCGAATACGGTTGTGTCGGGCCACTGGCGCAAATAAAACGGCGACCTAACGCATTTCCATTCTCTGGACTACATCCTTCTGGAAATCTAATAGGACCATGGTCCTGCTACAAGAGATATGCAGTGGGAGTTGAGAATGAACGATGAAGAAGATCTCTAGACTGGTTTTCCCGCCCTGTCGCAATTACTTTAGAAGTAACTATACACACGAAGATTGTATCGTCTTGCCGGTATATAGGGACCACTTGATTGACTGTTTTATAAGCTTGGTGGACATAATAAGTTAATATACGAGTATAATCTATTACGCGTGTTCATTTCTGGCATGATCTACAAAACTTGATGTCTGTGATACCATCAACTATTGACTAATAAAATGATCATATTGTAGAGACGGAATTACATTTGGCAGTGTTGGTAAAAGTGTTACTATTGTATGTGACCTTACTTGTGTTGAAAGGCGGGCTGAATCGTGTGTGTATGAAATGGAGTGTAGGGGGCGAGAGTCGAACATGTATTCTTATCGCGAACTATACGGATCCATGATTGATTTGGTCTGTTAAGAAGAAGCATGTGGACATTTCATTGCTGTACTGTAGCTCCTTGCGTATGATCTTTCGTTTGCCTATTCTTCTCAATAGTGAGTTATTAAAAGGCGTTGAACCACTACGCAAGCGTGTTGTCCATGTGCCACGATCTTCCTTTTTCCACCAAGCTATCAGAAGCTACGTTGCATATAACAAGCATTCGTTGATACTTTCCTTAAGTGTTTGCATCATAATTTGTGATTCGTTGATACTTTCCATAAGTCTTTGCGTTACAAATTGTAATTCGTTGATACTTTCCATAAGTGTTTGCATAATAAATTGTGGTTCGTTTATACTTTCCATAAGTGTTTGCGTTACAAATTGTGGCTCGTTGATACTTTCCATAAATGTTTGCATCACAATTTGCGTCTGACTCTTATTATAGCAATGTCTTATAGTGTCCCATACTGTGTATGTTATGAGACACAGCTGTTGTTTTATAAATCTTTTAGAGTTTCCCATACTATACATGGCCTGAGAATCTGCTGTTCTAGAAATCTGTTATAGTTTCCATACGGTATATTCTCTGAGAAACAGCAGTTGTTCTAGCAATCTATTATAGTTTCCATACGGTATATTCTCTGAGAAACAGCAGTTGTTCTAGCAATCTATTATAGTTTCCATACAGTATATTCTCTGAGAAACAGCTGTTGTTCTAGCAATCTATTATAGTTTCCATACAGTATATTCTCTGAGAAACAGCTGTTGTTCTAGCAATCTGTTATAGTTTCTATACTGTATGTTCTGAGAATCAGCTGTTGTTCTACCAATCATTTGTTGAAACAACTGTTGTTCTAAAAATCTGTTACAATTTCCAATACTGAATATATTCTGAGAAACAACTGTTGTTCTAGTAATGATTTGTTGAAACATCTATTGTTCTAGCAATTATTTGTTGAAACAGCTATTGTTCTAGCAATGATTTGTTGAAACATCTATTGTTCTAGCAATGATTTGTTGAAACATCTATTGTTCTAGCAATGATTTGTTGAAACATCTATTGTTCTAGCAATGATTTGTTGAAACATCTATTGTTCTAGCAATGATTTGTTGAAACAGCTATTGTTCTAGCAATGATTTGTTGAAACAGCTATTGTTCATTCTTAGAATATAACAAGTGTTCATTCTTTGAGTCATCAGTCATCTATGACTGAGAGTGAAGTCTATTAGTGAAAACTTGGCCCTAATGAGGATCTCATTGTTGTTAACTTTTTCCTACTACTTCATATTCAAAATAAAATTGTATGTGAGATAGAGGAATATTATAACGAGATATAAGTATGTCTTATAAACATAAATCATTGCTTGAAAAAAGTGCATGTGCGTTGCCACAACCCGAAAAGAGAGAAAATTATAGTAATACTGTTATTTTCCATGGTCGTAAGAAGCAATTAAGGATATTTGGGTGTTAGGCTGTTGCTTTATTCAAAAGTTCAGTGATTCATAAGTCAAGCTGAAGTCGAATGTGTTATTCTGAAAAGGCGCAGATACAGAAGCTAGGCCGTAAGTCATTACACAACGAATTATTTAGTATGTACTACATTCTTCTTTAAAAAAAGCAGACACTTGAAAATGAACTGAAAAGAAGAAGAATCTAGTGCACTTACTTTGTGAGTCGTCCGTTATACCAGAAATACATGGTACTTTCACCAGCCTAGATCAACAAGAACTTGAATATGTTTGCACTATATTGCTAGACACGAACATATGAGATCCAGAGATAACACGAACAAATGTAAAACAAGCACACCAGTAGATGAAATAGTCTAGCTCTTAAATTGTATGTTCTTCACTTCATTTAAGAAATGTACACTGACCTGCCTGGAAATGTGACAAGCCAGGTAACTAAAGTGGGCTGGAGTGTATAGTTGAGTGCTATTTGAACAGTATCAGTGAACGTTCATATCTTTTCATTCGGTTTGTATTTCGTGTTTGAAATCTGTCACTTTGAGTGGGTTTAATTCAACGTTCAACTACTATTGGAAATAATCACTCATTTTCTTTTAAAATTTAAAGCTGTGCAATTATCAATTTAACCCGTTGTAAAGTATCCAATGTGTATGTTTATATTAACGTTTGAACTATCATAATCTAAACAAATCACACACTAAAAATGAGTAAAAGCTACAGTAAATTGTTACATCTACTCTACATGAATGTATGGCTCAGAAACATAGACAATGAACAAACAGCTAGAAGACAAAATTTATGGCTTGTAAATGTGGATATATAGAAGAATAGAGAGAGCTTAATGGAAGTTCAATAAATAAAGATGTTATGACATCACGCGTATTAAAATTAACTATTGAAGGAAAGAAAATTGTAAACATATTTGAAAATATTAAATGATGTCAGAACTTATTGAAGACGTTACCTGAAGGTAGATTAGAAGGCAGGCCAGTATGAGATAGGTATAAATAGAAATTGTAAGGAAACATCACGAGATGGACAAAATGCATCATCAAGGCAAGATACATAAGATGGTGGAGATATGTTGACCTCAACCTTACATGCACAGATAACACTTGATGATGATGAACACTAGGAGAGTGAATGCTCTTGTCATCTCTTCTGTGATCACACAATATACCTATTGCTCGTAATGTATGTGTACTTAAACATAGAACAGGAATATCACAAGTCAAGTATTCTTCTGATATGTAATATAAATAAAATGAAAATTTCCATATTTCGTCATTTCTTGCACTTGGTGAAGATCTCTGTGGTCGATACGAATATCAGTAGGGCTGTTAAAAAATATGAGAGTTTATTACAAGCAGCGAAAGTAACAATCAAGATACTAGAACAGTACATCGCTTAGCTACTAGGGGCAACTATGTCGACAAACTAGATTTATGGACACTTCAATAAAGTGATATCCCAGCAAGATATTTAACTTTACAAATTAGAGATGTGGGTCTGGTTGATTGAAATAATAACGCAGATATTAACTCATATTTGTTTATAAATTCTATTAAAATTCGTGGACTACTCATGAACATATCACACACAGATATGCACTATATATGGACATATAACATACAGATATGCACTATACATGAACATATCACACACAGATATGCACTATACGTGAACATATAACATACAGATATGCACTATACATGAACATATCACACACAGATATGCACTATACATGAACATATCACACACAGATGTACATTATACATGAACATATAACTTACAGATATGCACTATATATGGACATATAACATACAGATATGCACTACTGCTATTAATAGTAGGCATAAACAATATAACCCCCAAGACTGAGATTGGTCGAATAATCGAAATCCCGTAAAGAAAAAAAGGAGCGCGTAAAGAAAGAAAATGAGGAGGCAGTAGCCTAGTTGATAGTGAGCTTGCATACTATCACCAGGTTACAGCGTGCCAGGTTCAAAACCACGTCCGGACATACAAAAAAATCCGGTTGTGATTTCTCGCTTGACACGACCACTCCTCCAGTCGACTCAGCTGTAAATGAGTACCCGACGCATGAATTAGGGGAGGTAACGATATCAAGGAAGGGAACTGGCCACCCCACCTAATAGTTGCTGCGGCTTATTACATGAAGAGTTATCTTCATCCCCGACGGCAGGTTGATGCCATTGGACATACCTTTACCTTTTAAAGAAAAAAAAACTAGATATTCGAAGTAACTGTTAAATCAGTATCGAATTGAAAATGTCAGCAATCTGATGAGTTTATTGAGAGCTGGGTCGAAGCACCTATGTACTTGTCCGTCGTGCGCTGATGGTAACCTAGTCATAACTCATATATAACAGAAACAGTAATGGCTAAAATGGGTTACGGTAAGGGTTGCGGTTAGGGTTAGTGACTGTACATAAAACATAGAAAAATATGATACATTTCAGGTTTTATCGCTACAATGTGGAATTCAAACCGCAATGGAAACCTTATTAGTCACAACGTAACGTTGGTTAGGCAACGCATCGTTTAGATCATTGGTTCTTAGCGTGTGTCATATGTCTCCCCCGCCCCCCCCCACCCTGTTAGTCTCGGAGACTTGCTCAGAGGCAATGGAATATAACTTTTGAAATTGGGGGGAGTGGGGCATATATCCGCCAATTGACCGGGGAAGACAAACTACATCTGGTTAGAGTAAGCATACTCCCAGTAGCGGTTATACTGTAGTAAAACGTGGATATTCTTTCTTCTTCTTCTTCTTCTCGTTCGCAGTTTGACATGTCTACACAGCAAGTCCGGTTTTCTTAATAAATACTGGTGTATTTAAAAGCTCATCATTGCTCCCATGCTGATTTATTTGGGTATCTATCTCTGTGGGCGAGTGTTCTTCCCTCTCGTCCTTTATTTATACAGGTTTCCCTCGTTTCAAGACCTTCAATGATGCATCTTGCCCTCATCTTAAGACCAAACATCAAACATTCTCACACCTCAAGAACTTCATTTTTACAGCATTTCCTCGTCTAACGACCCTCAGTCATACAGTTTTCCCTAGTATCAAGACTTTAATCATACAGTTTTCCCTCGTATCACGACTTTAATCATACAGTTTTCCCTTGTATCAAGACTTTAATCATACAATTTCCCTAGTCACAAAACATTCATTCAAACAGCTTTCCCTTGTGTTAAGACCTTCTAATATACAGTTTTCCCTCGTCTCATAATGATTCACGTGGCAATTGTTGGCTCTCAGGCGAGCAGCGCCAGCTAAACATAATGATTCTTGAGGCAATTGTTGGCTCTCAGGTGAACAGCGCCAGCTAAATATAATGGTTCCGGGACAATTGCTGGCTCTATGGTTTACGGGATAATTTCTTGCTCTCAGAAAAGAAATCTCTCTCCTGTTTCTGAGGATTATTTTTAGTCTCTCCCCTGAAACGAGTCACACTCTCCAGTAACACCTCTCCAGTTTCGCTACCGAAGTCGAGGCGCCCATTTTCTGCTATAAACGCTCTGATTACACCATAGAGTATAACAATAAACTAAATATGCATAGCCGAATCACCCATATTCTTATTTCAAACCTTTTTTTAAACGAATTTATTTCTCTGCTATTTTCAGCTTCATATTTCTGCTATGTTTATAAATATCCTAGATGTCATATCCTAAATGAAATGCCAAATAAACATGACATCAATATCACTAAAGATAACATAATCCACTGCATTGTCAAAATCAATTAAGTTTGAACATAAAAATTCTACTAAATCCACAAGTAAGGGACGCAAGATGAACATTGCAAATGGTAATATAGCTACGGGAGATAACCCTACAAAAATTAATATCGCAGAATAGAGAAGTGTACATAAGTTATCTTTGCCTGATTTATTACTGTTGATATTTGTCCAAATGTCATTATCTTGATCCTGTGAGCAGATGTTTATGAAAACTTTAATCTGTATAATACCATAGACTATAGAAATATACAAGAGTTGTGCTTATTGTATCATTGAAGACTTTTTTCCAGCTTTACCAGAACTGAGCGGAAGTTGAGTAACCAAGGACGACGTTGAGATAGTGTTGTTTGGATTTTTCCCCCCACAATTTCTGCAGATATAGCTAACAGGGTCGTAGATAGGTTTCGGTAATGGAAGGTAGTGTTACCTTACATAAAGAATACATGTAATTTCCTTGTGTTTGTGAGTAATACGTACGTTATCGGTAGATTTGTAATGATGGGCACCATGTTGTAACCGCAGGAAAACTGAAATCGAACAGGCGTAACTAAGGAAACTATGAATTATGACGTTTTCATAATCGCTGAATACATGTATAACACACAAAGATCGATGTTTCGACTAAAAACCCTTTATCAGGAACAAATTAACAACATAATAAACTCCAGGTAGGAACGACACTGTCCAGGTTCATATGCCAGAGGTCGAAACGTCGACTCTCGTGTGTTATCATGCATCTAATGAATAGCCAAACTTCATCACCCTGTTTTTGAGTTTCTCAATGAGATTTTTGGTGATTTTTATGGAGGAACAACAATAAAAGGGTGTATTACACGCTGTTGGCTTGTTTTATAGTGCTACGCGTCATGTTCTGATTTCCCTAGGGAGAAGAGAACAGCAGCAACCTCTAAACCCCTCCTCCTTCTCCTTACTTACGGGCTTGGTAGTCAAGTTGGAGTGACGATCGCTAATAGGTGTAAGAGATATGTCTTATTAAAAATGTGAATAAATGTTCTTTTTACTGTAGTAGTTTGATGTGCCTCTACAACAGAATAAATGGTACTTCCATCCGTGCTTTATCGGGGCCCATAAAGGAAGGAAGGAATGATAAAGCTATACATATCATGAACGTATTAGAGGGCGACTAAGTTGGGTGTAAGGTTGGTTTATCACTATATGATCTCCGATCTGATGAAGCCTGCTGAAGACCTTTGACATTTTATCTGAAGCATGTCTAGAGATTTACTACATGTGAGATGAGGCGTGAAGAAAAGCAGCAAGAAAACAGAACAGGAAGAGAACATGCGAGGAATTACGAATTTTTGGAATAACGTCTGTGATCAGGTTCTCTTAATTATGTATGTGATTCTAGTCTCTTAATGATTTTTAGGCGTTTACTTTTTCTATGACATTTTCATTGTGGGGATTTAGTATTAGTTGTCTGTCTCGTTTTACTCCAAGATAGATAAGCAACGCATCCGTCGCTAATATTTTCTCAGCCATTTTGATGCTGATAGATATTTTAACTGTTTTTTTTTGTGTGTGGCTGCGAGAGAAATGATCTAAAATGTGTTTTTTTGTGCGTTATTTTTAGCTACAACAAACCTACAATATACTGACGTTTGGAGGAGAGTCATTGCAAGCGGTATTCAGGAAGCGGTATTTATCAGCAGACCTGGTAGCATGGTCATCAGCAAACAATGCTTTCAACACAATGTCCCCACATTCAGGCCATTAATATGGAAAATCAATATGAAGATCAATACATAAATAAACAAGAAAAAATGTTTATAGGCAGACATTCCAAATACAATCAACATAAAGATAAATAATCAATTATGGAAACAATTGCAGGAATTTAAGTATCTTGGGAGCGTTTCTACAGACGATGGAAGAATGGACAGAGAACTCGAGACAAGAATTCAAAAAGTCACGTACGTAAATTATGAACTTACATCCATTTTGAAACACAAATCTATCCCGATGGAAACCAAAAGGCACATCATAAATACAATCCTTATACCAGCAATTTGTTATCAATGTCAGACATGGACACTAACTAAATAACAAGAAAGAAAGCTTTCTACGTGTGAAACAGGATATGTAAGAAAATCAGTAAACAGAGCAAAACAAAATAATGCCATATTTACACATAAAGATTGCTTGATTATTATAAAATTCTTGATACTAACGGGAATTGAACCAGTCCGTTCAACGGCACCAAATCGCCAAGCAACTCTTGAACACGCGTTCTTCCGTACTTGACTAACCGCATCTCCAAAAAAGATGCGATTTCATCAAGTCATTCAAACCGTGCACACAAAGTCACCAGAACGGACCGATCGAGACAAGGACTATTACAACAACAACAACAACAAACATCCCGTACAGGTTTTTGAAATATCCTCAGTAACAACAAACATATAACATAATATTAGTCAAGTACGGAAGAACGCGTGTTCAAGAGTTGCTAGGCGATTTGGTGCCGTTGAACGGACTGGTTCAATACCCGTTAGTATCAAGAATTTTTAAAAATTGTCCTCTGGCTTCCTACTTAAATTTACTTGATTATTATGTAGACAACAATGATCTTTCAACCACTAGTATAGTCTGTTGTTTACCTAACTCTCAACTATGATCCTTCGATCACTAGTATAGATGATTAGGCGCGCATGCCAGACCATCGCCTGCCTTAGATACGTCTCTATGATGAGCTGGAGAAGGGTACACGATCTCAAGGTGGCCAAAAGAAGCGCTACAAGGACTCGTTAAAGAGCTCACTGAACGCCTTTGAAATAGACCAAGATACATATGAAGAACTTGCACAAAATAAAACTACATGGCGTTCTACAATCAAAAAGAGTGCATCATCTTGTGAAAAAAGGACAAATGCAGCAGCTCAACAGCGGAGAGTAGCAAGAAAGTCACGGATAGACCAAGATCCGTCTACAGCGGTCATTCCATGTCCGAACTGTCCAAAGACATTTACAGCTCGAATAGGGCTCATTAGCCATCTACGAACTCATAATCAAGTACATAACTCTAATTGAATTTTCAAAAGTGGTTGTAACAAATGGTCATCATCACTTGTGATAGACGAGCAATAAAATATAGTATGTGGTTAACTTAACTCTCAAACATTTTGCCATTGCATGAGGTGAGGGATATGATCCTATAACTTCTTGATGTTTCTGCCGGCTTTCCTTTTTTATTCAGATAGGGTTTGATGGTTTCTGTGAGCCATGCTGATGACTACTATCCCTCATTCCATGTTATATTAATAAATCTTGGGAGTGTTTCCTTTGTTTTCCCGGTTTACATATGATTTCATGTTTAATTGTATCTGGTATGGCGCTTTGTTTTTGTCCAGTATCTGTATTGCCGTATTCAGCTCGTGTATGTTAAATAGGTTATTGAACGAAGCGATGATGTTCTGCTCTGTGTTAAGTGTCGCATTTTTTATGAGTACTTTGTGAAAATTCTTCTTTAGCTGTGACTTATTAACACCTGCATAGAAATAATTAAATATATCTACTCTCTTACTGTGAGATGTTACTTAGTCGTCACAACCATCTGATGTGGGTGTTAGTTTGTTAATTATTCAGGTCTTGTTCTATGTGACATTTATTGAATAGTCAATTTCCCTGATCTAGTCTCCGTAAAAATCTTTGCTTTTTTTGGTTCATATTTGGCACATACAATTGCATTTCTCACGTCACAATCACTTAAAATGCAGACATTGATCATTCATCTTATGGCTGAGCATATCTGCGGCCATGACAGGCTCATCAACCTGTGCCTTCACGATTCTCCCCAGCAACGAATTTCTAGAGCCTTATTTAGTTTGATTGACTCTGTTTCCAATATCTCTAGTGCATGTTCTAACTGTGGGTGCAATGTCAGTTTGCAAAACACCCTCACTGCAGCTGGGATATTTGAAAGGACCTGAGTCTCCTCAAGGTAAAGATGTTTTTCATGATTGTTTCAGGATCTAAGGTGTCGTCGGCGGGATTAAGAAGGAATGACCTAGTTATACCGCCATGCATTCTGTCACAAACTTTGTAAGTACGGTGGTACAGCGTGAAGGTATTGATATGGACCCGTATGTACAGGAGAGATTATAAGAAGCTGTCTATTTATTGCAACAACATGTAGGGGGGGGGGGGGGGGTGATGGAGATATATAAAGGTTGTTGACAAGGGGAATCTTGGGGGAGAGTTGCAAAACTTTTTTATGTCAGTTAAATTGTTTGAACTAGAAACGTTTTTTATACACAAATCTGACATCATGTACGAAGGTTGTACATGTTTGGGTGTAGTTTCAAATCTGACATCATGTAGTACGGTTGTACATGTTTGGATGTAGTTTCTGGTCGTTTTTATGCCAACATTTTATTATGGGATTGTTTATTTATTTTTGGGTGGTTACATTTTCGGTTCTCTGTGTTCTTGATTAATAGTTATCGTAGGTTTTCTGTGTTCTTGATTAGTAGTTATCGTAGGTTTTCTGTGTTCTTGATTAATAGTTATCGTAGGTTTTCTGTGTTCTTGATTAATAGTTATCGTAGGTTTTCTGTGTTCTTGATTAATAGTTATTGAAGGTTTTCTGTGTTCTTGATTAATAGTTATCGTAGGTTTTCTGTGTTCTTGATTAATAGTTATCGTAGGTTTTCTTTGTTCTTGATTAATAGTTATCGTAGGTTCTCTGTGTTCTTGCTTGATAGTTATTTTCGGTTCTCTGTGTTCTTGTTTGATAGTTAATGTCGGTTCCCTGTTTTCTTGTTTGACAGTTATCGTCGGTTCTCTGTGATCTTGTTTGATAGTTATCGTCGGTTCTCTGTGTTCTTGTTTGATAGTTATTGTCAGTTCCCTGTGTTCTTGTTTGACAGTTATCGTCGGTTCTCTGTGATCTTGTTTGATAGTTATCGTCGGTTCTTTGTGTTCTTGTTTCATAGTTATTGTCGTTTCCCTGTGTTCTTGTTTGATAGTTATTGTTGGTTCTCTGTGTTCTTGATTGATTGAGTTATCGAAAAGTTGGAGAATGTAATATA
This sequence comes from Meghimatium bilineatum, assembly GCA_034231615.1. NCBI lineage: Eukaryota > Metazoa > Mollusca > Gastropoda > Stylommatophora > Philomycidae > Meghimatium > Meghimatium bilineatum. Next base: position 18,335,930 of record CM067320.1, read on the forward strand.
TTTGAGAAGTATCCATATTCACTGTAATGAAAATATGGGAGAGACACTTACTATAGTGTGAGCAGTGGTTGTCTGCTGCGAGCATGTACACCTGGAAATTAGAGGCTGGGAGCTCATGTCAACATCATGTTATTATAGGCGGGACGTTCATCCCGGGACCCAAACATGTTCGTTATTCCATATTTTGTCGTTCAATTTTGCCTATTATTGCACTGACAGTAACATTGGCTGTCGTTACATGGACAGTACCATTGTCTGTTGTTACATAGTAAGCAATATTGCCTACTGCTACATTGCAAGTAACATTGCCTGTTGTTACAGTGTAAGTATTTTGTGAGCAACATTGCGTTTTGTTACAGTATAAGTAACATTGCCTGTTGTTACATTGTAAGCAATATTTCCTCTAATTATATTGTAAATAACATTAAATGCTGTCACATTGTAAGTAACATTGACTGTTGCAACATTGTAAGTAACATTGACTGTTGCAACATTGTAAGTATTTTGTAAGTAACACTGCCTGTTGTAAAATTGTAAGTAATATTGCTTGTTATTACAGTGTTATTAATAATGATTGTTCTTACATTGTTTTAAATTACCTTTTGTAACATTATTATTAATATTGCCTGTTGTAACATTGTAAGTAACATTGCCTGTTGTTTCATTGTTTCATTGCATTACTAAAATAATTATATTCCTGAGGGTAATATGATAGGATTCTATAAACTTTGACCTTTCTTATTTCGCAGTGGTCATACGCCCTGATATAACCAAAACGGGCTGTCTTACTTGATTAGGAGTCGTGTTGTGTAAAATAGAGGCTTTAATCTCCTGCACATACTACTGCACGACCGTGGTGAGGAAAGAGAGATAATCCAGGAATTATTTAAGTTATTGTACAATACCAGAGTTCGGTCCTGCTGGGTTTTCGGTCGTGTCTACTCACCTAGGCAACAACAAAGGTCATGGTTACTGAATAACCAGATCATGATTCCACGAATGTATATATATATATAACGAAACTGAGTTAGTGCAAAATGGGCAGAGCACTTTCTCCATACAAGCCACCCGGACTTAATACTTAGCAATAATCATCAAGCGAGATACAGAAACAAATAACAGACTCTCTGATTTGTCACATAGAATGTTAGTACAATGTGCACTGGACTGGACATCATAGACCTCATATATATATATTAGGGGTGTACCGGATTTCGGCTCAGGCTCCGGTAAATCCGGAATCCGACCATTTTTACAAATCCGGTCCAATTTTGCCGGATTTAGGCCGGATTTGTGTTGTCTAGTCAGGTAAATTTTCTGTACATGTTTCATGAGGTCAAGCACAGTAGTACTTCCAGTTGACTATTTCTCGCTGATGTAAATAAGTATTTTAAAAAGAAGAAAAAATTCACTTTGAATATTAATGGTACATTAACTTCATGAGTTCGTGGGACTTGAATATTTCGAATTTTCGTAAATTTCTTTGGTCCTGCCGATAAAATAAAATGGCATCAAAATCTAAGTCATACAGCGCCGTTTGGGATTACTTCAAGGTTAAAGACGATGATTCAGCGAAGGTAATATGTAAATTTTGTATCAAACAGTTCTTGCGTGGACGATCAGATCGCCCCAAAGACTTCTCAACATCATCAATGCAAACCCATTTGCGATCGATGCAGAGGAAAAGCTAAGACGAAATGATGAAATCAACTTCTGACTGTCAATTTCACTACATACTCTTGGATGACTAATTACATTTGTCTTAATAACTTGACTACACCAACATTATAATTACTTGACTACACCAACATTATAATTACTTGACTACACCAACATTATAATTAACTTGACTACACCAAAATTACAATTACTTTACTACACCAACATTAAAATTACTTGACTACACCAACATTATAATTACTTGACTACACCAACCTTATAATTACTTGACTACACCAACATTATAATTACTTGACTACACCAACATATAATAAACTTGACTATACCAGCTTTATAATTACTTAAATACACCAGCATTATAATTACTCGACTAAATCACAGCGATATCATTATACGCATTTTATCCATATATATATATTATATAATTTAGTGAGTTGCTGAAACAATCAGATGGTTTGACAGACAATACAAACTGATTCTAAGTTATGCACCGACATGATAAAACCTGTTACTTTCATATATAGATGATGTCTATCTGCGTATTCATGAACTGTCGAAATAGACAGGCTCTCTAAGACTGCTGGACTAGTCAGGCAGAAAAAAAGACGTAACACTGTATATCGAACCATGTCAGTTTCATGCATTAACCCCATCATCCCGTGTTCTGCACAACTTTCTTACATAATACATTCTCTCTGTACATCTGTAAAAATTACCAAGCTGCACATATGTCAAGAAATATGCAATTTTTGACATTTTACCACAAGATTGTATCCCTCGAGTATCACACCCTTATTATGTAACCTGTGCCTCCAAATTTTTGAATCGTATTATAGATTTATAATTAATTCCCTTGTCACCTTCTAAGATGTTACTACGGAACCAATGTCAGTCTTTCAAAGTAGCTCTACCACTCTCTTTACTGTTTTCGATGCACAATTATTACTGTGATATTAATGACAACATCTGCTTATAATTAAATTTTGTGGCCTGTTCTAAAACTAGTTAAATGTGTGTTTCTTTACTCTCTCATCTGTCTTTTTCAGTTTGTTTCTGAATTAATTCCATAAAATACTGTGGTCTTGTGGGAGTAGCTGAGATTAGTTTCATCAGAAATTATCACGTCCCTGACAACGAAAACACAAACAGATTGGCAAAAGCGAGAGATAACCTTCCTCAATTCTACACATCTAAAAGTTTCAAGAAGCAGATGCACCTCTAATAGGATATATGTGACTCGAGTGGATAGATCTCAACGAAAAATCGTATCTTGTCCAGTAGTTGATGTTTCTTCTCCACGCTTTTCTTTATCCACCTCTGCTTCTTCCATCTTTGACTTCTCCACGTAGCATCGTCTTTGACAAAGAATCATGTCGGCATATATGTATGCACAACTATATGTTCAATAGCAAACATTTCACAACAACTGACACCAATCAAAGTAAGATCCACGCCTCAGATATTTGCAAATGCCAGTTTGAACATATATTCCACGGTATGACAGAAAGCCTTGAACACGGTTCCCTAACTAACAAAGGAAAAGCGTCAAGCAAATGTCGGGTAATACATAATTCAAACTAGAAGACAGAAATAGTGTTCATACTCGGTCTTTGGACGTATATGACAGTGTTTCCAGGGGAATGTCTTCGTCTTCGAGAACGAAGCAATCCATTTCAAGCTCGATTGTTGATGTTGCACTGTTCATACAGAACAAATTGGGGTCAGTACTCATGGGCACAGTGGGTAATGATAATGTCTTTCTTACGATATTTTTTCGTCGGTTGCAAAACTAGCTACTAGTCCGAGATATGCTCAATCCATTAACTTATAAGTATGATAAAAGTAATGGATAAGAGTCGAAACACATGTTTTTTGATGATGAATTGGAAGGCAGTCACAGGTTAACGAAGCAAGTACGAGAAAATGTACAGGTGAAATCCCAGACTCCATATATTTCTGGCAAAGCTACAGTGTAAAGGGATCTCGTCTATGAGGACAAAGCAACCCAAGTCAAAATATAGTGTCGAATTTGGGGCACAACACAGCTTATGCAGAAGAAACTAAGTTATGGGCCTAATGACACAATGAACACGTCTTTCTACACGAGGAATGATTCGCCGGCTGCAAAGAGCCTCGTTAGAATATAGATGTACAGTTGATGACCCAGGCAAACTACCAGTTCTTCTCGAGACATACACTTCTGTGAGTTGAAGGAATCTTCAATAGGTATTGCATTAAGCCAAAATGTGAAGTCTCCTGGGTTTGAAAGCAAGCCCTGAGAAACAGCCCCACAGCGCATAGGAAGTACGATCCAGTTGCCCGTAATTCTTGGAGACCGAAGACAAATAAACACGCAACCATGAGTAATTTTAGACTATATGCATAGAACTTGTTCGCAGAAAAATATTCATCTTCTTGATTCTTGATTAGAATCTGTCATCACAGCACGTGGGACCTTTCCATAAGTGTTTCGCCCTCTTTTCCAGCAGCCATCAGATTCGATGGTGTTTCGAGTCTAATGCCGCCGAAAATGACGTCGACATCAGGGTACAACTCTGGCCATTGCGACAAGTTTCTGTGTTGTACCGCCCACCCACGTCGTGCCCGTAACTAGTTCACGCACAACATCTGTCTGTCGGAACAACATGGTAACTGTTATCGAAGGTTACGATTACGGAAAATATTCGTATACTTTTATACCATTTGTTATTGTACTAAATTCAAATTCTCATATTCTGCATCTTATATATTGTCAACTTGCGTTTCGCTGATGATATTGATCTTATAGCTGGGTCAGAACAATCATTGCAAGAATTAACATCAAAGTTGGAAAAAGCTACCAGCAAGTACGGAATGGAATTCAATACAGATAAGAGCAAAATCTTGGTAAACAGCAGAGACACAGAAAACCGGACTAATATCGTGATGAATGGACATAAGCTTGAAGAGGTGAATACCTTCAAATACCTCGGATCCAGTATATGCAGCGATGGTAAATGCAAAGCAGAACTAAAAGTAAGGCTGGAGATGGCTTTAGCGTCCTTATCAAGGTTAAGTGTGATTTGGAAAAGCAACATCAGTGTTGAAGTGAAAATCAAACTGTATAAGTCGCTGGTGCTTTCTGTTGTGTTATATGGTTGTGAGAGTTGGACCCTCACTGCGGACATGGAGAGAAGATTACAGGTTTTCGAGTACAAATGCTACAGACGAATTCTACGAATTTCCTATAGGAAACATAAGACCAATGTGTACGTAATAAATAAAGTAGAGATGTGTGCAGGTGTCCAGGAGCCATTTCTTTCAATAGTGAAACGACGAAAACTAGCATGGTTCGGACATGTATGCAAGCACGATTCCTTGTCAAAAACAATACTGCAGGGAACTGTCGAGGGTGGAAGAAGCAGAGGAGGTCAAATTAAGGCATGGAAGACCACATCAAGGAATGGACAGGGCAAGATAGTTCCACACTCATCCGCATCGCTGAGGATATAATTCGCTGGAGGACTCTGTGTGCTGAGGTATCCAATGTGGTACCCCTACGACCCTGAAGGGTTACGGGTTTATTGATGATTGATGATTCTGCATTAATCAATACATATTGGTTACTTAATGTGCTTATAGTCTGGTGAGCTACCTGGCTTTCAACAGCGGAGTGCAGCTCAATTATATCTTATTACTTCAAAAATAAGGGGGATTGCGGTTTTGGTAATCATGCCAATACAACCGGCGAATTTATATATATTATACAAGGACCATTGGTTTTAATTATATTATTCATCTGTTCATGTTACATAGGAAGCAAACACTGTCTCTGTTTATGTGTGATTTCTGTTTACAATTAGGTATAATGGTCCTTATAGCATTGATGTCGCCTACTAGTGTTAAATGTTTGTGGTCCTCAAGGAATTTAGATATCTGTGCAGAGTGTGTTTTGCTGGTATCTGTTTATTTGTTTGTTAGATGTGGATGTGTCTTAGTAGTCTGAGACACGCTATCTTAAACATTGTCTGTTACTCCCTTTGGCTATATCAGAGCGTATTGTACGGCCTAATGATATGGATTGTCCTGTGGGAGACTGGTAGTCTAAACAGGGATCTGGTCTGAGTGCTTTAAAAAGGTCAATAAACGTTTTCCTTTGGGGTGGGGGAAGGGGGATGTAGTCCTAAGAGGGAATGTATTTACTTTTATCTGCAGATCGACTGGTCCATATTCATAGTAAATTGGCAATATACACGCTGGAAGTTATTGAAAATATACACGCTGGAAGTTATTGAAAATATACACGCTGGAAGTTATTGACAATATACACGTTGGAAGTTGCAGACAATATACACGCTGGAAGTTATTGACAATATACACGTTGGAAGTTACAGACAATATACACGCTGGAAGTTATTGACAATATACACGCTGGAAGTTATTGACAATATACACGTTGGAAGTTACAGACAATATACACGCTGGAAGTTATTGACAATATACACGTTGGAAGTTGCAGACAATATACACGCTGGAAGTTATTGACAATATACACGCTGGAAGTTACAGACAATATACACGTTGGATGTTATTATTTTTATATAGTTGAACAATTACTAAATAAAATATCTTTCTTTTAAGGAATCGGATTCGTTGAATTCAGAGGACGTGTGTACTCAAGTTGCTAGTACAGCGGCTGAGATATTGTAGAACGTATGGGCTCAAGTTGCTAGTACAGCCTCTGAGATATTGTAGTGTGTGGTGACTCTCTTAAGTCTTCTCCTTTAAATAAAAAAACATAGACTAAATGCAACCACAGTGACACATCTGGCCTTGGAACGATAGCTTAAGCTTCTACCCCTACGCTTAACAGCAAGTTTGAATGCGATTAACCATAATTCACCTGGCAAAAGACAATGGACAATAGCAATAGAATCCCAACTTCCTAAGATTATTCCACATTTTCCGACGTATTTGTTTGTTTATCTTCTAAGGAATGATCATTCTTGATGACAGACATGCTCTTTCATCACTAAACTGGTTCTTTATTTTGGTGTTATTTCAGAACGTAATGAATTTTACATTTGTGTGGTCATGTCAATTTATTTGTTTAGGACCTCGAGTCGGTTCGCAGAAAAATGTTTATAGAAACTCGATAGTAGACGAGACATTCACCATGTTGGTGGATAAAACATCAGCGACAACAGCAAACAAATCTTGACCCATCTCTTCTATGGGTCGTTTCCTGAACAGGAGCCTGAATCTCATGATCACGTGATAGTATTTTAAACAAGGCACAATCCACCGTCTAATTGCACGAGATCATTTCACAGACAACGGAACACTTTGACCGAGATAGATGTTGTTGACCCAAGTCTAATTTCCTGCTCACCGTTTCCACAACGGTGGAAACTGTCATATACGAACATATTGTTCTCTATAAAGTTCAAATGCACAGTGGATGATAACCGTCATGACGTAGCGTTGTAACATACTTCATGCATGTCGATAAGTTGAATGGCTAGTAGACTCTAATATACACGTATAGTAGACTCTAATATACACGTATAGTAGACTCTAATATACACATATAGTAGACTCTAATATACACATATAGTAGACTCTAATATACACGTATAGTAGACTCTAATATACACGTATAGTAGACTCTAATATACACATATCGTACTCTAATATACACGTATAGTATAATAATATACATATATAGTAGACTAATATACTCGTATAGTAGACTATAAACTACACGTTGTATAGTAGACTCTAAAGTTGGCACAGAAGACACGTGCTCAAAGCAAGTACACATGGCACTTACGCATCACGAGTACATATTACGAATACACATCACGGATACACATCACGGATACACAGAACGTATACACATCACGAGTACATATTACAAATACACATCGCGGATACACATCACAGATATACATCACGAGTACATATTACGAATACACATCGCGGATGCACAGTACGTGCATTCAATAGGTTCATAATAGGAGTACAAAACAAACAGTGGTACTCACTCTCTGTTCTGAAGAGTGCTGTGGAAGGTCACGAACACATCATCTTCATCTGAGATGTGTTTTCTGTAGGACCAGCGTTTATCAGATTTTGTTTCACTTTCTTTCACGCCTCTTCTTTCACCATCAGGATTTGGCGATCTGGAGCGTGAACGATGTTTGCGCCGATGACGGCTGTGATGTCGGTGGTCGTGCGTGACAACAGGAGACAGACTGTTTGATGATGATGTCATCATTAGGGAAATTCAGATGTTGGTCGATTCTGGGGGGAAAAAAGTGGCAAAGTTATTTTAACAAAACATAAAACAATAAATAAAAATAAATAGAGTTTTCGAAGAATAAACAATGAATAATGAGTAAATGAGATTTGGAACGAATAATGAGAAGTAGAGGGAACATGGAACGAATAATAAGGAGTAAAGGGAACATGGAATCAATAATGAGGAGTAGAGGCAATGTGGAAGGAATAATGCGAAGTAGATTGAATATGACATTAATAATGAGGAATAGAGGGAATGTGAAACGAATAATGAGAAGTAGATGGGAAATGGAATGAATAATGAGGAATGGATGGAATATGAAACGAATAATGAGAAGTAGATGGGATGTGGAAATGATAATAAGGAGTACATGAAATATAGAACGAATAATGGGGATTAGTTACATCAGTAACGGGAAGAAGTTAAATCGAGATATAAGTAATGAGGAGCAGTTCGATCATAAAGCATATAATTGAATCAGCTAAATAATAAATAGATGAATGAGTGCAGATATATAATGACAGAAATAATGAGGAGCAGTTAAAGTATGAACATCTTAATAGGGAGAAGTTCAATCATGAAACAATCAAGACAACACAGTTGAATTATGAAACGAATAATGGTAAACAAGTTAAATTTTGAAAACAATAACGAGTAGCAGTTAAATTATTAACATAATTATCAGCAGCAGTTAAATTATAAACCTAGAAATGGGAAGCAATTGAATTGTAATAATGGGTAACAGTTAAATTATGACATGAATAAAGGAAGCAGTTTAATTGGGAAAATATTATAAGGAGCAGCTAAATTGTGAAAAGAATAATTAGGTCTTTGTTATGAAAATAAGAGAAGTTAAATTATGGATATAATTTAAAGCATTTAATTTTGAAGTGAAAAATGGGAGCAATTAAATTATTTAAATCTAATAAGGAACAATAAAATAATGAAAAGAATAGTTAGGACCAGCTGAATTATAAAAAGAATTATTTTTATAGTTTTTAACAGGGAACAGTTCAATTGTACAGAAAAATATTGAGCTAATTAACTATTTAAAACACAATGGGGAAGTTACATTATGAAATGGGGGGGGGGGGTGTTATTAGTTGTAAAAGATAATTCCAGTCAAGGCGTTACTTCTGTCTTTTTTATATTTCTGTTGCCATCAAACGATATATTTAAGATTTATGTTGCAATCAAACGATATATTTGAGATTTATGTTGCCGTCAAACGATATATTCGAAATTTATGTTGCCATCAAACGATATATTCGAGATTTATGTTGCTAATAAAAGATATATTCGAAATTAGTGTTGCCACCAAACGATTTAATTGAGATTTCTGGTGTCATCAAACGATATATTTTACAGCTGTAGACGGTAGTGGAGTGTTGTTCGTCGCCATTGGAAAAATTATCTTTAACAAATGTTATTACTTCTTCTTCTGTGCTCGCTCTCAAACTCCTGCAGATTAGCAGGATGTAGTCTAGAGGACGGAATGCGTTGTGTCACGGTTTACGGCATTGCCGCGATTTCTGCGCCTTTCAGCCTGACACATCCGACTTCAGCATGCGTTTGGGTCACTGACCCTTTATGGGATGGCACAGCCAACTCCATACAATTACCTCCTTAGTCGCCTCTTACGATATGCATTGCATGGAAGGTAAACAGTGTTGCTATTCTTTGCTCCCCTTTCGGGCCCCGGCAACACACGGGCGCAAATGGTATTTGAAGTATCTCCACATTGTTTTTACACAAATGTTATTTTGAAGTCTCTCCACATTATTTTTACACAAATGTGTCCCGGGAATATTTGTAATATCTTTTGTTATTCTTTCTTCTCTAGAAATGTTCCAGATTTTTCCCCAAGCCTTCATCTCAAGTAATGTGATCTGGACGTTTTATACAAAAATAACCAACACGTTGTCTAATGTGACATATCTCAAACACAAAACTAATGTTGTTCTTGTTTCAGAGTAATATATGTCATTGTCTTTGGTATCAGGTTTTAGAATAAGTTCTCTGTACTTGAGGTTTGATGAGATTTCTTGTTTGTTGAGTGCTGGATTCGACTAGGCCATCTCGGGATGCCTAGACACGTCGCTTTCAACCTAGTCCTAAGAAGGACTTTTTGGTTATATCACGACACTGAGTGCGGACGGGGAACTGACGAAAAGTACTTGAGCCTTGGCGAAAATGACGAAAAGTACTTGAGCCTTGGCGAAAATGACGAAAAGTACTTGAGCCTTGGCGAAAATGACGAAAAGTACTTGAGCCTTGGCGAAAATGACGAAAAGTACTTGAGCCTTGGCGAAAATAACGAAAAGGCTGTCGAAAGTTTGCTGAGGCTTGCTTTTAATCCCGGGACGAACTGTAGATAAGAAGAGTCGAGTCTCTCTTGGAAGTTTCCAAGTCCACAGCAGGTTTCCACCTCAGCAGGAGATCAGTCAATCCTTGCTGGCTTAGCCAGATTGCTCTGTTGCCCGGGGTACTCCGAGAGGAGGAGTATCAAGGTCTGAACCAGTATGAGTCCTGGTCCTGGCGAGCGAAGCGAGCAGGTTCTCGCTTCAACGTCTCTATATGTGATGAGAATTACGTGTGTATTTAGGGTTTTTATATGTCTGATCTGCGATGAGTTTATTTCGTAGTTATGACTTGCGATGATTTTTTTGTTTTTGTAGGTATGATCTATGATGAGTGTGTTCTTATATGTATGACCTGTGATGAGATGGTTTTTCTTGGTTAGTTAATGGTTTTTCATGAAGCGTTTGTTATTATATTTGTATGACCTGTGATGAGATGGTTTTTCTTGGTTAGTTAATGGTTTTTCATGAAACCTTTGTTATTATATTTGTATGACCTGTGATGAGATGGTTTTTTCTTGGTTAGTTAATGGTTTTTCATGAAGCGTTTGTTATTATATTTTTTGACCTGTGATGAGATGGTTTTTCTTGGTAAGTTAATGGTTTTTCATTAAACGTTTGTTATTATATTTGTCTGACCTGTGATGAAGTTGTTTTTGTAGGTCTGACCTGTGACGAGTTTGTTTTTGTAGGTCTGACCTATGATAATTATTTTTGTTGTTTGTATGATATATTATGATTTTGTTATTATATGCCTGAACTAAGAGGAACTTTTGCATGTCTGAACTGCTATGCCTGTGTGCGTGAGTGTTTGTATGCATTTTTATATCTATTTACAGAGAGAAAGGGAGAGAGAGAGAGATGGTGTGCGTGAATGTCTGCATATATGGTTTTATGTGTTGACAGAGAGATAGAGAGATAGAGAGAGAGAGAGAGAGAGAGAGAGAGAGATGGTGTGTGTGAATGATTGTATGCATCTTTATATGTTTGACTGATCGTTGATGACATGTACCTCTTCTATTGCATAACCAGGAATTTCCAAATTGAAGGATATGTTATAGAATTTGAGACGTCATGGCAAGGGTTGGTCGCAAACAGTCATACAGCTGTTCGTCTACGCATATATCAGAACCAACAATGTGCCTACTTTTACTACTACTGCTGTTCATGTACCTTATTTTTGCTGTTCTTCTACTACTACTTCAGCTGTCCGCCTACCCTTACGTGCCCTGTAAGGAGCCGCGTAGCGCAGTGGTTAGCGCACTGGCTTCGCATATGAGTGGTCCTGGGTTCATTCCCCAGTTGAGGCGGAAATGTTTTTCAGATCGCAACGGCTCCCAGGTCGATACAGCCTTAAATGGGTATCGGATTAATCCAGGAAGTAAAGACTGCGAGGGAGCTATTTCTGCAACTATTTCTCTAAGACTACTACTGCCGCTTGTCTACTTTTAGTGCAGCTGTTTCTTTACGATTACTGCTAGTTAGCTAGTTAGTCATTGGATCATCGTCACTGCAATCCGGACAAGTACATACGTTCTCAAATCTCTCCTGGAGTGTAGCCGCCATTACACGTTGACTGACGGTCCCAGTACGCAGCTGATTGACCATCATTCTTTCTTGCCCACGAAACCGCTACTTTCGCATTGTGAATATGATTACTACCAATAAGTGTCCAATGAATTACTACGAATGAATTATTACCAATTACTATCAATGATTTTTTTCTGCAGCTGTTTGCTCGAAAATTAGTACCATTGAGTATCTAATTTAACGGTTGCTGTTTTTATACTATTACAACTGCTGTGAAGTTGTTTATTACAACTGTTGTACTATTACAACTCTTCGTTTAATGAACTAATAATGTTTCTCTATTCCTACAGCGTATATATATTGCCGTGTTGCAGTATATGCTCTAAACACCTAATACATCGTTAAAATCAAGTCCACATCTCACTATTGAGGCGTATGACCAGTTTGCCGGATTTAAATTCTTACAAAAGGAGAAACTGTGCGAAAAATACAGATAAAAGCCAAATCAAATTAAACGCTATTTTTCCTACTCTTCTTTTACTTGATCATCATTTTTCATGTGACACATTGTCACACTACATTCTTTTATATTTTAGAGCGTTTTCATCGTGTCTTATTCTTTCTTTTTTTGTTTGTTGAATGTTTCATGTTATATATCGCTAATAAGAAAATTGCAATGCGATACTACCAAAGCATATGAGAATTGGAGTTATAGGATGTTATATCATATCGAACTAATTTATTTCTGCGGATAGACATGGAAACACACAATTTCACTGTGAAATGGATTCACTACTGAAATATGATACAAATAAGAAAAATGGGGCTATTAACAAATGGTTTTAGATAAAAATGATTCAGATAAGAAAACTTGAATATTTTTTAGATATGCTTTTAGAGAAGAATGCTTCAGATAAGAAAACAAACGCAGAGATCATCAGAGATGCTGAAGTTAAAAAAAAAAGACACAAATAAACAAGAAAATGTAGGCACACATTTGTCAGCATGTCTTAATAGAAGTATTTTAGAAGTCTTTATCGTTATTATAATAATGATTTATAATTCGCTGTATACAACCACGACCAATGCTAGACTTCCAATAATTCTGAGTAGATGGTTTAAATTGGAAATACAAGTCTATAGATATTGAGGTCCGGCTCCGTCGCGTCGTGGTACAGATCTCGTCTGTGATGGCTAAGGTGCCGAGTTCGATCCCCGCTACAGACAATTGTGCATCTGATCCTTCAGAAAGCAATGGCTGAACTTATTTATATTGCCTAGAAAAGCAATACAGCCAACAAGTACTGGGTTGATGGCTACGTCCTGAATAGGATACACTAAGAATATAGATAACACAACTGAAGCGAAACCACAATACTTTTACCGAATAATAGAGATAACAGAAGCGAAATAACACTACTTTTACCAAGCAATAGAGATAACAGAAACGAAATAACACTACTTTTACCAAGCAATAGAGATAACAGAAACGAAATAACACTACTTTTACCAAGCAATAGAGATAACAGAAGCGAAATAACACTACTTTTACCAAGCAATAGAGATAACAGAAGCGAAATAACACTACTTTTACCAAGCAATAGAGATAACAGAAACGAAATAACACTACTTTTACCAAGCAATAGAGATAACAGAAGCGAAATAACACTACTTTTACCAAGCAATAGAGATAACAGAAGCGAAATAACACTACCTTTACCAAGGAATAGAGAAAACAAAATGAAACGAAGTGACAATAATTTTCTTATATAATTATCTCAACCCCTCCACTCCTCCCCAATAGAGTGGCATTATATACGCCCCTGTAGGAATATAATCATCATGCAATGATATTGCCTTAGATCATTAATCGTAGATAATTAATTTTCTCAAGAAGAACAGAAATGTATACCCACGTAACCACCGCACGATTATCAGATTTCTAATAAGTGCGGCAAAAAAAAAAATCAATGGTGATGATAAACCTGTTTTAATAAATCTCTAGCTAAATATATTACTTTTATAGAGTGATGTTTTTAATTACAATAACTATCTGAAAACTATGCAACAGTCAGTGTAACTTTTGTTAACGAAAACTGTGCGCTCTCAATCTCTCTCTCTCTCTCTCTCTCTCTCTCTCTCTCCCCTTTCTACAGGTAAACTATTTGTCCATATTTAAATAGTGGGTCACACGTTATTCTTATGCAAAATAAAGTCAAACACAGGCTAAAACACTAAATCAATTTTCTGAGGGAGGTCAACATTATTTGAAAAAAGCCACATTTTGAATTTTGGCCTTCAAAACGCCAATACGGCAAGAAACGCACTGCTATAGTGATATTAGATCTATATTTGTCGGCTAGAAATAATAAGATCAAATCACGTTATTGTTTTTTTTTTTTTTAAACTGAATGATCTTGTTGTAGAATTTTTGTAAATGTGGATTGGTTTACAGTCGGGCAAAGTCTAGGCTCAACTTGAAGTCGAACCAAAGAACTAGTAAGGCAACATTAACCCATTTACTGTTATCCGCTTTCTTTTTTAGTTTTCTGTGATTCCAAACATTTGAATGATATTCTGTAAATTTATATTTTGGGTAAGTGGAAGCACAGCTTATGGAGAGGTACGCTCCTTTCAACCACGGACATTAGTCCAATTTGGTTATATCAGAGCTTTAAACATAATAAATTTGAAGGTCGCGATTCTGATAGTTCAGCCACCATTTTCTTAATAAAACTTTCTACTGTTTCATTTTATCAGTTGCCTTAATATATAGCCTATAAGCTAACCCTTCTTCTAATTATTTTTCATGCGTGCTGATCCACGGTAGCTGGATATATAAGAAAGGCTAAACACGCGTCACCTTAAGGGGGCGAACTTGAACACAGTTCCAAGTTTTGCCTTTTAGATTTCAGTTTTGTTGAAGTGCGTACATATTGTCGATCTTAAAAAAAAGTGTTATTTCTGAATTTCCCGTTTTTAACCGTTTCTGACACATAAAACTAGAAGTCAAGTACTTCTCCGTGATATCTCTGGTGACTGATCATAATGCAGTGTCACTTATAGGCTTGGTATATCCGACTTTTCCTTGGCTGTCAACATAAAGTATACCACCTTGTCACATTCTCAAAAGAAATAATGACGCTGTGTGACATGAGCCACATACGTCTAGACACATATTAGCTTATGGCAGGCGTCACAGAAAGAGTGGACTTTTACTACAAATAGCATGGATTTCGTGAACAATATTTACCACGTATATAGAATAGTCAGAATAGACATATTTACGGAATCGACAGACAGGACTATATATATATATATATATATAAAACAGACAGAATAGTTCTGATGATTACATGCAGCTCTTTTGTCTTGGTTGATACGACTGAACATTTGTCGCATTTTATATATTCTGTCTCGACAGGGAATAAACCGTACAGAAATAGCTGGATATACCAACATATCGAACGCATGAGATCAGTCTGCTTATTATCCTAGAGATGAAAGGATCCAATTTATTTCCTGTTAGACACGTCTCAATAAGGGAAATTCCGGTTATTTCCTGTTAGAATCGGCTCAATAAGGGAAATCCCTGTTATTTCCTGTTAAAACCAGCTCAACAATGAAATCCCGGTTATTCCTGTTAGAATCGGATCAATATGGAAAATTCCGGTTATTTCCTGTTAGAATCGGCTCAAAAAAGGGAAATCTCGGTTTTTTAAAAATTAACAGTCGCCTCTTTCCGTCTTTGTATTTTTGTTTTGTTTTTTGCGTTCGCTCCAGTGTAATCGTCACGGTTATCCGTGCGAATTCCGCGGGGAGCGTGATGACGTTGTGCCACCGTTATGAGCTGTGTTGGCATAGCACATCCGATTTCGTCATGCCTTGACAATTCGGGTTTGCTATCCTAGCTCGTGACAGCCTTCCTATCTGTCGCCAGGCACGCGGGTGTGTAGTGACTCTTCGCCAAGACGATTGTCGTTCACGATTATCTCGCACAAGGTGTTCCACCGTGTATGAACTTGCCTCGTGTAATTGGACGTACTGTGCCTGTGCCCATTGGGTACTGAACCGTTTCTCATCCGCAAACCTGGTTCCTCAAGAGGAAGAACTCAACAAAAGAGCTGGACCCTGGCCGTGAACCCATCGCCCAAGTTCGAGTCTCACACCACACGTTTGGGAGCACGGTGTTCTCGAGCTGAGCGACCTTGTCCCAATAGCGCCTGAGCCCATCAGGTATTGAACCCTTTCTCTCTGCAAGTGTGTTTCCAGTATAGGAAGCTTGACAGTAAAGTTGAACCAGGGCTAAAATCGTTGTCCCTTTTGTGCCTGTGCCTATCGGATACGGTACCCTTTCTCTTCGCGTGCATGTTTCCGGCGTAGTAAGGCTCGACATTAGAGTTAACCGTATTTAGATAAATTTGAAGAACTGACGCCAATGAAATCCAGACAAACTTATAGCTGTTTAATCCAGACAAACTTATAGCTGTTTAATCCAGACAAACTTATAGCTGTTTAATCCAGACAAACTTATAGCTGTTTAATCCAGACAAACTTATAGCTGTTTAATCCAGACAAACTTATAGCTGTTTAATCCAGACAAACTTATAGCTGTTTAATCCAGACAAACTTATAGCTGTTTAATCCAGACAAACTTATAGCTGTTTAATCCAGACAAACTTATAGCTGTTTAATCCAGACAAACTTACAGCTGTTTAATCCAGACAAACGTATAGCTGTTTAATCCAGACAAACTTATATCTGTTTAATCCAGACAAACTTATAGCTGTTTAATCCAGACAAACTTATAGCTGTTTAATCCAGACAAACTTATAGCTGTTTAATCCAGACAAACTTATAGCTGTTTAATCCAGACAAACTTATAGCTGTTTAATCCAGACAAACTTATAGCTGTTTAATCCAGACACACTTATAGCTGTTTAATCCAGACAAACTTATAGCTGCTTAATCCAGACACACTTATAGCTGCTTAATCAAGACAAACTTATATCTGTTTAATCCAGACAAACTTATAGCTGTTTAATCCAGACAAACTTATAGCTGTTTAATCCAGACAAACTTATAGCTGTTTAATCCAGACAAACTTATAGCTGTTTAATCCAGACAAACTTATAGCTGTTTAATCCAGACAAACTTATAGCTGTTTAATCCAGACAAACTTACAGCTGTTTAATCCAGACAAACGTATAGCTGTTTAATCCAGACAAACTTATATCTGTTTAATCCAGACAAACTTATAGCTGTTTAATCCAGACAAACTTATAGCTGTTTAATCCAGACAAACTTATAGCTGTTTAATCCAGACAAACTTATAGCTGTTTAATCCAGACAAACTTATAGCTGTTTAATCCAGACAAACTTATAGCTGCTTAATCCAGACACACTTATAGCTGCTTAATCAAGACAAACTTATATCTGTTTAATCCAGACAAACTTATAGCTGTTTAATCCAGACAAACTTATAGCTGTTTAATCCAGACAAACTTATAGCTGTTTAATCCAGACAAACTTATAGCTGTTTAATCCAGACATACTTATAGCTGTTTAATCCAGACCCAACTTATAGCTGTTTAATCCAGACAAACTTATAGCTGTTTAATCCAGACAAACTTATAGCTGTTTAATCCAGACAAACTTATAGCTGCTTAATCCAGACAAACGTATAGCTGTTTAATCCAGACACACTTATAGCTGCTTAATCCAGACACACGTATAGCTGTTTAATCCAGACACACTTATAGCTGCTTAATCAAGACAAACTTATATCTGTTTAATCCAGACACACTTATATCTGTTTAATCCAGACAAACTTATAGCTGTTTAATCCAGACAAACTTATAGCTGTTTAATCCAGACACACTTATAGCTGCTTAATCAAGACAAACTTATATCTGTTTAATCCAGACAAACTTATAGCTGTTTAATCCAGACACACTTATATCTGTTTAATCCAGACAAACTTATAGCTGTTTAATCCAGACAAACTTATAGCTGTTTAATCCAGACAAACTTATAGCTGTTTAATCCAGACACACTTATATCTGTTTAATCCAGACAAACTTATAGCTGTTTAATCCAGACACACTTATATCTGTATAATCCAGACACACTTATATCTGTTTAATCCAGACAAACTTATAGCTGTTTAATCCAGACAAACTTATAGCTGTTTAATCCAGACAAACTTATAGCTGTTTAATCCAGACAAACTTATAGCTGTTTAATCCCGTGTAACAGATGGTGAAAAGTATGAATGTTTATCGTCCCTTCCCGTGCATCTCTCATGGGCCTAAATCAACCGCTGTCTTGTCCTTCTCTGCTTGTCATAAGATTGATCCAAAATTCGTTAAGTCTCTGTACTACTGATTCGCCCAGTGTTTGTTTCATTCTCCAATAAGTGATCCAGTAGTACCTCATAATTTTACCTCTGTCCATATTGAAAATGTCTAGCACATGTGCCCTATTGAAGCGCGTTAGCTTGCTCATTGCCGCGTACTCCAAGATGACCTGGACAGTAGAGTTCCTGAATGTCAGTGGTATCTATGTATGCAACACATTCATGTCTCCGATATCTACTGTGGACTTCTCCATGTGACTTGTACTAAGTCCTTGTGTATCTAAAGGTATGGGCTATGTCATTGTGTATCTGAAGCTCTGTGCTAATCATGTGTATCTAAAAGTCCGTGCTAAGTCTTTGTGTATCTAAAAGTATGGGCTATGTCCTTGTGTATCTAAAGGTCTGTGCTAATCATTGTTAATCTAAAGGTCTGTGCTAATCATGTGTATCTAAAAGTCCGTGCTAAGTCTTTGTGTATCTAAAAGTATGGGCTATGTCCTTGTGTATCTAAAAGTCCGTGCTAAGTCTTTGTGTATCTAAAAGTATGGGCTATGTCCTTGTGTATCTAAATGTCTGTGCTAATCATGTATATCTAAAAGTCCGTGCTAAGTCTTTGTGTATCTAAATGTATATGCTATGTCATTGTGTATCTGAAGCTCTGTGCTAATCATTGTGAATCTAAAGGTCTGTGCTAATCCTTGTGAATCGAAAAGACTGTGCTAAGTCCTTGTGTATCCAAAAGACTGTGCTAAGTCCTTGTGTATCTAAAATTCCGTGCTAAGTCCATGTGTATCTGAAGGTCTGTGCTAATCATTGTGTATCTAAAAGATTGTGCTAAGTTCATGTGTATCTAAAAGTCTATGCTAATCCATGTGTATCTAAAAGACTGTGATGTCCTTGTGTATCTAAAATATTGTGCTATTTCCATGTGTATCTAAAAGTCAGTGAATCATCAAGCTTGAATATTCTGGTGAAGAACGTTGTAAATATAGTACTTGAAATCCCGGCTATTTTTGGTAACAATCGACCGCACGTAACACATACATTGGTCGTTATGTAATCTAGATATATATTGCTGATCTGATCTTCTTGATATAATCATAAGGGACACCGGTCCGAGGTTGTTAAACAGTGCTTCATCTTAATGAGGTTTTATCAGAGTATTTAGTCAATTGCACAGTTATGTATTCGTCGGGTTTCATTCTTCACACGTGATATTTTCGCAATTTAAATTGGTAACTTTGCGCTTTATGCATACTTTGTATCGACAGTCACGCAGTATTGGTACCCTTTTCTTCGCCCCTATCTTGATTATACCGTTTGGTTGAAACGTCGATTAGTTCTGATGTAAGATTTCTGCAATACCTATTTAACATATATTTTTCACAGTTCATAATTTTTTTTACAATATATCTTTCAATAATTAAATAAATTATCTCTGTTATCTTAAAATATAACTTTTCATTTCTTTCGCAAAAGAATTATCACTTATTCATACGTGATCTAGTAAGTTTCTTGGTGAAATGTGAATTAGATTTGTTTTTATCACTTCTATTTCAGTTTCATATATTTTGTGTCATCATCATCATCATCTTATGTACAGTCACCGCATCGTAGGTTGGTTACGGACTTCGACCATCTTCTGTCTCTTGTGGTATACTCTGACAGAGTCTATCCTGTCTCTCTTGCGATGTTTCCTTCCCGCTTGTATGTCTATTTCTGGTTGTCCGCATCTCAACTTCAAGTAAGGTTTCAATAAGGTACATCTTTCTTATAGGTCTAAAATATTGTAGTTGTTTAGTTTGTATTCCCTGAAGCAGTTCTATTTCATACACTGTAGTCAGAACCTCTTTGTTTTCTTCTCTTTCCATTAAAATATCCATAATTTTTAATTCTATATATCCACATCTCACGGCCATCAATTTTGTCTTATATCTGTGTCTTCATTATCCATGTTTCTGAGTCATACATTACTGTAGAGTAGGTGTAGCACTGTACAATTCTCATTTGTTTAGTTTGATATTTGTTTGTATGCTAGTAGTTATCTAATATCTCGTATCATTGAAAGTACTTTTAGCCAATCCTATTCTCATTTTAATCCTTCCGTTGTTATATTATCCGTGCCCGTTGTCTCACAATAACATTGGTATTATCTCTGATACCATCATTAGACACGGCAAACAACCCGCACAAAGGAAATCATCGATCTTGACGGAAGAGAGTACGGAAAATATCTTGTTGCAGAATAATGATCGATCTTTGGCAAGACACCAGCGACTTGGTCAAGCAAATATGGCAAGTATTCTTGCAATTTAGACACAATAACGCTTGTACCGCATACACATTCTGTGATATCACTTGTCAAGTAAGTCTTGGCTGTTTGAAATATATCTGCATAAATGAATAGCACTTTAAGTTATCTTCGCTTGCTGTTATTTAGATGAGATGAATATAATGGAGGGCTCATTTTGGTTGGGCTCAAGTGGGTGACATTTGATTGAACATATTTTCCGCTTGAAGATTGTGTATGGAAGCTTGCTATTAAATATGAATTTTTCTTCTGTATTTGTTCTCAAACGCCTGATTGTTAGCAGGATGTAGTCCAGAGAAAGGACTCTGTATGATTATGGTTTACATCTTGACTGTAACATCTACCACTTTCTGCCTACAATATGCGATTTCATCCTGGCTTTATGCAGTCTCTTATGCAGTGGGACAATCAATTTCATCCTCACGCCTTCTTAGTCACCTCTTGCAACATGCATGGTAGGTTACAGTGGTGCTATTCTCTTAATTTGAGTCCCTGCAACACACAGCGATATACAGTTTGATTTAAACTGTACACCAAATATATAAGACTAAATAATATATGGATCGCGTGTTCGAAGGCAAGAACAATGATCAAAAAATATATGGATCTCGTGTTCGAAGGCCAGAACAATGATCAAAAAATATATGGATCTCGTGTTCGAAGGCCAGAACAATGATCAAAAAATATATGGATCTCGTGTTCGAAGGCAAGAATAATGATCAAAAAATATATGGATCTCGTGTTCGAAGGCCAGAATGATGATCAAAAAATATATGGATCTCGTGTTCGAAGGCCAGAATGATGATAAAAAAATATATGGATCGCGTGTTCGAAGGTCAGAATGATGATAAAAAAATACATGGATCGCGTGTTCAAATGCCAGAATCGTGATTATACAAGTTCAAAGCGGAGGTAAAATTTATAAAAAAAACTGGTCATTATGATGTGATGAAAAAACGGTATCGGCAAAATGTTGCTAGGTAGATCGAGTCCTTCGTGAATGTCGTAATGGTAGTCGTAATAGCGATTACTACTTGTTTGTATGTAAGCGGTTAATATTCTATGAGGGTGGAATAATCACAAACGTGGTGTCAGTAATTATGTATGTTAGTGCTATACAAGGATATATATATCCTTTAAATATATCCCGCCCCCCCCCTTTAAAAAAAATTAGAACATGGAACAATCAGGTATAAGCCGTAGTAACACAAATTACCAAAGTATTTTGTGTTGCTATAAGTAAATATGTGTTAAAATACCACAACTAATATGATGAAAATAATTAGAATAACACTTAGATAAATAGGAAAGATAAATAAATCTTCGCCCGTATTCATTATCTATTGTCTTTCTCCAGGTGGTTAATTATCCACTCTTGCCGTAAAGCGTAGTGTGGTTGGAGCTCGAGCCTGTATTCCAAGGCCAGATGTGTCGCCTCAGCTGCGCTATGACTGTTCAAGATGTCGCTGACGTTTTCTATCAATCTTTTTCGTGGTCTTCCCCGGAATGTTTACACATCCCTTTATTCATTTTATTCTAATTATTTGTATTAACTTTTTATTAAAAAGTGACAGATGTTTACGATGCATATTCATCTATTTACTTTTATTATATAATTAATGTGTCGTGACTTGGAGATTAAAGTTTTACAACGATTGACCCAGACGATCTTAAGAAAAAATGAATATAGGCCTATAACAGCGCTTTTACTACAATACAATTTAGTTGACGTTAACAATAGAACGTTATTGACACTTGAAAAACACTTGTGCTGCTAGGTTATACGAGAAGTGAAGTGAATCAATATAAAGGTATCACAAATACATTAAGTAAAGTTTACCTGATGATGTTATTCTTCTTATACAAGCCGGAAAATCTATATGTAAAATCAAGGGAAAATCGACGTGATATAAAGGGAAAATCGACGTAATATAAAGGGAAAATTAACATATAAAATCAAGGGAGACTGAACATGTAAAATCAAGGGAGACTGAACATGTAAAATCAAGGGAGACTGAACATGTAAAATCAAGGGAGACTGAACATGTAAAATCAAAGGCAACTGAACATGTAAAATCAAGGGAGACTGAACATGTAAAATCAAAGGCAACTGAACATGTAAAATCAAAGGCAACTGAACACGTAAAATCAAGGGAGACTGTACATGTAAAATCAAGGGAGACTGAACATGTAAAATCAAGGGAGACTGAACATGTAAAATCATGGGAGACTGAACACGTAAAATCAAGGGAGACTGAACATGTAAAATCAAAGGCAACTGAACATGTAAAATCAAGGAGACAGAACATGTAAAATCAAGGGAGACTGAACATGTAAAATCAAGGGAGACTGAACATGTAAATTCAAGGGAGACTGAACATGTAAAATCAAGGGAGACTAAACATGTAAAATCAAAGGCAACTGAACATGTAAAATCAAGGGAGACTGAACATGTAAAATCAAGGGAGACTGAACATGTAAATTCAAGGGAGACTGAACATGTAAAATCAAGGGAGACTGAACACGTAAAATCAAGGGAAAATGAATGAGGTTTCCACTATTAAATTTTAATCCAGGAACAGTAATGCAATATGTAGCAGTAGATGTTTGGTAGATACGAAGGATTTTTATGTACTTAGCAGAACTTATATAAGTACCACTCGGTCATAAATCCGGGCTTATATACCAATATATACACACGTTTATACGCACACACGCACACACACGTTTATACGCACAGACGCACACACACATACATAAATATATATTTAGGGTCGTGCCTCAGCTAAGAGGCTTTAAACCCCCATTTAACAAATAATATATATAAACACACACACAATTATGTCGACATATGTCTAAATATGTGTGTACATTAGTGGCATACACATATACATATATATAACTATATATACATATACTTATATGTTTACATACACAAACACACATATATAGACAGATACACACACACACACACGTTATATGTATATACGTCAAAGACAATAAAATAGTTGTTCATGACATAGTTGTGAAGGGCTTATTCCGTTTTAAAGTGAATACTGTGTCCTGCCATCCACGTTATCGGAGGCGACTAAACAGATTTGGATGTGAACTTATTGGCCTCATATTAGAGACGGTCAAATTGACAGAAAAACAATAATGAGATGACATGTATGGAACCGAATGATGCACAAATCGCCGTTAAACTATAAACCCTTGGATAATAATTTCTTTTTTCTGGACTCAATCCTTCTAACCAGAAGTTTTATAAAGAATACAGAAATTTAGAAAATAAACCCTTAGAAAATAAACGCATGTGTTATTTTATGAACGTTCTAGCACAACTAAATTTAACCATAGCTTCCCTTATAAATGTGAATCTCAATAATAGTTGTATTTTTGTAGAGCATGCAGGAAACAGTTTTATGAATTAAGAACTGTCCGGCAGCAATGAATTATTGTGACATCCGGGCTTTACTTTTATTATCTGGACGATTGTGACAAAGTGGTTTAATGAGCTCATCTGTAATTGATAAGGAACAGGGGAACTTCGTGACGTGGTATTTTAATCAGCACGACAGTAATGGATAATTAACGGATGGTCTTAGTGATAAAGTATTTTAATGAACTCATGTAATTTATGAGAAATAGATTAACTTCGTGGCATCATCATCAGGTGTCATGCCGGCTGGTGTAGGCGATCATGGCTCTCTACAGATATCGATCTCCAGCATATGTATCAAGATCGTGGTTGTTTTTCTGTCATGCATTATGTCAAACGGTCGAATATTTTCTCACGTTGTCGTCATCTGTCTCTGTTGACTTTAACCTTGCCTGTTGTGATTATGTTCTCCAAACCTGCCTGTCTCATGAAGTGGCAAAAAAATGAAGATTGTCTTTTTCTTATATTATTTATTAAGGTCCATTTCGCATTTGACTCTCTCAACACTTCCACGTTAGTTTTTCTGGCAGTTCAATGTATTCTCAGCATTCTTCTGTAGAACTACATCTCTGTTGCCTCTAATTTCCCACTTTCCAGTTTGTTAATCTGACTCGCCTCCATATGTTAGTATAGGAGTTATATAGCACTGAAGACCTCTCTCACCTCTAATGACAAGATCATATTTTCATTTTCATTTTCTGAATTTTTTCTGTGTGTCGCCATGACTTTCTTCTTGGGAAAACAATGTGGTAGTTTCCCGTTGCTTTCCACATCCATATGGGGGATATATATTTATATCCGTTACCTTTGACAATATTATATGTCGGGACAAATGGATGCCCCGCCCTGCCTTCGTGACATAGAAAATGATTGAAATCGACATTATGTTTTGCCACGAACCAATTGTAGCACTAGTGAAACGGCGTAAGCTGTTTAGAATTGGACATGTAATGAACCACGATTAATTTTCTATAACCATTTTGCATGGAACAATTGAGGGTGGAAGAAGAACAAGTGGTAGAGCAACCTTAGATTTACAACATAAAAAATTGTCCATTGATGATTTTTCTACATCATGCTTGAGGTTAGAGGTGTTTGGAGTTGATTTTTGTACTACTGTTTACAATATGGCGCCCTACGACCCAGACCGAGTATGGGTATTATTATTATGTATATATATTATTATTACAGTTATAAATATGTACCTGGCGCATGCGTTAGGGGAGGTAAAGACAACAAGGAAGGGAATTGGCCATCCCCACCTAATAGTTGCTGCGACTTAGTATATGAATTTATCTTCATCCCCATGCGACATGCGACCTACCTTTATCTATTGTTGTGCTTCTGTACTGTTGTTATTATACAATGTTCTTTCATTTTATTGTAAGGAACAGTTGTTTGCAAGTAATCTTTCATTTTATTGTTAGTAACGGTTGTTTGCAAGTAATCTTTCATTTTATTGTTAGTAACGGTTGTTTGCAAGTAATCTTTCATTTTATTGTAAGTAACAGTTGTTTGCAAGTAATTTTTCATTTCATTGTGAGTAACGGTTGTTTGAAAGACATCTTTCATTTCATTGTTTCTAACGGTTGTAACAGGACTTCCGGTAGCGACGTCCGTTGATGAATGGTGTTTCTCTAATCAAGTCTGGGTCATTGCGTCGATCGTTGGATTAATCAACTAACATCGTAAAGTCCATACCGATTTGTGTAACAGAAGTTAAAAGCACACGCACGAAAATGCGCTTATTTAATTCCTGAGTTATTCCGGTGCTATCATATGGATGTGAGAGCTGGAAAAGCTCTTTATCTTCAGAAAAGAAATTACTGAGTTTCGAGAACAAATGTCTTCGTAGGATAACTAACACCCATTGGAGTGAATTCAAATCGAATGATAAAATCAGAGAAGAGACACATCAAAATTTCATCACAGATGTTATCAGAAAACGCCGTTGGTCCTACATTGGGCATGTCCTACGCACAGACACCAACAGAATACACCACCAATCTCTTGAATGGATACCTATAGGCAAAAGAGCAAGGGGTAGACCAAAAGAAACACTCAGAAGAACAATACTTAGAGAAAGTAAAACAACCAATATTCATACTATTCAAGAACTGCACAGAATAGCTTTGAATAGACAGAATTGGAGAGATCTGACCTCTGCCCTATGCGCTAAATTCAGCGCAAAAGGAAAATGAATGAATGAACCGTTGTTTGCAAGTAATCTTTCATTTCATTGTTAGTAACGATTGTTTGCAAGTAATCTTTCATTTCATTGTTAGTAACGGTTGTTTGCAAGTAATCTTTCATTTCATTGTTAGTAACGGTTGTTTGCAAGTAATCTTTCATTTCATTGTTAGTAATAGTTGTTTGCAAGTAAGTAATCTTTCATTTCATTGTTAGTAACAGTTGTTTGCAAGTAAGTAATCTTTCATTTCATTGTTAGTAACAGTTGTTTGCAAGTAATCTTTCATTTCATTGTTAGTAACAGTTGTTTGCAAGTAAGTAATCTTTCATTTCATTGTTAGTAACAGTTGTTTGCAAGTTAAGTAATCTTTCATTTCATTGTTAGTAACGGTTGTGTGTAAGTAATCTTTCATTTCTTTGTTAGTAACGGTTGTTTGAAAGTAAGCAACGTATGAACCGAAGCGTGCAAACTAGCCGTCAAACTATAAACCATGGGAAATTCATTTCATTTTATGTACTAGATCAGTGTCTCTCAACCTTTTTCCACCATGCCCCACCTAAGTCTTTCTAAAATTTGATTCCCCCCCCCCCCATGTAACATATACCTATTTTTTATATTCATAAATTGAATTATTCCCTACGGTTTAGTGGATGAATTGACACATGAATTGCCCCCCCCCCCCCCGAATAATCAAATTGCCTCCCCTTGTGGGGCTGAGTCCCACGCTGGAAAACACTGGACTAGATCCCTCTAACCCGAAGTTTCAGAACCAGTACAGAAAAGTACAACAGAAAAACCTCATGCTGTATGTCATGGACGTGCTAGCTAAGATTCTCTAATGAAAAAAAAAATATACCTCAGTTTTAAGATCATGTAAAATTAATATTAGCATCTTTACGTGTTGCAATCTTTGACTCGTCTGACAGAGGAACCTAGTTTACAATTAGTTATTTTCTGCATATAAATCTATATATCTACTTAATTTTGGTAGATAATTATTTTTTTTAATATCTAAAATTAGTTAAATATGTTTTACAGAGCGCCTACAACAGAAAAAAAATCGACGTTTCTACTTAAAGGTGTTTATTTTAACAATCACAGAAAAAGGTACCATATAGAAGGGAACTATATAGAATTATTTAATATTAGATAATCTAATATAGATGTGGAAAATATGGTGACAATATTTTGTTTTTCAGTTACTGAGATAACTCACCAACTGAGATAGCTCACCAACTGAGATAACTCACCAACTGAGATAACTCACCAACTGAGAACTAATTGTCAACATACAGATTTAATTCTAATTATATCATTGCTTTTATTTTCACTTTTCGGTTATACGATGTGTCATCTTGTAATGTAGCCTCCAATTCCGGTAATGTACTTCTTTTTTCTTTTTTACATTTTCCAGCTGTATTTTGTAATGTAGCCTCCAATTCCGGTAATGTCCTTTTTTTTTTTTACATTTTCCAGCTGTATTAGATTATAAATTATTGAAGGTTACATAATTCAAGCTAGTCCGACTCTATATTGGTAACGATTTCTTTGTCTTTTTTGCCTACATAAAGACTGTTCAGTCGAAAGGTCGATTTGTTCTATTGTAGACTCAATGTAAAACTTATTTAATGTATTTTTTAAAGTATCTAGCTATATGGTATACAGTTTGTAGCAATTTCCCATTCATTGAATTTCAAATCTGACATCAACTCCATATTGTGACATGTCAAGCTTATTGTGACACTGAATTTCACTTCTGATATCGATTTCATATTGTGACATGTCAAACTTATTTAAAAACGTATTTACTTCCTGATCTTCCATTGTTTCTTCGTTGAACAAATTTGTTTACTTTGTATCGAAATCTAAAGATAGGTCCCATATCAACAACTTGCCGTCGGTGGTGAAGATAACCGTTCATGTACTAAGCCGCAGCAACTATTAGATGGGGGGGGGGTGGACATTTCCCTTCCTTGCTGTCATTATCTCCTAACACATACTTCAGTACTCATTTACAGCTGAGTCGACTGAAGGAGTGGCCGTGTCAAGCGAGAAATCAGAACCAGGATTGTTTTTTGTCCGTAAGTTTGTATCTAGGATTATCTAAATGTACTTTACTAATAGTCTCTCACTAATGATATCTCATAAAGAAGAGGATTGTTTCATTCTGATCTCTGTGATCTAACTTCTTTTTAACACTGACTTATTGAACCAACTTTCTCGTTGATTGATGTTTATTTGGTGTTCACACATTGAATAACTTGTACTTGTAATCTTGTAACGAGTGTGAATAGTTAGAGATATATTCTATAATTATATCAATAACAAATAAAACTGCAGTTTTATCAGGTTAACAACAAAATAAATATATTCTTCGACCGTATAGCACTAGGAAAGAAATATATAGTATATTCTTCGACCGTACAGCACTAGGACAGAAATATATAGTATATTCTTCGACCGATGCGGTATAGTAGACCTGTTCGCTAAAACGTAAACAGGAACTAGTATCTTATTTGCGTAAATCTATTGGTTGGTCTTTGCTATTTTTGGTATGCGACTCCAAGTATGTAAATAGCTTTCGTTACTGCATGTTTTCCTGTGAAGGAGTGTTCAATATTGAATTATCACAGGCCATATCATTACTATGCAGGATTGTTCTCCATGTGACGCGATTTTCCGCCAACTTCTTCCAGTTTTCAGAAGCGTTGAGACAAGATTACATTCATGATTTGAAAACATCTTTGGTATAGTCACTTTGACGATTGAACTATCCCCATAAGAGTGTGTGTTTTAGGGATTCGGCTGTGGCTCATCTGTTGAAAATAGCCAAACCACTTGTGTTTTGTATGACTCATCTTCGTTGTGAGATTTCGTGTGTCTTCAATGTACTCGGGTACACAATATGTATTTCGTCCCTCTCAACGAAGCGGCACACCCCCTGCCGAGAGTACCACTCATAGAACGTTAACTCCGTATCCTCAAGCGATAATCCCAAGGGATATCCGAAAAATTACTTTATAAATAAAGACGTCACGAGCACGATTTGAACCTGTAACTTCTTGAGGACAAAACGAGCGGCCACTATACCAATGGAGATCATTCTATTACTGAGCATGGAGATTATTGTTAGAAGCTTGATAATGTGCCGGACCTCATTGTTTGTATAGTAACCTTATACAGCCACTTGATAAGCATAATTAATTTTTTTCTAAGAAATAAATTAAAGATGTTGACATCACACAGGCCAACTCTTATTGTGAGTTGCAGCACAAATATATATTAAACTGGACAAGAGATAACACGCGTATCAGTAGGAACATAATCTTTGTCAGTTATACAAACAAAAATATGTATAAATACATGCAACCACATATAGACTAAAGGGCTGCAACAAGGTATGTACATCTAAGTGACACACAACATCACGCGATAGTACAAGTGGATCAGTGATTTCTTGTACGTGCTTTGAAAGACTTTGTGGCTCAAATTGGTTATGGGTATCACGTCTATCATCGCAATGGATCGTAAATTATATCTCTTATAGCTCCGCCGAAGACAGATGTGTTGGGCCATTGACGAAAATAAAACGGCGACACAACGCATTTCAATTCTCTGGACTACATCCTGCTGGAAATCTAGTAGGACAATCGTCCTGCTACAAGGGAGATCCAGCAGAAGTTTAAGAATGAACGATGAAGAAGAAGAAGATATCTGTAAAGCATAACAATAATATTATTGTGTGGAAAGACGGAAAGATACCTATTATAGACGAGTTATGGTAAAGAAATAATGCAGGCATAATCTTCAACCTGACCAATGCTACCCGTCTATTACTTGTAAGGACATATTCTGAACATCTGATGATCGATGTACTTATATTCAGTTCATCATGTACAACAGACTTCATGCTGTATGGATAAATATCAGCAACATTTGTGTTATGTTTCTCAGATGTTAAGAATCATGATTGTATGTCTCTGAGTAGATCTATTTTTCATGTGCACATTGACGGGATTTTCACTCACATTTGGGAGAAATATCCAGCTTGAGGAGACAGGAAGAATTTCTAGTTTCAGAAGACAGGAAGGCAAAATCAATCTATCGTAAGTGAACACAATTGAACAAAGAAATCAAAATGTCTTAGTTACTGATGTGACTTAACAAGATCTTCCTGTGCTTTGATGTTCTGGTGGAATTGATTTGTCAGATAGTGAAATACAGAAAGAATTGAACACTAATTATTTCGGTGATAACAAGAAAGTAGAAATAGTAAAAACGTGCAAGATAGCAGCTTCGCATAACTAAACGGTCTAGTCATTTTCAAGAATAATCTTGCCTGTATAAATAAAACCGTGTCACTTAACTTGGCTGATTCAAATGATTAATGTGTTACATTGCGTCTACTTTGTATCGCTAGCATATTAAAAAAGCATGAGAAAGTTGTATACTATGTATCGCTAGCACATGAAAAACACGGGAAAGTTGTAAACTTTTTATCGCTAGCACATGAAAAACACGGGAAAGGTGTATACTTTGTATCGCTAGCACATGAGAAACACGGGAAAGTTGTATACTTTGCATCACTAGCACATGCGAAAAACACGGGAAAGTTGTATATGCCAGAGTAAGTGACTAATGGGACAGCAAATAGGAATAAAATAAGACATGGATGTATGGTTTTAACTCCTGGTACATGAAGAGACCATCAAACGAGCTATATGTCGAGTTTAGGATTCTACGTTGTTGAATACAGATTTATTGATCACCAACATACTGCACAGCGAACCTCAACTGATCATAAATAGCTGTAGAGTTAACTTGAATTCGTTTAGCTGACCAAGAATGGTGCTAACTGTGTATGTTCAATACATATTTAGTGATCAAAAAATACATGATTGTATGCCAAAATAGTTAAGTTAAATCCTTAAATGCAAAATGCGTTTCTGTTGTGACATTGTGCAGAAATATTGTAACACAATGTAACAGATATCTAAGACCAAAATAAACATTCATTAAACATCATAACTCAAACTATAATCAGAAATAGGAAAAGTACCTATAGATATATATGGGGGTCTATAAAGTCGATGTGTACTGAATTTGAACACTAATAAATGTGCTCAGTATGACGTTTTTGAAAGCTGTGTATTTCCATGGTCTGGTACACATGGCAACTCATCAGATCATAAATAACTGTAGAGTTAACTTGTATTCGCTTAGCTGACCAAGAATGGTGCTAACTGCTAGAAAAAATAATTTTTGTTAAACATAATTTGTTAATACGAGTGAATATGCGGAAGATATTATAGAATTAATGCAGAAACTTACTGATGCAGATGTCCCAACATTTGATGTATAGAAATAACTTCATTGTATTGCGATCCATTGTACCCAATACGCAAATGACACGAGCAGTAGTGTTTTTAATATATATTGTTGCGTGAATGACATCACACTGGACTACAGTAAGTACTCACAATTCATCCGACATAGTGTCACTAGCAACTTAATGAGTACACGGCGACTTTACAGACACCCTGTATTAGACATATTTTATCGTCTACACACACCGTATCAAAACACTGTATTCAAAACGGTTTTGTGGTTACAAGTAAGCTATCATAATAATAATAATAATAAAAATAATAGATTATGGTCGTAGAAGATAGCACAAAAAGGCCATTCACAAACCTCTGTCAGCCATTTGGACGAGTGTAGAAATGTCATACTAAGGCCATTCTTGATTTTGTCAATTCAATTTGTTTTTCGCACTTTTTTTTATTCCACCCTGAGCATTTCCTAGCACAATAGTGTATACCTATATTTTAAACGCAAAGGACCATCGAAATACTACATTGAAATATTATATTGAAATACTACAATGAAACACTACATTGAAATAACATATTCAATAAGCTAACATATTTCATGTTGTCTTTGGTGTCATTGGACGTCTGCATGCACACAAAAACAACAAGTGGTAGAAAGCACCTTCTACATACACACAGGCCTCTCTGACTACGTATCTAAGTAACAAAGTTTAGTGCTGACGTTAGGATCGTGTGGATACAGCAGAGGGTTCTAACTAGGAGGACTATGTACCCACTTAGCTACCGGGGCTTCAGCATAAATGAAATATATTGACCACAAAACTAGGATGACTGTTCACTCACTTAGCTACCGGGGCTCTAGTATAAATTAAATATATGGACTACTCTAGGATGACTGTTCACTCACTTAGCTACCGGGGCTCTAGTATAAATTAAATATATGGACTACTCTAGGATGACTGTTCACTCACTTAGCTACCAGGCCTCTAATATAGACAAAATATATAGACACCCAACTAGGAGGACTGTGCACAAACTTAGCTTCCGTAGCTCTAGTATCAGTGAAATATATTGAACCCTGTCCACACAATTACCTACAACGGTTCCAATATAAATGAAATATATAGACACCCAACTTGGATGACTGTGCACCCACTTTGCTACCGGGGCTCCAGTATAAATGATGTATATGGACCACCCAACTAGGATGACTGTGCACCGGGGCTCCAGTATAAATGATGTATATGGACCACCCAACTAGGATGACTGTGCACCGGGGCTCCAATATAAATGATGTATATGGACCACCCAACTAGGATGACTGTGCACCGGGGCTCCAGTATAAATGATGTATATGGACCACCCAACTAGGATGACTGTGCACCGGGGCTCCAGTATAAATGATGTATATGGACCACCCAACTAGGATGACTGTGCACCCACTTTTCTAGCGGAGCTCCAGTATAAATGATGTATATGGACCACCCAACTAGGAAAATTATGCACCTACTACTAAGCTACCAGGGCTCAAGTGTGCATGAGAGAAAAGATAAACATATTTTAAATGATATAAAATAACGTATTAAGAGATATGATGATGATGTTGATGTTGATGATGATGATGATGTTGAGGATGTTGATGATGATGATGTTGATGATGATGATGTTGATGTTGATGATGTTGATGATGATGATGATGATGTTGATGATGATGATGATGATGTTGATGATGATGTTGATGATGATGTTGATGATGTTGATGATGATGATGATGATGATGATGTTGATGATGTTGATGATGATGATGATGATGATGATGATGTTGATGATGGTGTTGATGATGATGTTGATGATGATGTTGATGATGATGATGATGTTGATGATGATGTTGATGATGATGATGATGATGATTATGATGATGATGATGATGATGTTGATGATGGTGTTGATGATGATGTTGTTGATGATGATGATGATGATGATGATGATGATGTTGATGTTGATGATGACGTATCATGAGTTATATTATAAAATATTTTTTTTATTTTCAGAAACCCTCACTGATTTTGATAAAAGCTAATAGCAAGCATAGATTATGTCTCTTCTATCGAATACAACAGTGTTCTCTACTTTTATCCACCCTTGGATTTATTTCAGCCTTGGAAATATATAACAAAAATGTGTAAACTTTCTTTAAGATTTGCAAATTATGAACATAGCCTGTAACAAAGTGTAGAAGTGTGTTGCCACTGTGTGTAATATTTGTTTTCCTTCTCTGTAGAGTTAAAAATGTTAAGTAAAAAATAATTATATTTTGAGAACCGCTGTATATAAACTATTTGTGTCCGCGTGAGTGAATATAAAACATGATTCAGCCTCGACTAAAATTCTTTCACAGATTGGACAAATAGGATTAGAACTAGATTAGATAAACATTTGCAGGCCCGCAAAATTGAAAGTGCCGGGAATTGTTATAATCAGACTGTGTATTACATTAACAGAACAAAACCTCAGACATTGTCACTTCTGATCAAATTTGAAATGCAGGTTATCACATTAGAATTACGAACGTAGACGTAGTGTAATATACGATATTTTGTACAGAAAACTGTAAACATCAATACATGCACGGAGATATCAGTGTTAATCTGTTGTTTCTTTTCTATGATTATTGTATAACAAAATTTTGAATTATAAATGAATTCATGATTCTTGAAGCGGAAAATCTCTTTTTCAACCTATGAATTCGTGAATCTTTAAGCGAAAATCTCTCTTTCACCATACAAATTCATGATTCTTGAAGACAAAATCTCTCTTTCACCATACAAATTCATGATTCTTGAAGACAAAATCTCTCTTTCAACCTACAAATAAGAATCCAATTTCAGAATGACATTATTTGAATCAGTTTGAACTTTTACTTGGAATAACAGCCAACATCACTCCCAAGTTTCCTTAATCGCCTCCAACACAATTTATGACAGATGACAGCACAACTATTATTTGCTAATTTATTTTTCATATCTGGGCAGCAGAAAATCGACGGATATTGCACAATATGGCTGTTTATGACAAATATTTCTCTAAACAGTGCCACGACACAAATCTTTAAAGTGTGTAATTGGTAATGGTGTGATTGATGCCACATTAGGTAAAATTAATCTAAAAAACAAGGTCTGAAGTAAGACAAGACTGAGTGCATTCTCCTTTACTTTTCAAGATATACATGGACAGAATAAAAAGAAGTTCACACTAACAAAGAGGAAAACATTTCAAATACACCTGTTGAAGAACTTAATAATTAAATCAACGAAATACGCCGACCATCAACGTCTAATATGCGAAAATGAGGAAAATGTGCACAACCGCATTAATTTATTGCTATTAACATGTAAGGAGTACAACAAGATAATTAACGTACAAAAAACAGACTTTATAAAATTATCAAATCTGCAACACTAATGTATATAGCAATAGATAACACTAAAGTGAAACACATCAAAGAATTTAAATATCTGGGCAGCATTTTTTCCAAAAATGGAAAACTAGAGAAAGAAATCGAAACAAGGTGTCAGACAGCAAACACAGTGACTTACCAACTTTCATCATATCTTCTCCACCCAAAGGTCAAGATGGAAATCAAAAGGCGGCTAATATCTTTAATTTATATACCAGCAGTCTGCTACCAATGTCAGACATGGTCTCTAACAGTCTCACAGCAAAGTAAAAACGTTACATATGGATTGCAGTGTCTGAGAAAATCTGCAGTGATTACAAAACTAGGTAAAATAAGAAATGAAAACATTAGTAAAAGAGATGGTACAATATCATGTATTGAACATATCGAAGGACTGCAAGTAGCATGGTCCGGTCACTTTATGAGAATGAACCCAAACCAAATGCCTGTAAGAACATATAACAAAAGAATATCCAGATATAGAGCCACACGTATATCAAGAAACCTGTGGACAGAAAACATCAAGATAACTTTGAACAAATATGGACTCGATTCAATCAAGGCAACACATCTGGCATTGTAACGACAATCGCGGCTCCTATCCCTACGCTAAACGGCAAGTGGATACTATCAACCATCATTCACCTGGGAAAAGGCAATATGTTAAATTTTATCAATGAAGTATTCTTAATACTTTACAACTATTTGTCAAAAACATTTATACAAGCAACTTTATTTTTAAAAACACAACTTCAAATGTAATAGAATTTGCAACACAAAAAGCGCAAATACGGATTTAAGGTACAATATGAAAATCAGTGGACAGGTTTCTACGGAACAGATAGCTAACATAATTAAACGAGGCGAAATTTCGATAAAGACGCATATACCGACGCTTCCAATATTCGACACGTTGTACGATGAAACTCCTAACCACTCGGTATGCGCGCTGCACACTGAGTGGGAGGTGGATGGCCAGTTCATTGCACGGCAAATAGCTAGATCGGTATTTTAAGTTACGACTTTTTAAGTTTCCGAGATAGTGCAATAGCATATGAAATGAAAACGTTGGTATGTTGTCACGTGATTTGTCCACTGATTTTTGTATTGTACCAAATTTAATAATACTATTAGCAACTCACAATACAAACTCAGTGACTTTAACAACAATAGCAGGGCATGTAACTTGCAACACAAAAAGTGTGATTTTAACTACAACAGTTCTTGCAGTTAACATGACTTTCAATATAATAGCACAGCTAACTTGCAACGCAAAAATCTGAGATCTAAATACAACATTTCTTAGAACAACAACAACAAGCGACTGAAAACAGTAGCAGGACTTGCAACGCAAAAAACGCGACGATGCAGACAAATTGACCTGCAAACATAATTCGTTTACTTAAAGCGCTCACGTAACGGACTCGATATCAATCAGCAGTCTATTATACACGTTACAAGAGAAATCAATGAAGTGAATGTTGACAAGTAATGATGTCATTAGGGAGGTTTCTACATCAGAAGCACTCTCATTCTACCACTTTATGTTTACATTATTTTTACTGTAAAGAAGTGTTTTTGACCTATAATTGAAATGAAGATACTGTTTTATTGTTCGTTTGTCATCCCTAGGAAAAACGAGTGGTGGCTCTTGCTTTTTGTGTGCAGTGAGATGGTTCTCCATTTCTTTAAAATATCAACAAGAACGTGCGTCATTGAGCAATGTCTTAGAGAGGAGTCTCTTAATAAGAGAAGTATTATGCCATTAGACGTTAGAGAGGTGTCTCTTACTAAGAGAAGTATTATGCCATTAGACGAGTTTGGTATTTTGATTGCTCATTGAAAGTGCAGTGTTCCGCTGCTGGCGAGCTATTTCACATGAAGAACGAATTCTTTATTGTTCATTGTGTTCTTATGAGACTAAAAGCAAATATGAAACTATCAATTCCGCCAAAGACGGATGTGTTGGGACATTGGCGCAAATATTACGGCAACACAACGCATTTCCATTCTCTGGACTACATTCAACTGGAAATCTGGTAGGATCATTGTCCTGTTACAAGAGAAATCCAGTGGGAGTTTGAGAATGAACGCTGAAGAAGACGAAACCATCAATAAATATTTCAAATACTAAGAGAGGAGACAAAACAAGACTATGTTACGAAAATCATCAGAAAACGCCGCTGGACATACATCGGCCACGTACTTAGAATGAAGGAAGATAGAATTCCACGACAAGCCTTCACGTGGACACCATACGGCAAAAGAAAACAGGGAAGACCAAAAACAAGGCTCAGAATAACATTTATGAATGAACTAAAATTAACAGGCATAAATGCACAAGACCTGCAATCCTTGGCAACTGACCGACAGGCATGGAGAACTATGACATCCGCCCTATGTGTCAAACTTGGCAAAAGAGGAACTGACTGACTGAGACTAAATTTTCTTTGTAATAACATGCTGGCTAACGGGTGTCAGCCCAATTTAATTTGGGCTATTTCACCCCAATAGACGAGATTATTTTTGGCTGACAGTGCTGTAAAGCACGTCTGGCGTCTACGTCTCAACACGTGCAGTTCTTTAGCAGTGTTAACTTGGCATGGCCTTTCAATCGATCATCAGGAATGGTCGATATTTCGACTCTTCGCAATTAATGGATTATCACTCTCTGTTCCCTTGTAATTCTGGACTAAAATTTGTATACGTGTATGTGTTGAGCAACAGTTGTCAGTTGTGTCGGGCATGGGTCGATTACGGTTATCTCAGATGAAGTGATTCGCTGACGGCAAACTAATCTCGCGTATGAAAACAATTGCCCGTTGTGCCTCTGTGATAAGCAACCTAATTTTCTCTGTACTGTTCTGTAAGCAACAAATGTCAATCGAATTGGGCTTGGGTTATTTAGCATTTGAGGACGAGGATCCCCCCCCCCCCCCACAGCAACGTTGCCAACAGAGTCTCAGTCTCAA
Source organism: Meghimatium bilineatum (assembly GCA_034231615.1). NCBI lineage: Eukaryota > Metazoa > Mollusca > Gastropoda > Stylommatophora > Philomycidae > Meghimatium > Meghimatium bilineatum. Next base: position 18,373,844 of record CM067320.1, read on the forward strand.
CACTTGATCGGTATGATAATTGGAACAAATGTGCTTCTTCAAATTTACTCTGTGCTTTTCCGTATGTTATACGGAGAGCTTCGTTTAATACTTTCTTTCATACTCTTAAGTACAACAACTTAAGGTCTCCCATCTGACATCCATTTTAATTCGGGTAGTAGCATTCTATTTCCATTAATTCTAAATACATCACAGAAATAAATTCACTGTTTTCTTCTTATTATCGTAGAAACATTTCTATTTGTTGTTTTCTCCTAAGTACATGTTTGACTTAAATTTTTCCCTCTTAATATTTAATGTTTTTCTAAGGCATTTATTTTCAAATTAATTTAATATCCGGTATCTTTTCTTTAATTTCTAGGTTTCGCAACCATATGTTAATATTTACTTATTGTTCTTTATTTCCAGTGTTTGTTATGGGGTTTAGTGGAAGCGATTCCAAAACAATTCTTATAGAAATCTCACATGTGGTATCTCAGTCTAGTATCATTTTTCTGCATGTAGGGAAAGTTATCCTGTTAAAAATTGTTTCTCTTTGAGAGTTATATTAAAACTGAAGCCTTTAAAATTCATGATATTAGTCTTGGGAATGTTCGCGTATATTTGATGTTGAAAATTGCTGCTGCACTACTTGACTTTCTCACCTTGATTTAATTGTGCAACATTGATATTAATATTGCACCTTAGTTGTGTGTATTTCTTTGTAACGATCATGACTTCTGTTCACTTCTTGTTTAGACTTAGAACTACGTGTTCACTTTCTTGTACTACCACATCTAACAGACATTGAAGTTCATGTTCTTGTTACCCTACCCTAAAATCTACCAAACAGTAACAAAACATATCTGACATGCATGTTGTACGAAGCGACTAAGGATGTTTTAGGGATGGAGTTGACTGTCCAATCCTAAAATTTTTAATCGGTCAAAATTGCCCGAAGCCATGCTGAAGTTGGATGTGTCAGACTGAAAAGCGCAGATATCGCAATCACGATTTAATATATGACACAAAGTAATTCGTTCTCTGGACAACATACATCCTTGCAGTATGCAATAGTTTGAAATCGAATGAAGATGATGGTGTTTATAAGTACATGGCTTGCAGAATGTCACTAAGCCACTTTTATGACATGTACACATTGAACGTCTATTAAGTTGAATCTTAGGAAGTCATTTTACCGATACTTCCATCCTCACCACAGCATATCGTAGTTTTACGTTCACTTTCCCTCACAATGCATGCGTGTATGACATTTCACACCTCACCCGAGCTTATCGTAGTTTTACGTCCACTATTTCTCACAATGCATGTGTGTTTGACATTTACTTCCTCCTGCATAAAGGGATATTTTTATCATCCACACACATTGCTTATGACCTCCCTATATAGCCTGCAGTGAATTATCGATCATAGTGTCAAATACCATCTGTATTGACATATATTGGCCAGCTTCATCTATCATGCTATGAGGACATTAGATAAAAGGCTTGCGTAGTCAGATAATGTTAATAATAATAATATTGAAAAGGTGCCACATTGTAGACACCCTCACAAACACATCTCTAAACTCTTCTAGCCTCAGCCGTTTGGATAAGTGTGGAAACATCCTTCTTGGAACATTATATGACGTTGTCAATCCAAGATTGCCTAGACCACCTCGTTTCCTTCCAATCTCAATTGTTCCTTAAAAATACTTCTAGACAGTGAAATGTTTCTCATGACATGTTACAATCATAGAAGAAACCATTATGGATGGCAACGATAACATTATATACCTTACGAATTATGAATGAATATTCGTCTAGAAGTGCTCATATCCCACTCTGAGTGAATATTAGTCTAGAAGTGTTCCGATCCCACTCTGAGTGAATATTAGTCTAGAAGTGTTCCGATCCCACTCTGAGTGAATATTCGTCTAGAAGTGTTCCGATCCCACTCTGAGTGAATATTAGTCTAGAAGTGTTCCGATCCCACTCTGAGTGAATATTAGTCTAGAAGTGTTCCGATCCCACTCTGAGTGAATATTAGTCTAGAAGTGCTCCGATCCCACTCTGAATGAATATTAGTCTAGAAGTGTTCCGATCCCACTCTGAATAAATGCATTTAGAGTGTAGAGAGTGACAGTTTCAGTTCGGTGTTGATTTATCAGTTTCTTCGTATATCTATTTTGTTTCTCTTTAGGGGTTGTTCCGATCTCTACACCAATACACCAATCTCACGGAGCCTTGATAGCGACCATGATTCAATCTCACGGAGCCTTGAGAGCGACCATGATTCAATCTCACGGAGTCATGAGAACGACCATGATTTAATCTCACGGAATATTGAGAGCGATCATAATTCATGTTTTTCAAAAACTTCTTAAAGATCTTGGTAACACAAGGATGCAGAAAGAGGAGCAACACATAGTGACACTATTTACCTTTCGTATATGTTGTAGGAGGTGACTAAGGAGATTGTGTGGTGGAGTTAGCTGACCCATCCCAAATAGGGTGATAGTGACCCAGAAGCCATGTTAAAGTCGGATGACCCAGGCTAAAAAACGAAGAATCGCTGCAATCTGTAAACTATGACGCATAGCTTTCCGTTCTTCTGAATACATCCTGCTAATTACCTTCTCACTTGTAGCCATGCTCGCCAGTCTATCAGCGAGCGCTATTACGTTCTCACCTGTGGCCATGCTAGCCAGTGTATCAGCGAGCTCTATTACGTTCTCACCTGTGGCCATGCTAGCCAGTGTATCAGCGAGCTCTATTACCTTCTCACCTGTGGCCATGCTCGCCAGTGTATCAGCGAGCTCTATTACGTTCTCACCTGTGGCCATGCACGCCAGTGTATCAGCGAGCTCTATTACCTTCTCACTTGCAGCCATGCTCGCCAGTGTATCAGCTAGCTCTATTACCTTCTCACTTGTAGCCATGCTAGCCAGTGTATCAGCGAGCTCTATTACCTTCTCACCTGTGGCCATGCTAGCCAGTGTATCGGCTAGCTCTATTACACTCAACGCAATGTTATCTTCACACCATCTTTTCTTTTTATATTCCCATACCTCTCTTGTTTTTAAACGTGATTGTTGCCACGACGTGCTCCATCTTTTCTCTCTGATATCCTCCTTCATTTTCTTCTGTTAATTTGTATTGCCCTTATATCTGAACTATGTCTTTTCTATAAACTTGACTGTGTTGTGTAACTCATTAAGGGTCCGTACAGTTTTCTTTCCACTGTTCTCTCACTGTTATTCTTTCCACTCTCTAGGCCAGTGTATTTGCCTCAATATTTCATATTCTGCGCATTACTGAAAGATATACTCTGCTGTCTGGTGTACCTCTACATGTACGAGTATACACACACATGGCTGTGTTGTCAATATTAAACGTTGTATAAATGTAGCTGCGGAGACGGTTGTATCCTGTTTTGATGTGTAAAATGACAACCTGTTCGGGTCTGTTCATAGTTTTCTAGTCATCTTCTTTTGCTGTTGGCTAATTAATTGTTTTGATCATTTGTTTCTTTTGATAGTAAGTTATTGATGCATTTAGTTGATGATGGTTGGTTGCTGATCCAGCGGTCCATGGTCCCACGCCTTTTGACCCAATTCCATTAAATGACATTATATTGCTGGGAAGTCTGTGGATTTTCGGCCCACCCCGGGCCAGAGCCAGAGAATAACTGTCACACCTCCAAGAAGGTAAGTTTCAACCTATGCACTGCTCCGGGCCACTGCAGCCAAGATAAGGTTCACTGCGCTCATTCCCCGCCACCAATTGACTACTGGTTATGCCGAACTTCTCTATTGCTCCAGGCATGCAACCAAATGTTCAAGTCAAAAGGATTGTCACGTCCTGAGTCACTGTGCCTCTATGATGGTCTCAGCCATAGGAAAAAACTGTGCTGTCATTTCCTCTTCCCCAGTGCTGCACAGTACATCTCTGGCTCCTTCTCAACCACAGAGGGTGCATACATATATTCAAGTAAACATGAAACACATTTCAACAACAAAATAACAGCATAATTGTATAGATGATGTGCCATGAAGCTTCTATAAGAAGATAACCTCAATATAACGGCATTTCATCTACTAAGGTTTTCTGCTGCATAGGTGATTTGTCTAGTGGGCCATTGGTAATTGATGTTCAGCAGAGCCCTTTTTAGTTTAGGCAATTTGCTCTCTCGTTTACAGATATCGTAAAATGCGATGGTATTCACTGCATGGCTGCTTGGCGCTGACTGAACGTCAAATATAAACGTTTTGTTTCACATTTTGAGAAAGATGATCATATTCAAACAATTTTATTGTCTTATATAAACAGTATTGTTGACGTCAATTTTTTTCAAGCAGTTCAGCTAACAGTATTTACAGATATGGTAGCTATCCAGACTGGAGCACTTGTAAATGCTTATTTTGCAACTGTTATGATATTCCCAAGAATGTGGACAGACTTCTTCTGATGCGAGTAAGAATTGTCTCTTTTTAGTTAAAATCTTTGATTCAAGATATAGATATGTCGTTCTCAACATCCCTCTATAAAACCACATCTCTGGTGCCTCTATAAAAGTTCTTACTTTTTCGTTAATTGTCCAAGATTCATTTCAATACATCAGAATCAGTTCTACATAACGTCTAAGTACTCTCACTTCAAAACATCAGATTTAATACTGTATATCGACTCTCTCACTTCAACATATCTGAATTAGTTCTATATAACTTCTAATAATTCTCTAAATTTAACATATCTGAATTAGTTCTATATAACTTCTAATAATTCTCTCACTTTAGCATATCTGAATTAGTTCTATATAACTTCTAATAATTCTCTCACTTTAAACATATCTGAATTAGTTCTATATAACTTCTAATAATTCTCTCACTTTAACATATCTGAATTAGTTTTATATAACTTCTAATAATTCTCTCACTTTAGCATATCTGAATTAGTTCTATATAACTCCTAATAATTCTCTCACTTTAACATATCTGAATTAGTTCTATATAACTTCTAATAATTCTCTCACTTTAGCATATCTGAATTAGTTCTATATAACTTCTAATAATTCTCTCACTTTAACATATCTGAATTAGTTTTATATAACTTCTAATAATTCTCTCACTTTAGCATATCTGAATTAGTTCTATATAACTTCTAATAATTCTCTCACTTTAGCATATCTGAATTAGTTCTATATAATTTCTAATAATTCTATCACTTTAGCATATCTGAATTAGTTCTATATAACTTCTAATAATTCTCTCACTTTAACATATCTGAATTAGTTCTATATAACTTCTAATAATTCTCTCACTTTAACATATCTGAATTAGTTCTATATAACTTCTAATAATTCTCTCACTTTAACATATCTGAATTAGTTCTATATAACTTCTAATAATTCTCTCACTTTAACATATCTGAATTATTTCTATATAACTTCTAATAATTCTCTCACTTTAACATATCTGAATTAGTTCTATATAACTTCTAATAATTCTCTCACTTTAGCATATCTGAATTAGTTCTATATAACTTCTAATAATTCTCTCACTTTAACATATCTGAATTAGTTCTATATAACTTCTAATAATTCTCTCACTTTAGCATATCTGAATTAGTTCTATATAACTTTTAATAATTCTCTCACTTTAACATATCTGAATTATTTCTATATAACTTTTATGATTTTGAGATCGCCGGACCTGATTGAGCTGTGTTAGTTTTGATGATGATTATCGTCCTTTGTTTCTTTACAGACTCCAAGGAAGCAGGTTAGTGTAAAAAGCCGAGGCACGTAGAGCTCTAAGTTTCTCACGTGACAGCTTGTCCGGGCAGGTTTTACGGGATAATGTCTTGTCCATTTGCACTAAGTACCTCGACTATATTTATTAGCTTCATGAGAAAGGCAATGCCAATACACTTTGAAACAAACACAACTGCAGGGTACCAGAAGATGGGTTTAATTTTATCAGTATGTTGTGGGATAAAAAGTATTTCCTTAGTATTGTGTGGGGGAAAGGCTTTTTATTACTACTGTGTATGGACAAAAGGCTTTATATTACTATTGTGTGTGGACAATACGCTTTATATTACTATTGTGTGTGGACAACAGGCTTTATATTACTATTGTGTGTGGACAACAGGCTTTTTATTACTATTGTGTGTGGACATAAGGCTTTATATTACTATTGTGTGTGGACATAAGGCTTTATATTACTATTGTGTGTGGACATAAGGCTTTATATTACTATTGTGTGTGGACATAAGGCTTTTTATTACTATTGTGTGGGGACAACAGGCTTTATATTACTATTGTGTGGTGACAAAAGGCTTTATATTACTATTGTGTGTGGACAACATACTTTTTATTACTATTGTGTGGTGACAAAAGGCTTTATATTACTATTGAGTGTGGACATAAGGCTTTATATTACTATTGTGTGGGGACAGCAGGCTTTTTATTACTATTGTGTGGGGACAACAGGCTTTATATTACTATTGTGTGTGGACAAAATGATTTATATTACTATTGTGTGTGGACACAATGCTTTATATTACTATTGTGTGGGGACAAAAGGCTTTATATTAATATTGTGTGGTGAGAAAATGCTTTATATTACTATTGTGTGTGGATAAAATGCTTTATATTACTATTGTGTGGTAACAAAATGCTTTATTTTACTATTGTGTGGGGACAAAATGCTTTATTTTACTATTGTGTGGGGACGAAAAGGTTTTGGTTAGTATGGCCTTTCTTTTCGTGTTATATCCCTCTACGTATTGCGGAAGGAAGAGTTATCCGGAGACGGCCATTTTTGTTAGCTTCCTATATTCTTATTTTCATTGATTCTTTTATTTCTGTAATCCATCTTTTTCATGGTGCCTTTCTATCCATGGTGCCTTTCTATCCATGGTGCCTGTATGTCAATACTTTTTGAGGGGCACTATCTGATGGTAGTCTGGAATCGTGTAAAAACCACTTAATATGTTGTCTTCTGGTGTATTCCATGATGTTTGTTTGTCTTCTGACATTTTCTTCTTCGGTCGTTCTCAAACTGCAAATTATCAGGATGTAGTCCAGACAACGGAAAGCGTTGTGTCATGGTTTACAGCATTGTTACTATGTCTGCGCATTTCGGCCTGACACATCCAACTTCAGCATGATCTTATATTTTCTTTCTGACTGTCTTTTATTGTCACTTTGATAATTCTACGTAGACAAGTCATTTCTGTTGTAACAAGTTTTGTTTTGTCTGTTGTTGTTAGTGTCCATGTTTGACTTTGGTAATATAATGATGGTATGATGATCGTTTTATATCGTGCAGTTTTGGTATTCATGTTTACATGTTGTTTTTTTTAAAAATATGATACATCTGTCTCAATATCTGGTATACAATGATGCACATTTATTTGGATTTCTCTGGTGTTTTTTTCCCATTTGGTGATATGATACTTTCAAGATAAGTGGATTCTTGCACCTGTTTAAGTTGTTGGTTGGTCATCGATGAAAATAGTGATGTTTCTTTCTGGTTTTTTGCGATTGACATTAGCTCGTTTTTGTTTTTGTTTTTATCTTCATGTTAAAGTCCCTACATGTTGCGTGGAGTCTATGTATATGCGTTTTTCTGATGTTGATATTACTTGATCATCTGCAAAAATAGGTTCGCCCAGGAGGTTGTCTTCTTCATTGTTGCTGTCAATTTTAAATTATAATCGATATATTCAATGAATAGATAGATAGATAGAACACATCATTTTCGAACGCTAGAATGTACGTGGAATTTGATAACCTTCCAGTTATAGCGCAGGATGACTCTTTGCTATCCCTATTTACATAATACCTAAAAGGAAGTAAAGCGCCGTGTTTCAATGCTCTCTAAATGTTATGTTATGTTATGTTCCTCCAGGGCCATAGGCGGCGCATAGGGCAGAAACCATAGCTTTCCATTTCTGTCTTTGTGTTGCCAGGTCTTTCAATTGTTGCGTGTTGTTTAGGTTCATTGACATGCCTTCTCTATTAATGGTTCTTCGTATAGTTTCTCTAGGTCTCCCTCTTCTTCTTACTCCAGGTGGCACCCAATATAGTGATTGCTGGGGAATTCTTAGGCTGTTCATTCTGAGAACATGACCGATGTAAGTCCAACGCCTTTGTCTAATGAAGGAAGATATATAGGTTTGTTTGCTTTCCTCTCTTATAGTAGTGTTAGATTTAAAGTCGCTCCACTTAACGTTCAGAATGGTACGTAGGCATTTGTTTTCAAAGGAGTCGAGTCTTTTATCTGTGGCTTTTGTGGCTTTCCAACTTTCGCACCCATATGATAGAATAGGGATGATGTTGGAGTTGAACAACTTGAGTTTTGTGGTGTTTCTTAGTGTGTTTGACGTCCATATGTTGCGTAGTTTATTGAAAGCACCCGCTGCAAGGGCAATACGGAGTAAAATTTCTTTTGATGAGTCTCCATCCAATGCTAGATTGGTGCCTAAATATGTAAAATTGTTGACTTTTAATAATGGAACATTTTGAATTTCTATGTTGTCGCCAACATTATTACTGCCAACATAAAACCTACCACTGTTTATGAACCAGAACCATAGTTACTATTAAGTCGACTGTTGTCTCTAAATGGAATATGTAATTTATTTTATGAATGTAATAATTTAGAGCACGGTTTAACCATTTGGGGACTCGGAAATGACAATGTGACTTGTGGTCTAGGAAACCAACAGTGTAGAACTAAAACGCTCGTAGTAAACATGAGAGAATTCCCAGTTAGGATGATATGGGGACAAAATGCATTACTTTGATTACTTGGAGCGGGCTTCTGTAAGAATGACGTCTCCAAACATTCGTTTCGACGTCAATGGTTCTTGTTCAGTGTTTATGTGTTTCTTAAGAAGGGTCCCAGTTGTACCGGAACTTGGAAAAAAGTCCTTGTTCTTTTGTTTATTGCCAATTATTTATTTTTTTACATTAGTAGTTAGGCTTTGGTAATAGCCTTGGTACTTTATGTAATATTTATCACTTAGTTCCTTGTTGCTGTCCAAATTAACAATTGTTTGCAAAACGTTATCCCATCCTTGTCAACGGCTGTCAATAATTTAGGGACCCCCCCCCTCTACCTTGCTTAATTGCTTAAAACAAATATATACACCCCTCCAGTCCCCCTACTATAAATTATATTTTGCATTAAAGAACAGAAAAATTTTTTTTCACATTTTCAAACAAATAATGCTCAAATTGAAACGATTTATTTAGAGTATATAAATATTATTGTTAACGTCACCTTTTGTCAAACAGCTGTCAAACTCTAAACTCATCCACTCATCCACTTCATCTTGTCAAACAACTGCCAAGCTCTCGCTTCATCCACTTCATCTTGTCAACAACTGTCAAATGCTTTCAAACCCGCAACCCCCCCCCCCCCCCCAGTGTTGTAGTAATTTATGGTCAGCCCTTTTAAAAATGTATGACCTTCTGGTGGCCAGCACATATAATATTTTTAGAACAGCCTGTCGAACCAAAAAAATGGCTTTACCAGCGATATTTTGCAGACCACTGTTATATTAAGACAACAATATGATCAATCATACAGACAACAATGTGATTGCCAAGTGTTTAGTATAACAGTATATAACACACACAATGGGGATGACTAGGGTGTTCATGATTGAGAGATGACAGCAAAAACTGGACATAATATTTCTAAAGGGTATAAGGCTTGCTGTGGAAGGCGAACATGAAAACTGTGTGTGTGTGGCAAGCTTTTACAAAATAATGATGGCTACAACAGCCCGGGGAATATCACGTTAGAATCCAATTAATGAAAACATAATATTATAGTAATATCTGGTTCTATGTTTGTCCCTGCGGACTTGGAACAAACTGCTCTTGTTGGAATACGCCTTCATTAACCTTTGCAACAATGAATATAACAAATGAACAAATGACTGGCATTGAGTCTGTGATATGTATATGCTATATGATATGTGGTAAGGGGCTTCGAGTGAAAACCAGCAGAGTGAGCCCGGAAAGACCATCGCCCGCATAGTATATGGCAAATAAGCATATGACTCAGTGATATGCGAGACATATAAAGTTCATATGCAACATTATACATATATGTAAGGGAAACGCGTTGCTATAAAAATAGAAGAATACCATATAAGATATGCAGAAAAAATACGGTCTCAACGTTTCGGTCTTACTGACCTTCATAAACAAAATGTAATAAAAAGAAAAGAAAAAAAATTAAAATACATATTACAAAAAGGCCCATTGGGTTATTCAAATGTATAACGTGTGATGTCATAAGGAAGTATCTGTCTCTGATAACTATTCATCAGTCATATAACATATAACATTTAATATCCGTATTAGTTATACAAGGGCCGATAAGTCTTTTTGTAAATATGGTTAGTCAAGTACGGAAGAACGCGTGTGCAATAGTTGCTAGGCGATTTGGTGCCGTTGAACGGACTGGTTCAATTCCCGTTAGTCTCAAGAATTTTTAAAAATTGTCCTATGGCTTCCTATTTATATTTACTTGTATAAACAATTATTAGAAGCAAAATTGTATTGTCTATATATGTTATCCATGTTTACAAGAAGACCTATCGGCCCTTGTATAACTAATACGGATATTATGTTATATGTTTGTTGTTGCTGAGGATATGTCAATACCTGTACGGGATGTTTGTTGTTGTTGTAATAGTCCTTGTCTCGATCGGTTCGTTCTGGTGACTTTGTGTGCACGGTTTGAAAGGCATGATGAAATCGCATCTTTTTTTGGAAATGCGGTTAGTCAAGTACGGAAGAACGCGTGTTCAATAGCTGCTAGGCGATTTGGTGCCGTTGAACGGACTGGTTCTATTCCCGTTAGTCTCAAGAATTTTAAAAAAAATTGTTCTCTGGCTTCCTACTTAAATTTACTTATAATAGACTAGAACATTTTTGCGAAATCCCCTTCTTTCACTGAGCTTGATTTGTTTTTGTCGTGTATTTTCCATTAATTAATGTGTGTATAATTTGTGTCCACATCAACTACAAAACACGGATAAAAAGAAAATAGTATCACTTTTAAAGGATGAAACACCGATGATGTCACAGAACTAAATAACTGACGATGAACTTGTCTAGACTTGATCTACATAAAAATGTTTCAAACCTGCTAGTATTAGTTCCGTAAACATGACGGAGAAAATGAGAAAAATTGTGGTCTGTTACATTTAATAAAAACTAATAACTTTGTTTTAGTGTGTGGAGATTTGGATATGTTATTGTCAAACAGTGGTTTTCTTTATTGAAGTGGAGGGACCTTTATCGTCTGTGTTACTTATTTCTTAGTACAAAATGTCATGCTATAAATTCTTATATATTATGATCACAGTCCAACTCCCAGTTGCGCCATTTAGTGCCTAGCTGTGTGTTTATTTCCCTTGTCTGTTTTATCAGTTTATGTTTATCATTTCATAGTTTAAATATAATTATATTTAGGGTTAGGCTTAGAATTAGTTATGTAAAACATAACTAATCCTAACCCCTAACCATAACTCCAAGAAAGGAATATTTCAATTATTTATTATTTATTGATAATATTTCCATCAATTAACTACAAAAAAAAACGTAGGTAAGCACTAACTGGGAACAAGAACGAAAACGGAGGTTGGAATGCGATCATAGTATCTTTTCTTAATTTTAAATCGAAATCCTCGCTTATGTTCGACCTTTGTTTGTTAAGCAAATTTGTATCCCTTATGGTGATTTCGCTCCTTTCAATCGCGGATGTTAGTCCAGTTTGTTTATATCAGAGGTTTACAACCATCAGAAAAAGTGCAGGTCGTAGATTTTACTAATTCAGGCACCTCCGAAAACTAATAGTATATTGGGACTTGTTTAAAATAACAGACATTTATAATATGTTCTGAAACTATGTCATTATTTGCAACCATCATCACTTCAATTGTCATACTACTGATGGTCATATTAAAAGTATCACTTCACTCTTATCACCTCCCTTGTTATACTACTGATGGTCGTACTAATAGCAATTTCCAAAATGTATTTTTAGAGAAAAAGCTAAAATAAGATGAAAGGGACTGAGCGTAAAAGACATTATTCTAAGGGAAGTGATGCTAAGGGAGGGGGGGAGTCCCTTAATTAGGAACCAACATTATGGCACTGAGAGTACTACCATATTTACTCAGCACGCCAGTCCATCAGCTATCTAATGGGCTGTATAAAATGAGTATCCTAGTTCGATGTGTGTTTCTCTAACCTTTCCATGGTACACTGTAGAGCAGTGTTTTTTCTAACCTTTCAAGAGTACTCAATAGAAAAGGGTTTTCTAACCTTTTCAGAGTACACTGTAGAGCAGTGTTTTTATAACCTATACAGAGTACACTTTAGAACAGTGTTTTTCTAACCTTTCCAGAGTACACTGTAGAAAAGTGTTTTCTTACCTTTTCAGAGTACACTGTAGAGCAGTGTTTTTATAACCTATACAGAGTACACTTTAGAAAAGTGTTTTTCTAACCTTTCCAGAGTACACTGTTGAACGGTGTTTTTCTAACCTGTCCAAAGTACACTGTAGAGAAGTGTTCCTCTAACCTTTCCAGAGTACACTTTAGAACAGTGTTGTTCTAACCTTTCCAGAGTACACTGTTGAACAGTGTTTTTCTAAACTTTCCAGAGTACACTGTTGAACAGTGTTGTTCTAACCGTTCCAGAGTACACTGTTGAACAGTGTTGTTCTAACCTTTCCAGAGTACAATGTAGCGCAGTGTTTTTATAACCTTTACAGAGTACACTGTTGAACTGTGTTTTTCTAACCTTTCCAGAGTACACTGTTGAACAGTGTTTTTCTAACCTGTCCAGAGTACACTGTAGAGAAGTGTTCCTCTAACCTTTCCAGAGTACACTGTAGAGAAGTGTTCCTCTAACCTTTCCAGAGTACACTTTAGAACAGTGTTGTTCTAACCTTTCCAGAGTACACTATTGAACAGTGTTTATCTAAACTTTCCAGAGTACACTGTTGAACAGTGTTGTTCTAACCGTTCCAGAGTACACTGTTGAACAGTGTTTTTCTAACCTTTCCAGAGTACACTGTAGAGCAATGTTTTCCAACTTTTTTTTTACCCTTCCCCATCTCTTTCTAAAATTCTGATGCTCCCGCCCCTATGTAATATATACATATTTTTTTAATATACAAAATTGTATTATTCGTCCCTGAACAATCAAATTGTCCACTGTACGGCAGTGTACACACTATTTCCCTGTTCATCGGTTGTTCTATTTTTTTCTATTATTCTCTGTACTTGGTCTGATATAACTATAATAGTAACTAACTATCCGACACGAACGTCGACAACGACCTGTAGGTTTGGCTAACCAATCTTGTCAATAGATGTTGCCTAATGTATTTGTGACATACAAAAAGACACACTGAATTATAAAGATTAATCATTGAGGGCAAAGTTCCAGGAGAGTGAAGAAGAAGTCGCCAAGACGTCGATGGACAGATGATATCTGTGAAAAAAACAACATTTGGAATATGACACTGGCAGGACAACTTGGACAGAACCGAGAGAACGTTATGTAAAGGGCACGTCGCAGAGAAAAAGAAACTAATTAGTCGTATTTCAAATTCTTTCATTTTAGTGATCTCCTGGAACATAAGACTGCAGCTGATGATGCGACTAATGACGCAACTAATAATGCGACTAGTGACGCAACTAATGATGTAATTGATGATACGACTAATTATTCAACAATTGATGCAACTAAGGATGCACCTCAACTGATGATGCCGATGATGCAACCACTCATGCAACCAATGATGCAACTCAACTAACGATACAACTAATAATGCAACCACTGAAGCAACTGATCTCCAACGACTTCTGGGCTGCTGTGTCTTCTTCACCTGTGCCCATAAGATCCAAATTGGTCTTGCAACTCTCCTAGTTCTGCTGTTTCCAGTCCGGCACTTATTTAGCTATTCGCATGGTTTTTTTTCTCTGTTTGACCTAAATATCCATTTGCTATCTTGTATCTCTATTTCGATCGGACACTTGGGTCTGTTATTCCACATCTCATCACTTTGGCCTGATATCATCTCTTGCAGTCTAATTTAGAGTAGACAACATCTATACATAAATATCTCCACTTTTGATTGGATTATCTAGGTTTACACGCCGTGTTTTGTGGTCATAAATCAATACAGACTCACCATTGTATTAAATGACAATCAATAAAAGGTAATTTATATTAAACAACCCTACCTTGTTTCTCAGGGACAATAACTGACTCACGGCTCCCTATATTTACTAGTGCGAAACCAGTAAAAGTGTTTCTTCCACGGTCTGCTTGACGTCATGTAGAGTTGGTACAGTGTGACCAGCCATCATGTAAAATTAATGACGTGTAACGTCATACAAAACGTGCTTGGAATGTTAGTCTCGTGCAATCTGTGTGCAGTAACATTTACAGTAGCACCTAACGCAGAAGTTAGGGCTGTGGTTTCACACCTGTAAGGTTTAGAAGTTCGACTCCTGATAAGGACTGTTCTTTTTCTGTCGTAAATTTAAAATAAATATGAGTGTAAACTAAAAAAAAACAACCTCATCTAAATATGATGTAGCGACAGCAAAAGACTGCGTTATTTATCACACAATGGACTCGAAATCCCCATGCAACTCTGTAACAGGAACACTGCAGTATTGACAGACAGTGGTATTTTGTAGCAATTCTGATGATTGTATTGACGGCATTGATTAGATTTGCTTTCAAGGTAATTGTATTACCTGTGAATTAAAAACAATGTCATACGGGCGAAATTGAAAATGCACAAGGAGTGGTGGTGCCAATAAATAATGGCAACATTTAGGGGTGGATCCTAAAAAAAGGTGACCTTTTACAAGGGGGGGGGGGGTCGCAAATGTTAACATAAACAAAACCTTTTTTATATTAAGGAATGAACTTCGAAATTGAATGTGTCGGACCATTGGCGCATATAAAACGGCGACACAACGCGTTAACATTCTCTGGACAATATCCTGCTGGAAATCTTCTAGGACTATTGCCTTGTTATAAGATAGATCCGGTGGAAGTTTCAGAACTAACGTCAAAGAAAATAGACAAATGACATTGTGTGAATTTGAAATTATTTTATATAATTGTGATACAGATAGTACATTTCGAGCTACCAAAAATGTTTGTGGGGTTGTGCTGTTTGTGGGGGTTGTGTTGTTTGTGGGGATTGGGTTGTATGTTGGGGTTGGGTTGTTTGTGGAGGTTGTGTTGTTATTGGGGTGTTGTTGTTTATGTAGGTTGTGTTGTTTGTGGGGATTGGGTTGTTTGTGGGGGGTTGTGTTGTTTGTGGGTATTGGGTTGTTTGTGGGGGTTGTGTTTTTTTTGGGGGGGGGAGGTTGTGCTGTTTGTATGAATTGGGTTGATGTGGGGGTTGTGTTGTTTGTGCGGATTGGGTTGTTTGTACGGGTTGTGTTGATGTGGAGGTTGTGTTGTTTGTGGGGGTTTGTGTTGTTTGTGGGGGTTGTGTTGTTTCTAGGGGTTGTGTTTTTTGTGGGGGTTGTGTTGTGTGTGAGGTTGTGGTGTTTGTGGGGGGTTGGGTTGTTACACAAATATTGACATAATTCATCGTGGAGCCTCTGAATTCGTGCCAGTTTGTTGACGAGTGTGAGACGGGGGATCAAATTGGCAACAAAATGTTGACGTAGTATATAGACAAACCTTTTCAAAAACAGTAAACACAATTTCAGTTTTGGGGCGAAAGTGAATATGCATGTGAGTGTAAGCAGAGTTGAAATGTTTAGATTATTTTCATTTTAATACAGTTTTAAAGTTCACTAATTTCAACAGAAACTTGCCACTGGTTTCAATAATCCTAGTTACGCCTCGTTTCAAATACAATTGATTTCATATCAATATAGTTGCACCTCATATTATTGTACATAAAAAGTACTAAACATTTGCAATGTTGTGTGTGCAATTTGATGTGTTCGGTATTCTTTAATGATGGCTGCGCGTTTCCAATGGATAGATCGCAAGTCTCATATCATATCCAAGAGGCCTTAGAGATAAAAACACAATTGGGAAATGATTTTCGTCGTTCGGAGGTACACTAAATATTCTTCCTGCACGTGTGTGATGTGACATAGATGCACTAAATATTTTTTCTCTACGTGCGTAATTTGACGGAGGTACACTAAATATATTTACTGTACGTGTGTGATTGCGACTGATAGAGTATCGTTTGTATGTACACTAAATATCTCTTATGTACTATGTACGTGTGATGGCGACTGATAGAGTATTGTTTGTACGTACACTAAATATTATTCCTGTACGTGTGTGATGGCGACTGATAGAGTATTGTTTGTACGTACACTAAATATTATTCCTGTACGTGTGATGGCGACTGCTAGAGTATTGTTTGTATGTACACTAAATATTCTTCCTGTACGTGTGTATGGCGACTGATAGAGTATTGTTTGTATGTACACTAAATATTCTTCCTATACGTGCGTGATGGGACGGAGGTACACTAAATATTCTTCCTTTACGTGCGTGATGGCGACTGATAGAGCAAAGCTGCCTTAATTTTCACTACTTATAAATACCGTTTCAAGATTCCTTAACACAAAAGCATGTAAACATGTAGTAATGTAAACATGTAGTAGTGTAAACATTTAGTAATGTAAACATGTAGTAATGTAAACATGTAGTAATGAAAGTTCATGGCACCGGCAAAAAAATAGAGAAAGAAAATGAAAATGCTTGAGAGTTAATTATAGAAGTGGAAGAAGTATGAAATACTAAATAGAATGAAGAGTATAGACATGTGATATACAGATGTTGATACGGGAAAAATGAGGGAAAACAGGGACATGAGAAGATTAGAAATGTATTTTTAAAGAATTAACGTGAGAAAGCTACAATATCCCTCCCCGCAACTTCTTAACAGGAAACATGCAGTATTTGACAGTTTGACATGAGAAAATATTAGACAGTTTAACAACCTGTCACGGCAGGGAAACAACAACGATTATGATACCTAATACTAGAAACAGAGAGCTGTGGAGAACCATGATCGCCTACGTTAGCCGGCATGGCACCTGATGATGATGATGATGAAAAGAAAGAAGAGGGTGGATTTTTAATATAATTTATGATCTGCATCGTCTTCTTCTCCTTTGCCCTCATGGTTCCAATATATTTAGTGACTTTCTCCACAATTTATCTCCGTATGTTTCTTGACTTTTCAACTCTCCTCGTTCCCAGTGCGTTCTAGTGCAGCGCGTGTCAATGTAATAGTATCTTATTGTAGTTCGTGGTCTCTACATGTCCATTTTGTATCACTTACGTACATTCAATCTAACGCTGACATAAGAGATATGTATTGTTGTAAACTCAAATATGAGAATTGTAGGCCTATTGTTGGAAACACAAATATGAGATATGTATTGTTGGGAATTGAAAAATGAGATATGTATTGTTAAGTAATCAAATATGAGATACGTATTGTTGGGTACTGAAATATGAGATGTATTTTTGCGGACAGAAATATGAGATGTATTGTTGGGAACTGAAATATAAGATGTATTGTTGCGAACTGAAATATGAGATGTAATATTGCGGACAGAAATATGAGATATGTATTGTTGGAGACAGGGATTGATATTATTAACAATTTTTTTTTAGAAAAGAAAATTTGATATGTATGGATAAATATGGAGAACAATAAAGCCGTTCTCTGTTTCACTTTTCGGGTGAAACACGGGCAAATAAGTTAACGAGGTTCAAGGACAACCTATGAGATACACAAGGTTAAAGGTGAGCAAATTTTATGAGATTGTTAGCCTGGGGCTACGTGCATTATTCAATGTCGACAATGGGAAATGCGCAACAAAAAAATACGATCCATCAATCGATAACAACGTTGAATCCCATAGTTGTGCACTATGCTGTGGGAGAATTGTAATATATTGTTTTTACTGACATTTTCGATTTTTGTTTATGGAATGCTTTCAAGTCTTGGCTCATGTCATAAATAATGGAAATTGTTGAGAGATTAGCGAACTATGAACATAATATTTGTACAATCTATTAAGAGCTATATCGCTGTCAGTCTGACACCCAGCAAGCACATCAAAAAGTAATATTATATAGCTGTATGTTACCAGTGCCAGAAATGGCACCTGACACAACTTTCTTGAGAAAGATTGCAACATGTAATAAAGCGTGTAGACAATGGACGGGTGTCAGGGTCCAGGATACAGAACTCGCCAAGCTATATTAGAAACCACAAAACATAATTATATACACAGGTGGTTTAGTTAACAGAAACACAAATAAAAGCGGTTGGTGTTTTGTTGCCTGCAGAAACGGCGTGAAGTTGTATGAGAAATATTCAGCATTTTCCACTGTAACATCGAGCATGAGGATGGAGATAGAGGGAGTTACAGCAGCAATTTTCAGCAGTAATTTGTCGCTAACTGATACATCAACCTACTCGGTAATTAATCACAGACTCTCAAAGCATGCTGCGCAAGATAGAAAAGTACATGCTGAGGAAAGAATGGTGGGACTTATTGAACAACTCAATTGTCCAGAGAATTACATGGATACACTGCCCTGGTCATGCTGGGGTCAGAGGAATCCAGGGAGCCGACTTATTGGCAGGCAATGTGGCAATAGACGTCGCAATGCTGAGAAGCGATAAAGCAGACATGATTAAGGCAGTAAAAAAATTCATATGAAGATGATGTCAATGAGGCTGAGAACGTACACATACGAGAATGTTAGAAATTGGAGTATATAGAGGGAAAGATATAATTTCTTTGGGAGGCCCCGAAGATCACGCAAACAACACCTGACCGGTACTCTTGAATCTGCATACACTGGGATGGCTGCTGGAACGGAGAAGGAGCATTTATGGTAATGCCCGACGTACTGTGAAGCCAGTTTCTAAACAAGAATCAAGAATTACAACATGTGAGATGAAATGCCTAAAAAGGCTATAAACGTCAACAGAAGTGATCGAATGAGAAATGAAGACATCAGAAAGAAAGACCATATCATGCAAACAATATATAGAAACTTAGAAACACAGCAGATAACTGGCTCGGATACCTTATGCGAATGGAACAAACACAACCAGCCTTACTTACAAGAGCATAAAAAGCGGTTACAAGGCAAGTGGAAGATCAAGAACAAATTGGGAAGATTCAATCAGAGAGATTGTTAAGAATCACGGCCTGACCATGGCAAACGCAACATAGATGGCCAAAGACTGAAAACGCCAACTCCCCACGACGCCTAACGGCATTTGTGGAAAAGACAATAGATAGATAGATATAGCTTTCTGTCGAATGTGGAAAGCCTGCGTGTTGTACCAGCAGCCTATCAAAAATAACCACAATGCACATTATATCCCTAGTAAATGTTATGACATTATAGTGAGATTTTTCTAAGGGGCACACTAGTAGTATCGATGATGGCACAATACCGAAGGATCTACTTTATGGAGAATTACAGTTTTGGAAAAGATCTTAGGGTCAACTTCTACTTCGGTACAAAGATGTATGCAAACAGGATGTTCATTATACGGAATCACCTGTGCATGGATCGTGTTGCATGGAGAGATAATATCAGGAATGGTATACAATCAAAGGAAAAAGAGATAATAGTTAATTGAAGGGCTGAACGTCTAAAAAGACATACAACATACAATGGTACAAGTGGGCATGTGTTTCCCTGTACATTTGGTGGAAGACTTTTTAGGGATCAGATTTGTCTTGCGAGTCATATCCATTATTGCAATATATCGTAGATTATATCCTTATAGTACAATAATAATACTATCTTATGGAAAGACGGAATATGCCAACAAAAAAAAACTAATAAATACAGAGGCAATTCTCCAATAAAAATTCATCTTTACATTTATAAATATTTGATGATGTATGTTATCTTGTTCACCTCTCACGGGATAATGCATGTCTTGTCTCAATTTCTTAGTTTGTCTTCTATAAAGTAATTCCCATTAATGAGGATGAAGTGCAGACCACCAGATATAGCGCTTGTGTCCTACTGGGACAGACTCCTAGGTGGCGAAGGAATGTCCGATGTACTATCGCTGAAGATGAGTATGTAATTTGGACGGAAGAATGATCAACCAGTTGTCCCAGACGTATCCTATGCTAGATACATTGGACTTAAGAGATCCTGTGATACTGCCTCATGGCAATGTCTCCCTTCTGGAACTAAAAATAATTGAGTAAAATAACTAAAAATAAACCCTCTAACACAAAAACTCTTATATATCTCGGTTATCACAAAGGTTACACATCTGAGGTGGATGTATGCTTCTGTCAAAAAGGCTATGGGCTATCAAGAGGTACCAGTTCATAGTTACAAGAACTACTTCAACATCATCAAGCATTCTGTCGGGGTAACAATTTGACTGAAACAAGACCTTCTGCAAATATAGTTCTTGCCACACGCGTCGACGTCACTTATCTTGGCTGATGTAACTGGCCCATGCCTTCCACTGGAATTATTTGTATAACCAAACAATGAAGATCCGTATCCTTCAAGATAGGTAACGCTGTGTGCGTTACCAGTTGTCATGAACATATAAAGAAGGGCTTGGTGGAAATTTAAAGTTGCCTTAACAGACGCGCATGTGTCGGTTATTACTGACACGAAATATCACTTGGGTGTATGACAAGAGTGTTTCAGAACTACAGGCATACATTTAGTTTCATGTTTACCGAAATACATTCAACAGGTATGACTCTGTACGGTTATTGGTTATGAGCCGACGTCATTACTCTCCAGACAAACCTATAGGTGCTGAGTGTCTCTGAGCAAATATCAACATACTTGCTCCGAGGGCCCGCTGACTGAACATACTCCTTATTCTTTTCTTCAGATGACCAATGCATCCTACTTGTGCCACACTTAATATGAAACTCTTCACCTAACTCACTGCGCGTGTATAGTTTCTGTAGCTTGCTAGCTATCACACTATCACACTCTACCACACAGGATCCCAGTATTATGTAACGTTTAATATCACATTCACCAAATAGATGAAATTATGCCCCCCCCCCCATCAATTTCAAAATACATATCTAGCATTTGACTATTTAAGCATCTACAACACACATATTTTATCAATCAACTCACCGTTTATATGCCCGAAATACAGTGGTGTATGTTTGAGTTAACTAGATAAATAACTAACACACTAACTGACTAGCTAAGTAAGAGTTGAAACCGTAAATCTAAGTGGGTATGTTTTACTCGTATTTGTACTAAGCCGGTATGTTTTACTCGTATTTGTACTAAGTGGGTATGTTTTACTCGTATTTGTACTAAGTGGGTATGTTTTACTCGTATTTTGTACCAAGTCACATGAGCTAAGACAGATCCAAAAATCAACAGCTATTGCCCTTCAGTGGATACCATCACACTGTGGAATCATGGGAAATGAGAAAGCGGATGCTCTGTCAACAGCAGGAAGCGAAATAGAGCAACACAAACACCTACTGTCTTACGGAGAAGCAAAAACAATAATCCACAACACATACATATTAAAGTGGAAGAAACAAATGGAAGAGGAATACAAACATGATGCAATACATCTCATAAGTTGGAGTATTTTACTAGTACTTTGTACAAAGTGGGTATATTTTACTCGTACTTTGTACTAAGTGGGTATATTTTACTCGTAACTTGTACTAAGTGGGTATATTTTACTCGTACCTTGTACTAAGTGGGTATATTTTACTCGTACTTTGTACTAAGTGGGTATATTTTACTCGTACCTTGTACTAAGTGGGTATATTTTACTCGTACCGTGTACTAAGTGGGTATATTTTACTCGTACCTTGTACTAAGTGGGTATATTTTACTCGTACTTTGTACTAAGTGGGTATATTTTACTCGTACCTTGTACTAAGTGGGTATATTTTACTCGTACTTTGTACTAAGTGGGTATATTTTACTCGTACTTTGTACTAAGTGGGTATATTTTACTCGTAACTTGTACTAAGTGGGTATATTTTACTCGTACTTTGCACTAAGTGGGTATATTTTACTCGTACTTTGTACTAAGTGGGTATATTTTACTCGTAACTTGTACTAAGTGGGTATATTTTACTCGTACTTTGTACTAAGTGGGTATATTTTACTCGTACCTTGTACTAAGTGGGTATATTTTACTAGTACTTTGCACTAAGTGGGTATATTTTACTCGTACTTTGTACTAAGTGCGTATGGTAGAGTGATTTTGGTGCAACTATTTGCGAGGCCAGGGGCGAATGTCATTCCTGCTTCTCCAATAACTACGCCTCTGCTATCCAGCAGGACTACTGAAAGACGATATTAGAGATTCAATATAGTTAAATGTGACCTCGAAAATGACACATAATCCGATCTCATCTGTTGTTTTTTTTCAAAGAACATTTGTATTTTTCTTTTATCATTTTTGTTTTCTTTCTAAAATTTGCAAACAAATTTAATGTAGTCACGTGATGATCTGACAGACCAATGCTTTCAAACTAATGGACCCTAAGACAGATCCTTTCTCCGTCTTCAAGTTAAATTATATAAGAATCCATTTTCATTGTATTATTTAAGCACCTTTCTGGCAGAGTTCATCTCGATCTAGTTTTTTGTTTTTTAAATTTTATTTTCTCGTGAATGATGTATTTAGTTCTTCTGCTTTCGTTCTATACTCCTGCTAGCTGGCAGGCTGTGATCCAGACAATGGAATACCTTATGTCATAGTTTGCAACTTAACTGCGATATTCGAGATTTTGGAATGAGAAATATAACTTGAGGATCGCTTTTTTGGTCACTATACGTATTGATTGGAAATTTCATGACTGTCTACAGCAGGGTTGTGCAGTTATATTTACTCGGGGGCCAAAATATAGAAAATAGGGATCATCACAGGCCAGAGGTCCGAATATAGTTATATACATTTAGTTTTTTTTATAACTATTTCACTGTTTTAGCAATTAACCGCGGGTCACTTACTAGGCCCCCTCGGGCTGGATTTGGCCCACGGACCACCATTTCAATAGCCCTGGTCTACAGTATAAGCACCACCTTCTCCAATAAATATATATCAACTAAAACGTAAACATTACCTAGTCTCCGATTTGCGTAAAATCTATTGGTTGGATATGGCTATTTTTGACATGCAACTCCAAGTATATAAATGACGATCAATTGAAAAGTCCAACAATAATCAAAAACGCAACGAACTGGGGGCCTAATTAATTCAGTTAGAAGGCCTGTTCAATCGGGAGCCACGGTGTAAGAACTATTTGTAAATGAGAAATCCATACGTCTAAAATGACTTATTCGAATATTTTCTTGATTTTCATTGGCTGTCACACAAAGTGTAATCGTAGTAACCAATGAAAATCCCGGAACAATAAAATGAGTCATTAAGATGACAATATTTCCCATTTGTAAATCAGTCTTATAATGTAGGTTGTAGATGGTCATGAAACAGTCTCGCAATTTTATTCATCGCTTCCTTCATGACACGTATCGCTATTTTAAAATTCTTTTTCAAACCCCGGCAACAGTCCGGTGAATATGAATATATATGTCATAATATTTGCGATTTTGATGGAAATAAGAAACGGTGATAAAAGAGCTTAAGTAAGTACTATATAACATAACATTATAAAAGAATATCAGTCTTAAATTGTCGTCCTTTAGATACTGGTCCAATTTGAGATTTTTGACCTTCAGACAGCTGGTCCAAATTGAGATCGACGATCGTCAGATAAGTAGTCCAATTTGAAAGTAACTTTCTGTAGACAAAGTATCCAATATACTGATGACCTAATACAACGATTCTAATTTGAGAATAGCGGCCAACAGACAACTGGTCAAATTTGAGAATCACGACATTCAGACAATCCACTAGAGAGTGACGGCCTCCAGACAATTGGTCCAGTTTGAGAGTGGCGATAACTGATAACTGGGATAACTGAAAACTGATTCAGATAACTGGGAGCATCGACATGTTCTTGCAGTAGAACATGCATGCAGAAACAATACAAATGTGACTTGAAAAAATGAGAATAGAGAACAAAAAATATGGGAGTATAACAACATCCTTCTCCAGTAGGTCTTTACCAACTAGTTACATGATCACTCGCCTTAGCACATCCAATGTTTTCGTTGGCTGACTAAGCAAAGTTTATGTACAGTGACAAATGGAAAAATTCGGATCAGTCGCATCACCTGAGTGACATTGTGTGTGGCCAGTTGGCAGAACATATTTAGTAGAAGGGCCTGGTATAGCTAACAATTCACTAAACCATGGCCTTCTAGATATACAAGGCAATGATACGGTATTTGTTACGTCACGAAATAAGGCAGTTGTATAGATACAGTTGAAGTATTGCTACATTCCTAAGTGTTTCTTTAAATGTTTGTATTATACTGGGGAAAGAGAAGATTACAGGCTTTCGAGTATAAATGCTACAGAAGAATTCTACGAATTTCCTATAGGGAACATAAGACCAATGTGTACGTAAGAAATAAAGTAGAGATGTGTGCAGGTGTTCATGAGCCATTGCTTTCAATAGTGAAACGACGAAAACTAGCATGGTTCGGGCATGTATGCAGGCACGATTCCTTGTCAAAAACAATACTGCAGGGAACTGTCGAGGGTGGAAGAAGCAGAGGAGGACAAATAAAGACATGGACAGACAACATCAAGGAATGGACAGGGCTAGATATTTCCACACTCATCCGCATCGCCGAGGATAGAATTCGCTGGAGGACTCTGTGTGCTGAAGCATCCAATGTGTTACCCCTACGACCCTGAAGGGTTATGGGTTTATTGATATTGATGTTGATATTGATATTGATATTATACTGGGGAAGATTACGTGTGGAAAGATTATTATTATTATACTAAAGACTTCCGGTAAAATGGCGCGAGACGACAGCTGTTTTAATTCTCACTCGTCACAAATGGAAGCGAAATTCGGTGTAATTGGGATTCTTCATCTGGAATAGGTGGACTCATTAATGTGGGTGTTAGAGATCACAGCGTAGCCAGGTGAGGTTGTCCCGATACAACACTGCGACAGGATTAGCAATCCGACAGTGAGAACTAAAGTTGCTCGTAGAAAATGGAGGGTTTCCGGGAGAAAAACTCAAACGATAAACAACGAATACGAAAACATCATATTATACTCAGCACACAAGGGGCCGTCTCCAGAAAACGGTTGTATCCTACCCCTGACGCCGAAAGGCAACAAATAGTTTCTGTGAATAGATAGATAGATTCTTGATTAGAAACTGACCTCACATCACGTGGGGCATTCCCATAAGTGCTCCGCCCTCTGTTCCAGCAGATATTCAACTCGATGGTGTATCGAGTCTAATGCCACTGAAACATACGTCAACATCAGGGCACAACTCTGGCCCTTGCGACAGGTTTCTTTGTTGTTCCGCCCACCGACGCCGTGCCCGTAACTAGTTCAAGCACAACGTCGGCCCGATGGAACAACATGGTAACTGTTATCGAAGGTTACGACTACAGCATGATAGACTAAGATACTGGTATTAACATATGTTATCAAAGTATTGTCTATACTTTTAGCCTACGAAACTGATATGACTGGGACACACTATGAACGTTGAAACATAACAGAGTACCGAAGAACCCCATTCTTGGAGACTTACACTTGAGGAACAGATCTAAGGAACAACTTGTACTTCAGTACAATGATGTGCTGACGTGGAATATACATACAGGATACAGGCACTGAAACTGAGTGATGGGGAGATGATTATATGGGTCTGGGTGTAGGGAGAACAAAATAATTAGCTATATAAAATATTGAAATAGAGCATGGTATCAAATAAGTCAAAAGCAATATTCTTAAGAAGATAAGACTACAGTCCATTACGTCGTAAGTGGTCATGAGATTTTTCTGTTTCTTCATCGTTCATTTTCTCACTCCCGCTGTATTTCAATGTAGCCGGACAGTAATCCTACCAGATTTCTGTTGTAGCAAGACAATAGCCCTACTAGATTTCTTTTGTATCAGGTAGTTCTCCAAGATTTCCAGCAGAATGTCGCCCGGAGAATGGAAATAAATTATGCTGTCAATTTATTTGTAACTATTGGTCAGATACATCAGTCTTCGGCATGATAATTAGATTAAATATGCATACTGTGTAAAAATGTTTGCAAATGGAATGGATTTCAGTAATAATATTTGCTATTCCATGCATTATGGTGTATCTATTTATTTATATAAATAGTCGTATACTCCGTTAGTGTCATAGGGATACTGTGTTGTATACGTCAACGTAGTCAGAGTATGGCAGTACCGCATTGGTTGTATCAACGTAGCCAATGTATAGCAGTACTACATTGGTTGTATCAACGTAGCCAATGTATAGAAGTACCGCATTGGTTGTATCAACGTAGCCAATGTATAGCAGTGCTGCATCGGTTGTATCAATGTGGTCAAGGTATAGCAGTACTGCATTGGTTGTATCAACGTAACCAATGTATAGCAGTACTGCATTGGTTGTATCAACGTAGCCAATGTATAGCAGTACTACATTGGTTGTATCAACGTAGCCAATGTATAGAAGTACTGCATTGGTTGTATCAACGTAGCCAATGTATAGCAATACTGCATTGGTTGTATCAATGTGGTCAAGGTATAGCAGTACTGCATTGGATGTATCAAAACAATCAGGGTATATGGAATATGGTACATTGGATGTATCAAAACAATCAGGGTATATGGAATATGGTACATTGGATGTATCAAAACAATCAGGGTATATGGAATATGGTACATTGGATGTATCAAAACAATCAGGGTATATGGAATATGGTACATTGGATGTATCAAAACAATCAGGGTATATGGAATATGGTACATTGGATGTATCAAAACAATCAGGGTATATGGAATATGGTACATTGGATGTATCAAAACAATCAGGGTATATGGAATATGGTACATTGGATGTATCAAAACAATCAGGGTATATGGAATATGGTACATTGGATGTATCAAAACAATCAGGGTATATGGAATATGGTACATTGGATGTATCAAAACAATCAGGGTATATGGAATATGGTACATTGGATGTGCTAACATACGGAGACCCACAACGAGCTCTAGATGCACCGATGCAAATGAGAATATGAAAAAAGACAGGTCCGGTTTGTTTATATCTGTCCTGCGTTGTCTTTTCTTCTTGATTCTTGATTAGAAGCTGGCCTCACAGCACGTGGGGGATTCCCACAAGTGCTCCTTCCTCTGCTCCAGCAGCCATCGGACTCGATGGTGTTTCGAGTCTAATGCCGCCGAAACAGACGTTGCCATCAGGGCGCAACTCTGGCCCTTGCGACAGGTTTCTTTGTTGTTCCGCCTACCCAGGCCGTGCCTATAACTAGTTCAAGCACAAGCACAACGTCGACCTGTCGGAACAACATGGTAACTGTTATCGAAGGTTGCGACTACAGGATTGTATAAATGGCGTGCCATAAAGCTTCTATAAGAAGATAACCTCAATATAAAGGCATGACATCTACTAAGGTTTTCTGTTGCATGGTTGGTTTGTCTAGTGAGCCATTCATGAGACCACATTGGTGAGACCACATTGGTGAGACCACATTGGTGAGATCACATTGGTGAGACCACATTGGTGAGATCACATTGGTGGGACCACATTGGTGAGACCACATTGGTGAAACCTGTGTTGTCTTTTGTGTTCCTCTAATCCTTCCACCTTCAACTGTTTCCCGAGGGATTATTTGGGACAAGGAACCACTGCGACTTTAAAACCATGTAAATTTTCATTTTCTAACTATTGAAAGCAGTACTTCTTGTGAACATCTCTTATAATGTCTTACATGCACATTTGTTTAACTTTTGTATAGGATAATACGTAGAAGTCTAAATTCTAAATCCTTTTCCTTATCCTTATCACTATTTAGCTAGAAATCCTAAATCCTCATCCTTAATTAGGTAAAAATCTAATGTTAGGATTTGTATAACACTTGCATAAGAATACCTGTTCATATCGTTTCAACTCGATATGTTTTAGAAGGCCATCGATTTAAATTTATTAAACTATAATATTTGCATAGTGTGTTATTGTGTACTATAGACTTGATCTTCAAGTGTCATAAACGAAACAAACCTGAAATTGCGACAAGATGATCGTGTTACTGTATCTGTAACTTCTAAAATATTACAAGAAATATGTTTTAGCTATATTTTTCTCAGGCTGGTGTCTTTGAAAAGCACGATTGAAGTTACATAATATGTTGTTTAATAGTCTGACTTGCAGTTAGACACACAGCGCAACGTGGACACTTTAAACACGGATATTCCTAATTTTGATCTGCATTTAGAATTTACAATTTAGATCTACAAAAGCACGTAGGATATAAATTGCAATTGGCGACTACAAAAGCGTACATCGAATTGGCAAAAATCCAATGAAAGAAAGAAAACATTTAAACTTTACAGGTATTGCCAAACATTTGTGTTGACTTGCTGACTACACACCAGAAAAATACTGATTCGACTGATCAGGTAATGCACAAAATTATTGTTGTGTGTTTTATCCTGTAATAGAGACATCTTGACTAACAATACCGAATTTTGTGAACTATTAACTATACATTTTTAACACCATTTAATATGTTTTGTGAATGTGTAAAACTGTCTCTTGTTCTCTGCCCCTACCCCAATTCTGATATACATTGGGCAAAAATACAGATGTAATACTCATTATCGATTGAACATAAAAAAAAGCAGCATCTGTCATAATAATCCGCAACAACTTGAAAATATGAAAATCAGGACATACGTGGAATATATATATTTACAGAGTAGTATCAAGTTTCATAAGAGAGTTAGTGGACAGTATTCTACATCATAAATAGTGTCAGACTGAGTTAGTGCACAGTATTCTACATCATAAATAGTGTCAGACTGAGTTAGTGCACAGTATTCTACATCATAAATAGTGTCAGACTGAGTTAGTGCACAGTATTCTACATCATAAATAGTGTCAGACTGAGTTAGTGCACAGTATTCTACATCATAAATAGTGTCAGACTGAGTTAGTGCACAGTATTCTACATCATAAATAGTGTCAGACTCTGTCTGTAGTGAGCATTGCCTCATGTATAAATGCTGGAAATATATTGTAGGAATGCGGTAGATCTGGAAGAACACTGGTAAGTCATATAATCTACTAGAAATATCATGTTTCATAGCAGTAGGCTACTGGTAAGTCATATAATCTACTAGAAATATCATGTTTCATGACGGTAGGCTGCTGGTAAGTCATATAATCTACTAGAAATATCATGTTTCATAGCAGTAGGCTACTGGTAAGTCATATAATCTACTAGAAATATCATGTTTCATGACGGTAGGCTGCTGGTAAGTTATATAATCTACTAGAAATAGCATGTTTCATAGCAGTATCCCACTGGTAAGTCATATAATCTACTAGAAATATCATGTTTCATGACGGTAGGCTGCTGGTAAGTCATATAATCTACTAGAAATATCATGTTTCATAGCAGTAGGCTACTGGTAAGTCATATAATCTACTAGAAATATCATGTTTCATGACGGTAGGCTACTGGTAAGTCATATAATCTGCTAGAGATATCATGTTTCATGACGGTAGGCTACTGGTAACTCATATAATCTGCTAGAGATATCATGTTTCATGACGGTAGGCTACTGGTAAGTCATATAATCTGCAAGAAATATCATGTTTCATAGCAGTAGGCTACTGGTAAGTCATATAATCTACTAGAAATATCATATTACATGACGGTAGGCTACTGGTAAGTCATATAATCTGCTAGAAATATCATGTTTCATGACGGTAGGCTACTGGTAAGTCATATAATCTGCTAGAGATATCATGTTTCATGACGGTAGGCTACTGGTAAGTCATATAATCTGCTAGAAATATCATATTTCATAGCAGTAGGCTACTGGTAAGTCATATAATCTACTAGAAATATCATGTTTCATGACGGTAGGCTACTGGTAAGTCATATAATCTGCTAGAAATATCATGTTTCATATCAGTAGGCTACTGGTAAGTCATATAATCTGCTAGAAATATCATATTACATGAAGGTAGGCTACTGGTAAGCCATATAATCTGCTAGAAATATCATGTTTCATGACGGTAGGCTACTGGTAAGTCATATAATCTACTAGTAATATCATGTTTCATGACGGTAGGCTACTGGTAAGTCACATAATCTACTAGAAATATCATGTTTCATAGCAGTAGGCTGCTGGTAAGTCATATAATCTACTAGAAATATCATGTTTCATAGCAGTAGGTAACTGGTAAGTCATATAATCTGCTAGAAATATCATGTTTCATGACGGTAGGCTACTGGTAAGTCATATAATCTGCTAGAAATATCATGTTTCATACCGGTAGGCTACTGGTAAGTCATATAATCTACTAGAAATATCATGTTTCATGACGGTAGGCTACTGGTAAGTCATATAATCTACTAGAAATATCATGTTTCATGACGGTAGGCTACTGGTAACTCATATAATCTGCTAGAGATATCATGTTTCATGACGGTAGGCTACTGGTAAGTCATATAATCTGCAAGAAATATCATGTTTCATAGCAGTAGGCTACTGGTAAGTCATATAATCTGCTAGAAATATCATGTTTCATGACGGTAGGCTACTAGTAAGTCATATAATCTGCTAGAAATATCATGTTTCATGACGGTAGGCTACTGGTAAGTCATATAATCTGCTAGAAATATCATGTTTCATAGCAGTAGGCTACTGGTAAGTCATATAATCTGCTAGAAATATCATGTTTCATAGCAGTAGGTTACTGGTAAGTCATTCAATCTACTAGAAATATCATGTTTCATGGCAGTAGGCAACTGGTAAGTCATATAATCTACTAGAAATATCATGTTTCATGGCAGTAGGCAACTGGTAAGTCATATAATCTACTAGAAATATCATATTACATGACGGTAGGCTACTGGTAAGTCATATAATCTGCTAGAAATATCATGTTTCATGACGGTAGGCTACTGGTAAGTCATATAATCTGCTAGAGATATCATGTTTCATGAAGGTAGGCTACTGGTAAGTCATATAATCTGCTAGAAATATCATATTTCATAGCAGTAGGCTACTGGTAAGTCATATAATCTACTAGAAATATCATGTTTCATGACGGTAGGCTACTGGTAAGTCATATAATCTGCTAGAAATATCATGTTTCATGACGGTAGGCTACTGGTAAGTCATATAATCTGCTAGAAATATCATGTTTCATATCAGTAGGCTACTGGTAAGTCATATAATCTGCTAGAAATATCATATTACATGAAGGTAGGCTACTGGTAAGTCATATAATCTGCTAGAAATATCATGTTTCATGACGGTAGGCTACTGGTAAGTCATATAATCTACTAGTAATATCATGTTTCATGACGGTAGGCTACTGGTAAGTCATATAATCTACTAGAAATATCATGTTTCATAGCAGTAGGCTGCTGGTAAGTCATATAATCTACTAGAAATATCATGTTTCATAGCAGTAGGCAACTGGTAAGTCATATAATCTGCTAGAAATATCATGTTTCATGACGGTAGGCTACTGGTAAGTCATATAATCTGCTAGAAATATCATGTTTCATACCGGTAGGCTACTGGTAAGTCATATAATCTACTAGAAATATCATGTTTCATGACGGTAGGCTACTGGTAAGTCATATAATCTACTAGAAATATCATGTTTCATGACGGTAGGCTACTGGTAAGTCATATAATCAGCTAGAAATATCATGTTTCATGACGGTAGGCTACTGGTAAGTCATATAATCTGCTAGAAATATCATGTTTCATGACGGTAGGCTACTGGTAAGTCATATAATCTGCTAGAAATATCATGTTTCATGACGGTAGGCTACTGGTAAGTCATATAATCTGCTAGAAATATCATGTTTCATGACGGTAGGCTACTGGTAAGTCATATAATCTGCTAGAAATATCATGTTTCATGACGGTAGGCTACTGGTCATATAATCTACTAGAAATATCATGTTTCATGACGGTAGGCTACTGGTAAGTCATATAATCTGCTAGAAATATCATGTTTCATGACGGTAGGCTACTGGTAAGTCATATAACCTACTAGAAATATAATGTTTCATGACGGTAGGCTACTGGTAAGTCATATAATCTACTAGAAATATCATGTTTCATAGCAGTAGGCTGCTGGTAAGTCATATAATCTACTAGAAATATCATGTTTCATAGCAGTAGGCTACTGGTAAGTCATATAATCTACTAGAAATATCATGTTTCATAGCAGTAGGCTACTGGTAAGTCATATAATCTACTAGAAATATCATGTTTCATACCGGTAGGCTGCTAGTAAGTCATATAATCTACTAGAAATATCATGTTTCATGACGGTAGGCTACTGGTAAGTCATATAATCTACTAGAAATATCATGTTTC